>CM060954.1:107756553-108274053 GCA_030765055.1 Mantis religiosa | reverse complement strand
TAACAATAATAACAATAACAATAACAATAATAATAATAATAATAATAATAATAATAATAATAATAATAATAATAATAATAATAATAATAATAATAATAATAATAATAATAATAATAATAATAATAATAAGGATTTTTATAATAATAATAATAATAAGGATTTTTATTATAATAATAATAATAAGGATTTTTATTATAATAATAATAATAAGGATTTTTATTATAATAATAATAAGGATTTTTATTATAATAATAATAATAAGGATTTTTATTATAATAATAATAATAAGGATTTTTATTATAATAATAATAATAATAATAATAATAATAATAATAATAAGGATTTTTATTATAATAATAATAATAATAATAATAATAAGGATTTTTATTATAATAATAATAATAATAATAATAATAATAATAATAATAAGGATTTTTATTATAATAATAATAATAATAATAATAATAATAATAATAATAATAATAAGGATTTTTATAATAATAATAATAATAATAATAATAATAATAATAATAATAATAATAATAATAATAATAATAATAATAATAATAATAATAATAATAATAATAATAATAATAATAATAATAATAATAATAATAATAATAATAATAATAATAATAATAATAATAATAATAATAATAATAATAATAATAATAATAATAATAATAATAATAATAATAATAATAATAATAATAATAATAATAATAATAATAATAATAATAATAATAATAATAATAATAATAATAATAATAATAATAATAATAATAATAATAATAATAATAATAATAATAATAATAATAATAATAATAATAATAATAATAATAATAATAATAATAATAATAATAATAATAATAATAATAATAATAATAATAATAATAATAATAATAATAATAATAATAATAATAATAATAATAATAATAATAATAATAATAATAATAATAATAATAATAATAATAATAATAATAATAATAATAATAATAATAATAATAATAATAATAATAATAATAATAATAATAATAATAATAATAATAATAATAATAATAATAATAATAATAATAATAATAATAATAATAAGGATTTTTATAATAATACTTTACGATGTTTATGCCAGGCTATGGAAAAGTGTTCTAGTGGTTTAAATAGGAAATGGGAGGAGCGTACAAATAATCCAATACAAAATTTATCACAAGTAATGGAGAAAGATACAAATAATATGTCTGAAGGATTAGAATAAAATGAGAAAGAATCTAGGGAGATATAAAATATTAACACAAAGTTTAAGTACGTCAGGATAGAGCTGAAAATGATGATAATGTTGTATTACAAATAAATGAAGTAATGCATTTTATCTTGGGAGCAATTATTTTAATTCCCTTCGGAAGTGAGGCACATTAAGAATTCTTGGCTCAAAAGGTCTCCGCAAGGTTTTAAAACTGCGTAAATGGAAACCGGTGGCTAAATGTTACGTAGCTCTAGGTATAATAAATTAAAATGGTTGACATAAATGTAAGACTTGAGGTATGTTTTAATGTATGTCCTCCAACGTTAAGACATATCGGAGGGTGAATGAAATAGGTGAAACGATGCTCAAATGAGCCCAGGGTCCATAGAGTTTAGACTTACCCGACATTCATATTTCAGGATAAGGGAAAGCCTCGGAGTAAACCTTATCCACATAAGTCACCCTGACCGAGATTATAACAGGGGACCCCTTGAACGTCAGGCAGACACGCTACCCTTTCGGTGGAGGACAGATGTGTGAGCCTTACCAAGGCATTCTTAGACCGATAGGCCTAAAGATTTCCTAACTTCTTAAAATAGGCAAAATGTTTGCTAAGTATTGATTAAATATATGTCTACCCTTGGAAATAGCCTTAGGATTAGGATTATTACTAAGGAGAGGATTGTACCTGCAACCAATCTTGATCTACTGTACCTATGACCATAAAGTGGGGCAGCCCCAGGAGGAAGGAGGAGGCGAAATGGGACATACAGTGAAGGGGGCAGCGTCCCTACATTTTACTTAGATGGAAACCTCCTCCAGCAGGCAAGGACAAAGGACATTCCCCTTTACCGTGATTCAGAAACGGTCTCAGCAGTCAGTTCGGAGACGGGCAACTGACGTACAGGAGCACACAATGGTTCACTCAGAGCGTGTCATCCTGCCATGCACCGCCGAGACACGTGCTGACACTTCCACTCTGAAAAAGACCACCAGATGAGAGATAATGCGAAATGGTAATGGAGATGAAATGGAAGTACAGAAAATTCGAAGGATACAATTAACCTACCCAGCATTCGTAGCATTCGATCCGGGTAAACCCCCCGAAAAACCATTGGTCAGGTAAGAATATGGGAATCAAACCCGTTCCTCCCGAATGCGGGCTACAGATGAAACTGCCTGAGCCACTGGAACTAGCGTTAGAGGCGCAGCTTAATACAAATATGATGAAAATTTGCGAAAAGTGTTCCGGTAGTTCAGTTTTCAGTCATTGTTCGGCCATTAAACAACAAGGGCTAGAAAGCACAAGTCACTTCCCCTGTGGGAAATATCGACAACGCCCAGGGCAATCTTTCTGTGTTCTTGATGTGATGTGGTTTCCACAAAGTACGCGTAATTACGCTGAGTGATGAAATGCCTACAGATGGGTCTGTTAGCTATCACTGATGAGAAGTAAAAAAGCTAATGCCTTGAAAAGAAACCTCTCGATTTTACTGAAAGTTCTTTCGATGCCCTAACATGAAAATATCTTTGCACCATTCTCAAAAGAAGGGACACTAACGTAACAAATCTGTTCACCTTCCATTACTCCCAAACCTTTCTAATGCGTGCGATAGCAATATGTGTCAAACACGTGGGTAGTTTCGCTCTAAAGCAAAGTTTATATTTCATTTCACTTTAGAGTTTTTTCTAAACCATTTGATTTGCGACAAAAAATGACACAGAACGAGCATGTTCACGCACATTTACGCGTCCCTTGGTGCGGTAATCGATCCTTTAGTCCGATCGATGAACGCGCAGCATCACTGTATATTTTCGATTTACAGAGGATTTTTTTTTAGGACAAACAGTACTGCAGCTAACAAAATTGTATTAGGAATATTTGTTCACTAAATTGAAGAGAATAGCATGCTAATGTATGGTGCAAAAGTTATCTTTCATCCTGTATTTATAAAAACTAAAGGTGTGGGGAACGTATACTTTGAATGGCCCTCGTAATTTCGATTATGGACTTTGTAGCGGTTACTGCTGCAATTTGTGTGGGTCGGGAAGTGATGGTGAAATGATTTGAAGATTACCTTGTTAGACGATCTCGTAGTCAAGTTCCTGATGCTCCTCGGTTGCTCCGGTGCAAGAGATCTTACCTTCGGGCGTGGTCACTGCGTTGAAGAAAATATTATTGTTCTTGAGGGAAGACCAAATAACTCTTTCCTTGAAAAAAAGATGTTTTAGTTCTTGCGAAACTTTTGTAATCTCTGATACAAATTACATAATATTAATTTTGTCCTTTTACACACAATAGTTGATGTATCAATTAATAATTTTTTCTTTTGCACACAAGCTAGACGTGCATCCTAAATGCACAATCAAATCTGTTTCTGCACAATCTCGGATTTACACTATATTACCTCTTTGTTCTCCAAAAGTCACTTGCAGAAGCACGCTTTGCCATTTAAATTTTCCTGCTCTTTCTGTTCACGTTAACATGGCCACCAAGTAACTCATCTTCAACTGGTCCACGTCACCACATTACGTAGTTTTTAAAACTACCAATACCAAAAACGTTACTCAATGTCACATTAATATTGCATCATCTCGTGACCCACTGGATTTTACACTTTAATTTCTTATTCATTTGAATTTTTCCCTATCGATCTTTAAACCGTTCAACATATTTAAACAGTTTTAATACACTTGGGGCTTAAATAAGAATAACTGTTACAATTTATAACAGGTGAGTCACCCTCCCCTATTTATTTTTGAATGTATGCAACATGCTAATATGTCACTTATGCCTTTCTTGAATGTCTTCTAATGGATGATTTGCAGAACGGTTTGTGGAGGAGTGTCAGCCAGCTCAGTGCATAGGCGTTGTAGGAACAGAAAGCAATCACCATGTATGTCGATTCCAAAAACATTATACCCAGACACATTGATCTGCAGTACCAATTTTAAACGAGTTTACAAACTTGTATGCATATATTCGCATGTGTATATTCTCTCCCTCACCCTCTCCCCCTCTCTCCTCCCCCTCCCCCTCCCACCACTCTCCCTCTCCCTCTCTCTCACACCTTCAAACACGCCCCTGAAGGAACTACCTATCACATGTCTTCTAGAGTTTAACAAAAACTCACTATATTTACAGAAAATAGCAAAAATATATACTTTAAAACTGCTTAAACTTTAAAAAGAAACATTTTTTGTAAAGACAAGTTTGCATTTAATATCTGTGTATATCCTTGTGTGAGCCTGTATCTCTCTCTCTCTCTCGCTCTCGCTCTCGCTCTCGCTCTCGCTCTCCCTCTTTCTATTTGTGTGTGCGTGTGTCTGTGTGTTCTTTATTCCAGATCATATAGAGGGAACGACATTTCAAAGTCATCACATAGCAACCACTGTTAGGAGATAATTACGTATTCCCCTCTTCTCACTGTACCTATAGCGCGTCTCACGCTTAGAAGACAGTACAGATCTCATGGTGCCCTGTTGCCACATGTACCTTACGCACAATCGCAGCTTCGACCACGGCAGCCACCGGTCTGTACGTTTGATATTATATTGTAAATGATACATCACTATTAGGAAATTATCTACATTGCTATTATATTTTATTTTAATAGATTCAATTTCTGAGTGCATGCATTTTTATCTTTACCCCTCCTTTTACTTGTTATTTTAGTAGTTCCAAACACGATTTTGCAGATAAAAAAATATATAACAACAAACCAAATGGACACATGCAATGATAAACACTTCGAATATGCTTTAAATATATCGGTTACCTTTATGCTCCTTTACTAGTTACCTTTATGCTCCTTTACTATCATCACCAAATCTGGTATCTTCTCTTTTGATTAGTACAGACTTGTTATACCTTTCAAACCCCAAATCGTGTAGGAACTGATTAAAAGTGGCCCTTGAGAAATTATGTAGGGTGTCGTCAAAACTGTTTACTTGCCAAAACTAGATTCAGCGTGGGTGGAATGTTTTCAGGAAGCACACAATGAACAATACGCTGCACTCCGCTTTCCACTATTCCATCATATTGCATTACTCTTGCGTACTTTTCTTTCCCCGCCCGTTTTTTAAGGAGTTCATAGGGGGCTTTTCATCCGTTCCTTTTTTATTCTATGTTTCTGAACGCCCAGTAGCCTTGCCTGCTTCTTTCATTGTTCTAGTTATATTAGTTTTACTTGAAAAAGAAAATTAGACATTCAATACTAATGTGCGGTCCTTACTTCTTAGCTTACCAATATTTCGTTTGTTCTTAGCTTCCCCTTCCATAACTATAATTATTTACAAAACTGTTAAATAAGTTCACGTAACATTTCACAATTTTTCACACGCTATAAACATAGTCATAGGAGCTCTTCTTGCAAACGTGTTCACTTTTACTGCATTACATTACCTATACTCTGCTTACGTTAGACGGATGGTGCCTGCTTTGCCACGCGAATGTCGCCCTTTCTTTGAATAGATGAATTCCTTTTCTTTATTTGACACATACGAAGAATGTAAGAAGTTAGTGGATTGCAATTTCTTTTAAAAATTGCCTTCACAACCATCCTTTACATTTCTCTCGCTTTGTCCCACACTGTAAACCCAATAACAAAAAAGTTTCCCACTACCTACATTTTCTGGTGCGTATATTTAACATTTTCCAAAATTACTTAATGTTAAAAATTATAACATTCGTCTGATTTAAGAAGAAGTAAAACTTGGCAGGCAGGAGCACAGTAGTCTTCTCTACCTAAGAAAAATTTGTTGTAGTATTATAGTGGTAAGCTTTACAGCTGCCGCATGATGAACATTTGTATTTGTATTTATTTCTCATCTTTCTTCTACATACAATTTCATTGATACATTGACATTTGTAACATTTTTTTCATACAATTACAAAATTACATTCACATCTAACATACCCTTCCTACCTGCTTGCCCCAAGTCTCGGTCTCAATACACATAACCCCTGGTTATCCGTGTATTGATGACCCTCCTCTCCCTTGTATCCCTCTTTCTAGTTTTCCAGTCCTTAATTGTTAGTTATTCTTCATTAATCTTAATCATTTCTCTCTAGCTTTCCCCAGATATTCACCTATATTTATTATATTCTTTTCTCCTTTTACCAATAACATTTTCTTTTTTATTAATACCTCCCCCAATCCCTAAAACTGCCCAACTTTTGTTGCCAAATTTGTTCTCTCCATATCTTTGTTTGTTTGCAATAAAGTATACTATGCCAATCTGTATCCTCTTCTCCACACATCGGGCATTTCCCTGTATCCTTTTCATATCTAATACCTTTCAAATTTCTAACTCCTGCCCTTGCCCAGGCAAATCCTTCTCTCCCTGACTTATTACAAACATCTATTTACTTCTCCCTCCCCCACAATGTCATTATTATTTCTGCCTTACACTGGTAGATAAAACTTGGCTATCTAAATCTTCCAGCCTTAATTCTACTTCTTTCCAAAAGCCCCTATAATACTCCTCGTTTCTCCAAATATGTCCCATAACTATCTGTTCCATCAGTTCGCTTACTTTTTGCGCCCAAGACTCTCCCTTGATAATATTGCTTTCCTCCAAATTGGCAACTCTGTATAGATATTTCAATACCCTTGAGACAATTTTAACCCTTGTTGAATGTCTTCCCAACTCTAATTGTGCTGCCCCATTGGGTGAAGCTACCGGTAAGCCCAAAATATATTTACAGAAGGATCTGTTAATAACATCCACCTCTTCCCATGCTTCATCCACTCCCCATATCTCTGCCCCATGCAGTATCTTATTTTCTACTATGGCAGTATAGATCCTTTCCAGACATTTGACATTAATGTCAGGCAATTTCCTTAAATATGCTCTTGCAATACTCATGGCCATTTTAGCTTTTGCTAGAGCCAATATTTTCTGTTCAATCCATTACCATCACAGCTCATCTTATCCACAGATAATCAAATCTCTTTTAGCCTCTATTTCTCTCTCATTTTTCTATTTCTCTACCATTTCTCATATTTACGCAATCTATAACCTTTCTTAAAAACCGTGATCTTCGTTTTCTCTTAATTAACTCTCAACCCCCATTTTTTGCAATAACTTCAAATTTCTATCTGGACTAA
The DNA here is from genome assembly GCA_030765055.1 of Mantis religiosa. Lineage (NCBI taxonomy): Eukaryota > Metazoa > Arthropoda > Insecta > Mantodea > Mantidae > Mantis > Mantis religiosa. Next base: position 108,266,700 of record CM060954.1, on the reverse strand, counting down.
TATAATGTACAATAGTTTGAAAGAATAGTATGCACAAGATAACTTAGAGAAACTAATGTGGTTGAAATGAAATTGTTATTATTATCTGGTGTCGTGCCTGGTAAACTAGAGCCACATTTTGGAGACTAACACAGAAATATGGATCCTCATGCTGAAATCGTATACAAAGCAGATTGTGCTAAATCGCTGACCATATAGCATATAACACGCTCACTAGAAACAGCGTAAAATGTCCGTTATGACTCAATTTCATCACAATTTTAGAGCGTTATGTAAATAAGTTAACCAAGCTGGAAATGGCACCATGCTCTACTAGCTTTGTTGATGTGAATCTGCAGTGTTATCAATCCTCAAACAAATAAAGCTGATAAGCCATGAAAATGGAAGCTTTGATGTTAATAACAGATAGTGAAATTAATTCTTTTATATCCGTAATAGAGAACAAAGTTCCAGGATAAGCTCTTTTTGTTGTTTGATTAAAAAAAATTGAAGAAATTTATTCTCTCATTCTTAGGTCTAACCCATTTATTAACATTAATCACAAAACCATAAAGTATTGCTCAATGTTAAGTAGTTATGAGTAACTAAGTAATATAAATGAATACATTTAGTAGAAAATATTAATATACAATGAATAATATTGCATTTATTTTCTATTCTTTTAACTGCCAATTTTTTTTTAATTTATGTCCTGCAACGCTAAGTCATATCGGACGATGAATGAAATGGATGAAATGATGCTCAAATGAGTCCGGGGTCCATGGAGCTTAGAGCTACCCGACATTCGTCTATCAGGATATGGGAAAACCCCGGAAAAACCTTATCCAGGTAACTCACCCTCAGGCGATCCGGCCCGTCGCGAACCACGTCCAACTCTCCCTTGTGCTCAACGCCTCACAATTAAGGATTGGTGGCGTGCAGAGGTTAAGGAAAGGCAGATTGTAACCGGTTCGAGGTGACTTGTAGCTCCCGCATGAGAACTCTCATCTGTACTTCAGGAGTGAGTGCGTCCTGACCGATTGTGGGTTAATGATGACACCTCGAATCTGGTAGACAGAAGTTTATTGTTATCCTTAGGATTCTTGGCTCGCCACCATAAAGTCGTCGTCGGTGTGGTTGCTGTGTTAGCGTCACTGTCAATATTATGATGTGAAGCACGGAGGCAGTAGCACTGTGTAGTCGAATTCGATATATTTATCGTCTTCCCTATATATTACTCTTTGTGCTAACTCTCACTGGAGAGATTGTTAGATATTGCACTTTCTATGTGCATGGTGCGGAAGTGTACTTGTTAGGCAGTGCCAAATGCACGTCCTTCTCGCGTAGAACTCAGGACCGAAGTGCTCTTACTAGCCAAAACCTACTTTCCACCATCACTTTGAATTACCCCCAATCTAGATATTCCTCGGAGTTTGCAAAATCACATGAACAAATATCAATTTTCTATTGATATTGATCCATCCCCACTTGAGATCAGTGTTGAGAATTTAGAGTTTTGGACCTAACATCAGAGACACTTTCTCTAACGGTCCGCATGCAAAAATTTATGCGAAAGCATGCGTTCTGTGCGTTGGTCAAAATCTTATAGCCTGTTGTCAGAAGCACGCATAGGATTTTAACAATGGGTTAATTTCCAACTGAGAGGCACCAAATTTGTCTTGAGGGCAAAACAGACAATAGAGTAGGGTTGTTTGTTTACAGGGATTGCAAAGGGAGTTTAGCCCGCCTTGGTAGCGTGGTGGTAGCATGTCTGCCTCACGTTCAAGAGATCCCGAGTTCGAATCCCGGTCAGGGTGAGTTACCTGGATAAGGTTTTTCCGGGGTTTTCCCTTATCCTGTAAGACGAATGTCAGGTAACTCAAAGCTCCATGGACCCCGGACTCATTTGAGTATCATTTCACCCATTCCATTCATCACCCGATATGACTTAACGTTGGAGCACGTAAATTACAAAAAAGGAGTTTACTGAACTTCACAGAGTGGCCTTGTCACTGTGGTACTCTCCGGAGTATATGCTAGCATTATGGCATGTCTATTCTGGTATACGTCATTTATTTATATTTATTCGTTTGTTTGTGTTAGTGTCTTTCTCAGGCTATATGTCGTCTCAGTGTTCCTAGCTGACAGGGGCTGCGTCAACCCTAACCGAGATTCGAACTCGGGACCTCTTGAACGTGAGGCAGACACGCTACCATCTACGCTAGCGATGCGGGCTTTTAACTGCCATTCAATTATAATATATGATTATTACCACTTTCGAAACTTATATTTAGTAAAGACATAATCAAACACGTTTAATTATTATATTACATTGTAATACACCACGACAGTTATTTACATCTATATTATTTAAATATATTGATAGAGGCTTTTCAATTTTTCTACGATTGAGTACCGTCCTCCATTGTCTAAAGGCAACATGTAGCCTCTGGTTCCCAAAGATGTGGGTTCAAGCTGGTGGAGGCAAGTGCGATAAAATTTCTTAGTATTGATTCTTCGGAAAGGAAGTATAGCCGGTGGTCATATGTCGTAAAAACCATATGAAGCCCATTATAACAAACTTAAGTGCCGTTTCGCGCAATATAAAATGGGACGCTGAGGACCACCCAGTTAAAGAGCACACATAAATAGGATAGTAAATAACAAATTTGCTTGCGTAGTTAAGTTCTTAACAAACAAAAAATTTTCAAAAATTTATATACCCCGTGACCCAACTGCACCGTCATTCAGATAAGCAGATATCCTTTCGTGCGTCAGAATAGTAGCAGAACGCAACGGGGTAACCAGTTTTAAGCAAGTGACAGTGGCGTGAGCGAACTTTGTTCTGCTACGAGCTAAGAGAGGTAGTTCCTAGGCTTGAATTATCCTGTGTACGCCTTGATAATAGACAAGCATACAACCAAAAAGATCTTACAGATTTTGTCCACTTAAGTACACGGCCTTGAGAGAATAAACTCCTAATTTAGACTGGAAAATAGTTGAGAATTTATTAATGTGTGGATAACCATACATATTTTTTACTTCCTCTACTAGTAAGTAATTGCATGTCATCCAAAAATGTTATTTCACATTTCAGTGGAACTACAATATTCCCCTGAATAAAAATAACCGTTTTTAAAAGAAGATAACGCACGCGCCTGTATGTCCTTGTGTCTGCAAACAGCATAACTCAAAACTATGATAATTACGACGGCTGTTCAATAAAGAATGATCACAATTTTCTTTTGACAACGTACCTTTACTCACCCTCATAATTTTTATGGTCCTTCTCAAAATAGTCTCCCCTGAATGCGAAGCACTCGTCCCAGTGTTTCTGCCAGTCTTCAGAGACATACTGGAAACCACTTTTCGAGAGATCCTTAAAATCGCCTCCGCAGCCTTCACCACTGCTTCTGATGATGGATAAAGTCTCCCACGAAGGCGTTTATTCAAGTTAGTGAATAGAAAAAAGTCACATGGGGCTAAATCCGAATTATACGGAGGGTGAGGAATAAACATCAGGTTGATTTTTGGAGGATATTCAGCAACATCATTGGCAATATGCGGCCGGGCATTATCGTGGTGCAGCATCCAGCGTGCTTCACGGAAGTGTGGCTTTTTGCGCCTGATAAGGACTTGCAATGTTCTCAGGACATCCCTGTAGTATTATCCAGTTACTGATGTGTGTGCAGGTACATGCTGATAAACCATTTAATAAATATCAAAGAATAAGAGGACTACAACTTTCCCAGCAGAAGCAACCACTTTTCCTTTTGGGGAGGTTGGAGATGAAGGAGATTTCCCCACTGAGCTTTGCTGTTTGCTCTCAGGATCAAAATGATGTAGCCAAGTTTCATCAACACTGATTACGTTTGAAAGAAACTCTGGATCTTCCTCTAACATCAACTTTAACTTATGTTACTCCCATTGCAGTTGTAGGCGATGCTGAACATGTCTGAACTTGCCTGGTTCTCACAGGCGGGAATCAGGAGTACCAATAATGAAATTACTACGGCGTGTTTGTTTCATATTAAGCTAACAGAATATAATAAGATTGAATTTTAGTGCAAAAAATGACGTAAAAAATTATGATCTTTCTTTATTGTACAGCTCTCGTACCAAACTTGTTGTTTTAGTCAGAATCTTTCAAGGATGTAACCCTAAGATTTTCAAGAAAACCCCACAACTTAAGATACATACATATATCATATTTAAGATATTTAAGATATTTTCAAGACAAATGAACTTTACGTCAAATTTTCTGGGAATGTCCTCAGAAGACCCCTAAATTCAGGTTGACTAACTTAGATAAGTAGAGGATTTTAATGACGAAAGAAATTTGAGTTTAGCACGTCAGATATTTTACACTTGCCTATTTTCTAAGTTACGAACTATACACATTGCAAAGTGCCGTAAAGAAAACCTTACAAACATTAGAGTACATTGTGTTTTCATTGTAACTAGTTCTTCCGGGTAGGACCGCGTCTTGGTTGTTCTTCTGGTCGACGTTTCGTCACAACAGTGTAGGGCTTCTTCAGGACTTCTTCCTTGACAGTTCCGCAGCGACTGTGCCTGTGGAGACGATGCGTGCTTAATTATCCCTCGAAGGTACTGGCGGCCGGCCCACCCACTTGCTTCTATTGGCTGATGCTGTGCCCAATCCACGTGCACTTATCAGTGTCTGCCAGACAGTGTGCAGAGGTCTTCCGTTGTCTCTATTTAAGCTATTATGTGTTTTGAATATTTCAGTGCTTTCTCTAATCATTCTTTATCTATAGTTATTACATTTAGCTAGTAATTTTATTTGATCAAAATCTATATGGTGTCCCGTGTTTATGACGTGTTCTGTGAGTGCTGATTTTTCGGGCTGATTTAATTTTTTACTTCTTATGTGTTCTTGTCGTCGGACCTTCACAGAGCTGCCCGTTTGTCCCACATATGGTGCACCACAGTCACACTCAATTTTACAAATCCCTGCATTATTCAGAGGGTCTTGTTTATCTTTAACTGGTTGCATGAATGATCATAGTTTTCTGATGGACTGATATCTAGTTTGGATGTTATGTTTCTTAAGTAGTTTTCTTATTTTCTCGGATGTTCCCTTTAGATAAGGCAGCCTTGCTGTGGTCTTGGTTTTGGTTTCTTTTTGTGTCTTTTTCTTTTTTGTAAGATTTTCACATAGCTTTTAGGATATCCATTGGCTTCCCAAACTTGTTTTGACTGTGGAAACAGAGTCAGACTGAAAAAGTGAATGCCATAGCCGGGATTTGAACCACGGATCTTCTGGTTTCCGTCCAGCCACTCTACCATTGAGCTACTATGGCCAACGTGTCAATATTACATTAAATTCTCCAACTGACTCGTAGAGCGGCTGGACGGAAATCAGAAGATCCGTGGTTCAAATCCCGGCTATGGCATTCAATTTTTCAGTCTGACTCTACGTTTCCACAATTTAGCCGACACACGGCCAGTGTGAAAGAACAATTAATTTCCATTGTTTTAAATGGTTTAATTCACCAGGTAGTTTCCCTGGATCACATATACAAATGGCCCTGTGTAAGAGTGCGTCGGCTACTGCTCGTTCAATAGATGGTGGGTGATGAGATGTGGCGTCTAGGTATCTGTCTGTTCTTTTTTTTTTTTTTTTTTTTTTTTTGTAATTTACGTCCTCCAACGTCAAGTCGATGAATGAAATGGGTGATATGATGCTCAAATGAGCCCGGGGTCCATAGTGCTTAGAGTTACCCGACATTCATCTTTAGGGATAAGGAAAAATCCCGGGAAAACCTTAACCAGGTAATTCACACTGACCAAGATTCGAACTCGGGACCTCTTGAACGCGAGGCAGACACGCAACCATCTACGCTACCGAGGCGGGCTATCTGTGTGTGTGTGTGTTGTTTGTGTGTGTGTGTGTGTGTGTGTGTGTGTGTGTGTGTGTGTGTGTGGGTGGGTGTGGGTGTGTGTGTTTTCGGTATACTGAGAACTTCAGTTTCGGTACCTCTCTTTCTACTAGCACGTCCAGGAAGGGTAGTTTGCCGTTTTCTTCAATTTCCATGATAAGCTGGATGTTAGGATGCAAGCTGTTCAAGTGATTCAGGAAATCCAAGATCTTGTCTCTTCCATGTGGTCTGATTACAAACGTATCGTCATCGTATCTGAGCCAGAGGCCCGATTTTAAATCTGCTGTGTCGATTGCATTTTGAAAGCTTCAAGGAAGACGTTGGCCACTACTGGTGATAACGGCGAAACCACGGCAGTGCCTTCTGTTTGTTGGTATATCTTGTGTTTAAAGCTGAAGAAGTTATTTTCAAGGCAGTGTCGTACTAGATTCGTCCAATCTTCTGCCAACTGGTGGAGTTTTATCTTTTCTTGGATTATAACGAGAGCATCCTTGATTGGCATCTTAGTGAAAAGCGATTATATCGCTCTTGTGTTTTCGTTCATTTATTTGCTATCTATTTGCTATCTATTGTAGGACCACGCAAAGGACTTAGAGACGTTTCTTAGTACTTCTATGAATCAAAAGCTTTCTCATTCTTTGGCTGTGAGCTTACTTTCTTTCTTCTGTCCACGTTGTTCCATTCTTTCTCTTTGGTTTCTCTTCTTGATCAGCTTGCTACTTATGCACCTTCATTCTAAAGACGTTTCTGTATAGGATATCTTCTTGAGTGATTCCTGCCTATTTAGAATTATTTTTTATTTCAGCAATCCATTTCATAGTGCTTTAGTTCTTTTTGCGTAAAATTTCACAATTTGTTTTGTGAGCCTATTTGAAGTTAATCAGTTAATATCTCCATAAAATTTTAACCTCAGTCTTTTTAATATCACTTTGGATGGAATAGCAGGTAAACGGCGCATAAGGGCTGCAATAAAGGTAAACGGCCAGGGAGCCAAAACCACTATTATCCCGTAAGTATCAGCAGCTTACAAGTTTGTGCTTAAAATAGAATTGAAAAATTATAACTGCAATTTTAATCAAGTATTGTGAGTTTTGAGTACAAATCAATTAACTAAGTATATCACTCTCGATATCTGTATATATGTTTTATTTCCCTTTTACTTCTAAGTCTGTACTCTTCACCTACGACTTACAGAGATACAATCTTTCTAATCATTTTACGTTCTTCTTTTTCTGTATTTTCGCTATCTGCTTCTGTTCAAAATTAACGTTTCTGCTCCATAGAGGCAATTTGATTAATTACAGTGAAATAGTGTATTTATTATTATTATCATTACAATTATCATTACTACACCTGTCATTACAATTATCATCACAACTGTCATTATAATGATTGTTGTTCTTTCTTCCTCCTCTTCCTCTTCTTCCTCTTCTTCGTGTACTTCGTCTTCGTCTTTTTGTCTTCCTCTTCTTCTTCCTCTTCCTGTTCTTCATCTACTTCGTCTTCTTTGTCTTCCTCGTCTTCTTTGTCTTCCTCTTCTTCGTCTTTCTCTTCTTCTTCGTCTTCCTATTTTTCCTCTTGTTCATCCTCTTACTCCTATTCTTCTTCCTCTTCTTCCTGTTCTTCCTCTTCCTCTTCCTCTTCTTCGTCTTCTTCGTCGTTGTCATTATTATTCTCAACATCATCATTATCATTATTCAGGGTAGCCCCTAAATACTTTTCTGTTAAGTCTCTGAATTGTATTTTTTTATGGGAGTCAATACAATCTTTGCCTACCACCTACGGGCTAGAGAAGGTAATAGATCGTAATCAGGAACTGATATTGTGCTTGTGAATGTACAACTGTAAGGACATCTTTTGACAGTATACACATAATTCCTGTTTCTACTACAAGTTTATTTAAATGCTGCAGGAGTTTCTTGCCCTTGCCTATCTAAATTTTCATAAATGTCAAATTCTACTTCTTTACACTTCATTAGCTTACAGAATTTATCATAGTATCAAAGAGTAATTGTTGCCACTAATTTTGGAACTACTCCCGCATTAAAATACTTGTGTAGAATTAACATGTGGTGCATATTTCATAAAATGTATGGTAAATATTCTCTGACCTAACATACACCAATTGGTACACAGCTAAATAGCTGTCATTTCGCTTTCTCATTGATGTATGTTTTCTGACTACAGAGTTTTGCTAGATCTCTCGATATGATACTGGTACACAGTACGTGTAACCAGAGTTCAATATGTACGGTCATGAATGTGGAGAAGTAGAAACACATAAATTAAAGAAAGGAAATGGGGAAAAGAAAACAAAAAAAAAGAGGCAAATTGACTTAGAAGGGAAGTCACTTCTGTGAACTGTGGTGCGGAACAATGATTTCCACATTCGTCATTTGGATCCTGCATTCATTTTTGCTCCCTATTGTCCCTATCCCTCAGTTTCATCCCTTCTCTGTTGAAATTCGTCCTTTCAGCCCTTTGTATCGATATTATTTGGTTCTTCACAGACATATCTGCTAGTTATCTATGAAATTCATTTTTTAACTTTTGCCCGATACATTTCTCTTTCACCTGCCCGTGGTCCTGGGATGTAAGTCCTTTTCCTGCTTCTATCTCTATGTCTATAATAGAATATAGCTGTGCAATATATTTACTTCTTAAATGACGACAGTTTTGGTACCTCATCATTATTTTATGGAGTCATTTCATTTAAATATGGTCACATATACACACATAACTTTTGCACCCCAATAGAGACGCGGACTACTGATAGTAGATGAATTTCAATTACTCAGAATGTAATTTCTGATTTTCGTAAACTAACTGTTCTTTTCTTCCTTGTTCTTAATTTTAGTTCAATTTAGTTCATTTAGTTTTCCTGAAGCATGCTGGTGATCACTGCTTTAAGAGAGAAGAGAATTACACATTTTTCTCTAGTAAGACAAAGCTCTTCACTGAAGTTCAGCTTGCTGGCAGCACTAATGTGTATTCCTTGTGAAGCCTCAAAATTTCTGTAAATTGATTGTTCTTTCGTGTTGGAAAAGGTTAGAAAAAATTGCAGTAGTAAATTTTATACGTATTGCTTGTAGTTTACCGGACAAAAGCGAGTCAGAGAATGTAAATGTCCAGCAGGAATGTCATCATGGAAGCTTAGTTGGTTAGAGCAACCGGACGGAAGCCGAAAGATCCGTGGTTCAAATCTCGATTGTGGTTTTGAATTTTTTTTAGTCGGATTCTGTTTCCAACCTCAGAAATGTGTTTAACAATTGCGTTTTGGTATTGCAATGATGTAACTCATTTTGAAAATGCTTTTCCCAAGCTTCACTTCTCCTTGTGATTCAGGTAAATTATTCTTAATATGTGGGTCGTTCTATATTTGATGTAGTTGAACTTATCGTTGGTTTTGAGGTTCTGCAAGCTGTCCTCTTCTTCATTTCAGGAATTAGACATCTCTGCCTGTTCCAATTTCGCATTCCATCAACTATTTCCATCTTTTTCTCGGGCGTCCTACATCTCTTCTTCCACGAGGATTGTATCTTCTTATTAAAAACCGGTACTCCTTGTTCGTCAGTTCTATTCATATTGTCACCCAATTAACGAAAGGCGCGACCACCTGGAGGCTGGGTGAGGGCCGAGAGGCATTCGATCACGCCTACCCATTTGTCTTATAGCGCTAACGAAGGTATGGTTGGAAAAACATCACTGGCCGTCTCTTTCCCCTCCCTCTGCCGTCTGGAACCTTCGGGGTGATTCACTGAAACGCGAGACTTCCAGAAACAGCGTCATTCCTATAAAAAGGGGCTGCAGTTGGCGAGTCAGTTCAGTTCTTGGCGAGCAGCCGTGAGGAGCGCCGAGTGAGTGAATGGACCGGAAGACTGTGTACGTGCATCAGAGGAGTTGTGCGTAATTGGAGTGCAGAGTGGACCTGTGACAGACGAACTGACGAACTGTAATTGTGTGCATTACTTAATTCTGTGTAATCGGCAAGTTTTCCAACTGTTATTCGGTGGAAATAAAGAACATTTTGAGTTTGTGCAATTGAACTTTTAATTTCACGAACCCAGAAAGTCACAATATGTTCTATCCAGTTTTGTATATTTTCTTCGATTTGGTCCTGTAATTTATATATGCCTAGCTCCTCTCGAATAGTTTCATTTATTATTAAATCTTGTCCAATACTTTCTTTAACTCTTATTAGAAACGTTATATCTGCTGTCTGTGTCTTTACTTTTATCTCTTTGTTTTAATATCCAGGACTCGCTTCCATACATGAGCACTGGAACTACCATCGTTTTATAAAACTTTAACTTTGTTTCTTTCCTTGCTTTGTTTTTCAATGTTCTTGTCACGAACGCATTGTTGAGGCGAGGCGGCGCGAGGGACGAGTTCAAAGAGACGGGCAATGCAGTACGGAGATAAAAGCTCACCGAAAGACGGATTTCTGGAGAGTTCGTCTTTCTTCTAGCGCCATCTTGATTGAGAGCTTTCCGGATAGTAAGTAAGCTATAAAAACGGAGCCGCCACCCGCCACTAGGAGTCGCGATTCTCCTGGCGAAAACCAGAGCCAATCGGTTGCAGCAGAACTTCGTTTTACGGGTTCAAACGGCGAAGTATCTCGGAGTGACGCTGGACCGCAAATTAACTTACGCTCCGCACGTCAAAGGCAAGGTCCAGCTTGGGCACGTCGCGCTCAGGAACCTATATCCCATATTCCGTACAACCAAGCCACTCCGTCTCAAACTCCAGCTTTATCGGGCGATCATCCCGCCCATGATCTTGTACGGCTGTGAGATCTGGGGAACAGTGGCAAATACCACTTTCGTCAGACTCCAGACGCTGCAGAACAGGGCGCTACGGGTCATCTACGATACTGACTGGAGATTTCCCGCCCATATCCTTCACGAACATTCAAACATACCGTATATTGTCGACGTCATTCGAGAGAGGGCTCATTCAATGTACTACAAAATTCAAACCCATGGCAACCCTTTGGTGAACTCACTGGGCAGGTATGACCAGAGGGGGCAAAGACGCTTGCCATCGTACAAACTCCCAAGGTTAACCCAAGGGAAACCCCAAACACATCCAATCTCACATAACGCCTGATGGCTCAAGCGTTAGGCCACCCGTACTCAAAACGGGGCATAAGCTCTAAAACAGATCCTCCCCCAACGGGAGGACGTAACAAACCCGCCTAGCTGTTGCCTTCAGAGAACACTCAAGGGCAACCAGTTAACACCAAATGTTTTCTCACAAACAAACAAACAAAAACCTACCGCCAGCAGAACAAAAACTCAACCCATTTTGACTCACTTCGCAGGTTAAGCCGCAAAGCGGCTAGGTACTGTGGCAGAAGGCACCCGGACGGGGAAAAAGAAAAATTGCCCCGCCCGACCAGGACTACCTCTAGACCTCTGGCCACTAGGAGTCAGTCGGTAATTGGACGCGTGTGCGTGAACAGCTGTAAAAGTGAACTCTTTTGTGGTTGATGACCTTGAAAGCTGTATATGTTGGTCAGTATTTGATATTGATCTTTAAACTGTGTGCAATTATACACAGCACCTTTCTATTGACTGACGCAGTGGTAGAAGACTAGTTGGATGTACAGTATAACCTAACACTTCAATAACCTGTCAATGCTAATTTGTTTTTGCTTTGTATAAAATATTAGTTCTATATTTACAAAGCTTCTCCTAGATAAAGTTTCACTTTCAAAAGATATTTCTCCGTTTGTTAAAAAAAAGTTATCTTGTGAACTTGATAAGTTCTGCTGAAGTAGCTAGGAATGTAATAAGCAGGGGATAGTAACCTCCCCATTGTGCACGTGGCCTGTAACAATCGTGAGGTGCATAAGAGAATTTATAGTAGTTTCTCGACTTTGTCCTATTGAAGCAATGTTAATACGCACTCTTCACAAGAGCGCCTCAAATGACAGGAAAGCGTGCTTTGTAGCACACGTGCTGCTATTACGTGTAAACAAGACTAAAGGAGTTTGAAGGAATCGTTACAGGGAAATAAATCCTCTGGTAGCCCCTTTCTCTGCCCCCTGCACTCAGAAGGGAGCACCTCCGAAGTTACCCCTTGGGAACACTTAATAGAGACCAGTTGTGGACAAACTGGAAGAGGAACAGGGGAAGACCTTCTTATCTTTCTCCCAGGCAGCCCTTTAACGGACCCTCGTAAATTCCATCGTTTACTTTTATTCTTCTTCTTCCTTAGTGCGCAAGACATCTGCGTTTAAAAGTTTCTCTAATCTGTTCAAAATAAAAATGTAGTAAATCTGTTACGCCCAAAAGCCTTCCTAAAATAAAAGCTGTCTCTTTATATATGGCGATTGGTTAGCTGAGCAAATATATCACCAGGAAGAGAAAGCTGTAAACCTAGATATACGCTTCGCTCATTGTTCAGAATATATTTTGACTTCTACAAATCCTCCCCTCTTTCACTATCTCTATCTGCATATAAATATCTCTCTCAGGTATTGGCCTAATAAAAGGAAATGATAATTCTAAATAATGATACCGGAATTATTGCGGAGGATTTATACGTTAATAAAGAATGAAACAGGAAATTTTTGTCCTATGGATTAGTTCTTCAATTAAATGTTTAATAATTTTATATAAAATTGAGAGCTGTAAAAGGTATATTTTGGCTATGTTTGTGAACCTGGAAATGTATATTTCTATGCAAAAGGTTGTGTGGTGAACCTGGACAGATATCCGAGGGTGGGTCAAAAAGTAATGCCTTCAATTTTTTTTTCCTTAAATAAGTTATGTGAAAACTGAATTTGGCGCAACTCCTCAAACCTTCTTCTCCAATCCCCTGCAGTAGTAACCTCCTAAGTCAACTGGTGGCAGCAGTGCATCCTCTTGCAAAATGGCTGACATCTACATTCGTAATAGACAGCTTCTGTGATTGAACTTTTGACTGCGGAAGGTGAAACGCCAATTCGCATTCACGAAAGGCTAAAAAAAAGTGTATGCTGATGCAACGATGAGACGATGGGTTCGTCGCTGTAACGAAGCTGAAGGGCAAACACCATTGGCAGATGAAAAGCGAAGCGGCAGGCCGATGACTGCAGTGACTCCATGCAACATTCAGCGAGTCGATGACATCATTCGTGGTGATCGCCGGGTAACAACTGGTGAATTGTGTCGCATTACCTTCCTCAGTAAAGGCAGTGTGATGACGATTATTCAACATCTGGGTTACTCAAAAGTTTGTTCACGTTGGGTACCAAGAATGTTAACCGCCCAAATAGCCTCCGAACACTTAAAGCGCTTCAATTTGGAGGGAGAGGAGTTTATGGAAAAAATTATTACTGGAGAAGAAACGTGGGTTCATTTTTTTAAATCTGAATCAAAGAGGCAGTCAATGGAATGGCATCACACAACGTCACCGAAGAAAAAAAAAATTCAAAACTCAGCGGTCGGCAGGGAAAGTTATGGCGACAGAGTTTTGGAATGCAGCGGGTGTTCTTAGGATTGATTTTTTTCGAGCAGGGATGCACAATAAGTTCTGTCCAATACGAGAACTCTCAAAAAGCTTAAAACACGTCTTCGCCGAGTTCGCCCAACAAAAACTATGGCGGATGTTCTTCTTTTACATGACAATGAAGACCACACACCTACTGTTACATCACTGCAGAAATTGATAAATTGGAATGGCTCGTCTTACCTCACCACCTATACAGCCCCAACCTGGCACCATCAGACTTCCATCTGTTCGGGCCACTAAAGGAAGCTCATCGTGGGATTCATTTTGAAGATGAGGAGGCTGTGAAAACGTCCGTGCGTCAATGGTTTAGGAAGCAAGACCGTGTGTTTTACCACACTGGAACACATGCCCTAGATGAAAGGTGGCCCAAAACTGTGAAAAAGTAGGAAGATTATATTTAATAGTGGCAAATTAATCATCAATGTTGTAGTTTTCAAGCTATATAAATTAGATTCAATTTTCTTGGTAATTAAAAGAGAAAAAAATAGGAGGCATTACTTTTTGACCCACACGTATGTGACAAACGTTGCACTCTCGGGCGAGAGCCCAGAAAGGGCGGATGTAGGAAATGCATTGGTATGTCAGCTATTGTGAGGTACTGTTAAGAGAGATTAATTACACGTCTAATTTTTTCCTCATGACGCCGTGTTTCAAAATATAAGGGGAGTAGATGGACCATTCTGGCCCATTCCATTCCTGACTAGTCTGTTGATTTCGTCTGGTGTGTCCACCGGCTTATTTAATTCTTTCACCATGCGCCACGTCAATCTAAGTACGGGACTATAGCAGCATTACCATCTGCGGTCACTACCGTTTGAGAGTGCTAATATCAGAAAGTGTCCGGGTTCCACATAAGTGTAAATAACGATTAAATTAAAATGTTCAGAGAATATCGGGTGTTTTGTTGTTGTCTCGACCCTACACCTGAAAAACCAGAGTCCATGCAGGAGACAAAGTTTACATCAGCCGGAGGTTAGGGCAAAACAGAACGCGGAGCAGCGACAGCGGTGACCAAAGGAGTACTGATGTCAAGTCCAGGTACGTGTTGCGTGCGGCGGTGAGAAAGTACTGCCGGAAGAAGTAATAGGAAACTAGGAAAATAATTAAAATTAATAATATGATAAGCCTGATTCACAGCCATTAGCTAAGCAATAGAAGATTCGTCAGAAGATTCGTGTTATTAGCGAGTTTCAAGGACAACTAAAAGCAATGAGACCTATATAGCCAACGAAACCATAAGCACAGTGAGTATAAACCAACTTTAACACTGCAAGGCTACAAGATTTATTCATATAATAAATAAGGTTTAGCTGTTAATTTATTAATATCAAAGGAATGATGCATTCTGTGAACATGAGAATACTAAAATTAATTTATCTTGCACACATTCAACTAAAATACAAATTTTGAAGCTAGGTTAGTCAGGCGTAATTCAGTAGAAGGCGGCAAAGTTATCCTGGAACTCTGTGTGTTCAACTATTTCAGATGTTGTTATGCAAACAGAGATAATTCTGAACAAAGTACGGAAATGGCATTCCTAGGATTAAACAAACTCAGGGCGAATTTGTATTTCAGATAAGAATTAGCCGTGTAAGTTTGGAGCACTACACATGGGATTGTTGATAGAAAATGAAGCATTTTAGGTAATAAAAGAGCATGTATTTATAAAATGTTCATCTTTTCCGTCGTGTAACGGAAGCGTTAATAGCGGTGGATTATTTTCCGCGGCTGTAGCGTTTAAAGATCGCACATGTTATACAGGTTTAACAGTCACTCACTAGGGTTCTTGAACTTGTATTTTTGTGACACGAAAATGACGCTTAATATTATCACAGAAATAACCACATTTTTTTAGACTATAGAGTCTGGATATGCCACTTGGCAAATATAATCCAGTACCAACAATTTCGAGTAATGTAATTCACGAGCAGTTTAATTCTCAACCTCCTAAGTCGGAGATTCCCTTCAAATACAGTTAGTTAAGTGCAGAGGTTTTACTTACATTAGTCCTGGACCCGTAGGACCAAGGACCTGTCCCCCCTCCCCGCTGAGTACAACGTCAAGAAGGGATGGAAGTGCATATGCCACTTACGCGCGTCAGCTCCGCAGGGAAGACTACCGATATGACCTCGGTGGGGCGGCCTGGTGATCTGGCACACCTTCTACTAGCTCTGCAGGCTAGTACCCGGGACTTATGAGGTAACCGTCTACCCCCTCCGGGCGGCCGTAGCCCGGCCGGATGTACCCAAAGCCCCGTGGGTGTCGGGAACACACTGCCCCCTCGAGTCCAACCCAATCCGAACAACTTCCATTCAGGGAGGGGCTCGGCGGTTCGGGCCGATGTTCCTCTAGTAACGTCAGAGGTACCACGAGTGCCAATGGTCCGCAGCACCCACACCTTGGCAGCTGACGGGGACGAAACCCTTCAAACACACCACTATTAGCCTCCAGTAAATGTGTTGTCAACTTAATGGATTCTGCTTATCGTCACATACGCTGACGCATACATCACTGGAGCCTCTGGCACATATACGCCGTAAAACAAGATTGAAGACGGCTTCAAGGTGACCAATATCAGCATCAATAATGAAGTTCATTAATAACGAACCAACGTATCATGCAGACAGAAAAAGGTTGCCTATGACATAGAGTAATGGGAATATTTACTAACGAGCGCAGAGTTTAAGCTACAATGTGAGTCGAAAAAATTAATTTCCTCGAGAATGTAAAATTTGGCGACGCCATTGCTGAGTAGTTGAACAATTAGTCCCTCACCCGGGTCCGATCCAGGGAATCATGGAAGGCCATACCATGGCCAAGTGGTTAGATCGAGTTACTCTCACCAAGGTGGCCCGGGTTCGATTCCAGCTGACCGTATGTGAGATTTCTGGTGGACGACACGGCGCTGGGGCGGGTTTTCTTCGGGATCTCCGGTTTTCCACCATCTCATTCCACCGGTATCCTATCTTCATTTCATGTAACTTTAGTGTCACCGTCGGCGGTGCTGCATGTAGTAAAAGCGGGTATAAGACACTACATAGGAAATCATGTAGGTGGACAAAGCGCTTCTGAGCGGATTTTCTTCGGGTTTTTCCTTTTACCCCAACATTCCTAGAAATTCTTCCATAATTTCCTTTTCTTTCGTCCAATACAATGTTGCATATCATTCACTTCTTTCCACTCATGTCAGGCTGATCCCCTTTCCTGGATAGTCTCTTGGATCTAGAGAGGTGGCTGACCTCAGTAGTCACTTGTAAGTCTCGAGGATTTAAATTTTTCATATAAAGAGGTAATAGAATAAAAATTTTGTATAAAATTATTGCAAGTATCTTTGTTTATCAGAATGTACATTGTAAATCAAAATTAATGTGTTGGTAACCTCAGTGCATACTTTTAAATATTTTTCTCTACCTGAAAAGCCTCTTTTCATTCATAGCAACAATAATTCGTTACGATAGGGTAGTTAAAATAAATTTTCTTGGTAATTTAGTTAAGGGCACAGGGAGGTCGATATGTTTAAAAAAATATCCACCTTTTGTTTTTAATGTTAAAAAATTATATAATTCTTCAGCTTTAAAATGATATATAACATAGCTTGTCAGCTGGTATTAAAGTCCTTTAATTCGTCAATTTAAACATGGCGGCGTAATGATACGCCCACTTCCTGCGAATGGTGCTTAATCTTTGATCGTGATTTCCCAAAACCTTGATTTTTCATACTTTAGGTGCATGTTTCTCAAAAACTATAAACGATATTGACACAGTATTTGTAGTGGTTATTTCTCAATGTTCCTTGAACACATTCGGCTAACATTTATATTCATGTGATTTATAAAATGGATGAAAACAAACATTCAGTCCTTGAAAATAATATTTTTTTTTTTTACTCAAAAATAATTAATTTTTCATGTTCATAGTATAAACTATATGTGATTTTCATTCAGCCGATATTATAAAACTGTATCGTAGTTTATTTAGGATAAAACTTGGTACATGTAGCTTTAAATTTCTACAAGTAAAGTGCACCTGAAATATAGGGTGCAATATTTTTTCAGGACCCACGGTGTGATTTATGTCCCTTTTGCGTGGACCTGTGTGAAGGTAATTTAAATATTATACATCCTTATACAGTAATCATACCGAATTTCAATTTCTGATAATGCTCAGTTTCCTATATATTCAAATTTTAATATTGGTAAAAATTGGCCTTGTCTGGGTGAAAATAACCTCTTTAAATACAAAGGTGGTTATAACCACGCAGTGCCATTATTTTAAAGAAATATTCTCAACTACGTACAAAGTTTTGTATTAAAAATTCAATACCCAATGTAAATATATTTTTAATAGGTATTTAACTGCGATTGCGTTGTAATATGATCAATATTTTTCTTGTAATTTTCTTTCCTACGTTTCTAAAAGTTTCCAATTGTTTATATTTCAGTTAAAATAAGCGCAATTAAGGAGTATTCATATCCAAATAAATAAACGCATTGTTATGCCGCTATCCTTATTTCAATTCAATTAAATTATGAGATCCCTTTTCATTAAACAGTAAATATATTTTCTGAATAAAATACAACACTTCCTCTGTGCACACGTGAAAGTGGTAGATAAGGTAAAATGGGGGAAAATTCATGTTAAAACACTTTAAAAAGCCGATTTATTCCCATGTATTAGATAACCATATTCGAAGCATCGGCTTTTTTCCACCGTATTTTAAAGCGAGTTTTGGAGTTGCGCTCAAAGAGAAATATAGGAATGTTAAAGCCTCTGTACTCCACTTTAAGCTAAAAGCGCGCTTAGTCTGTGTCACCTCAGGCGTATGAAAATTTTCCCACTGGGATTTAATTTTTTCCTCTAATGTCCCGGCCGAGTCGCCCACATGTGGAGGCAATTGTTTCCACCTCGACAAATCCTGTCATGAGAAACAGAGGGTAGAGCAGGTGAGCTTACTGTATCCACTGTTCTTCTATTGTTCCTGCTCATTTTCATGTTTTATTCTTCCTTATGTTCACGTTGCCCTCGTTTAGTTCCCGAGTTCCCACCTTTTAGTAGGTTGAAGTATTTTTTCCCACTTCAAAAAGTGTTAAAATATATGTTTGAGGTCCTCTGAATAATAACAACGTTACGTATATCTCTAAGCTTAATAGTGGGTAAACAAGTTATTCTTGTGCAATTTAGCTTTAATGTCTGCTTCATTTTAACTGAGAAATAGCTGCTGTAAACATTCCATATTGTTGCGTGTATAGGCTGAGCAAGATCTGGAAAGTACTACAATCTATGTAACCTTTATTTCCGCTGACTTGAGTTTGAGCAAAGCTGTTGGTTGATAATTAAGCTTAAATTCTGCTGACTGGCAAAACATGAACTTGGAACTTGTGAAATAATATCAGGCTGGTCAAGGGAAATAATGCACACGTGGCCTGTAACAGGCCTCAACTTGTTCTCCATGGTGTAAACAATGAATCACACATCCTGCTGATCAAGGGAAGTAATGCTCAATTTCTGTTTCATATAACCTTGCCCCGCTGACATGTATCACTCCGCGTGCAACAACCTTCCCCCCAACTCATCCTAATTGGCTAATGCTTTCGCGCCATAGGCCATAGGCGGTGCCAACCAGTCACATTTATAACCTGCAGCAAACGTCATAATATTTGCCAGGAAGATAGATCAGATCATACAAATAATAATATAAAGGCATGCAACTGAATGAATGTGCAATGACACTAAAACAAGTTTATAATGAGAGGCCTTCGGCCTTTTCCACTGTGATTTTTTAAACCAGCACACATACCTTGCAAAAATGTTTGTCTTTGTCTTAAAAGTTGTGTCACGCCATACTTTACTATTTGTGTGTCCTTCTTTCATCCAAGTCTCGTCAAGGTAGTATATTTTGCGACTTGTATCTCAGTACAGTTTGATTGTCCTTAAATAACGTCTTCGCCACACAGCAATTTCGCCCCTGGAGTGGTAAGTTTTTCTGTCTCAATTTCATGTCACGATGTCCCTACGGATCTAATACTCACACCTGTAAGTTCAGAGCAATGCTGTTCGACTTCTCTTACTGATAAAGACGGATTCTTCTCTCTGAGTGCATTAAACACATGCATCACAATTCTTTTTTCGCCGCTTTGTAAAGGTTTTCCCTTGCGATACTTCAGCGAAAAACTGGCGGTAGACTCTGCCATTATACATATAAGTACACACGCAATAAACGATCAATAAAATAATTTAGCTCTCGCATTCGGCACAGTACAACTTCGAATGGCGACATATGACTAATCCAGTTCAAAACAAGGTCGTGATAAGTCATATAAACAAATATTTCATCACTATCCCTGAAGCACGTGATATCGTGTCATGTGCTTGAGAGCAAAGGAACCTCCTCTTTACTTCGTTTAGGAATTAACATGCATTTCAGATAAGTCAGCTCTGTTGCGTAATATATTTAATTCAAACAGTCACAAAAATATAAATTTCACATCTCTTTTCTAACATATAAAGATATATCACCATGTTAAATAACGAGCTAATTTTTACCGCACAACAGTCTATACACAACAGCAGCCAATGAGAGGTCATGAGGTCACGTGACCGTTAAGAGATACGGGGCAAGCTTATGTGAAACAAGGGCTAGGTGGTCAGTAACAGGTATACACATGTTCTCAATGATATAAACAATGATTTCACAATATGGTGCAGCAGTTGGGAGGAAATTAACAGTTAGCGTGGGAATTGCTGAGTTGGCTTTTGGGTAGGACCCCTATTTATGTTTGGTTGAGTTAGGGCCCAAGGGACTTGACAGAGAGATATGAAAGGGGACTTGCTGATGGTCTCTATAAATATTAACAAGAGTTTATTTTAAAGTGCTACTACGGGTAAGATCGCCAGCAGGGTGCACCGGACCGTACATCTCTTGCCAGTTGCACAAGGTTCAGCCATACAAACAACGCATCTCTAAAGGTATAGTTGCATTATGTTATTATGTATTTAAATGTTACTAAAGCACCCCTGATCTCATCCAGATACAGAGAGTGCCCTGTAGAAATGCTAGGCATCTCTGAATTTCAGTTACTCAGTTCAATTGGAATTAGATGTCTGTTTTTTTTCTGCTCTACCATATCCATAGTTACGCTTCCAGTTACATGCGGTTAAAGGTTAAAAACCCTTACCTTTTAAACCCCTACAACAGCTGGTAGTTTTGTCATGTAGCATATGATCTCGGCACCGGGTTACAAACCCTGTACCTTTGTACCTAATCTCAATTCCTATCAACCCCCTCAAAACCGCCATGTAACAATATAGATACAAATTTAATAACAATAGACAACATTTTAAGAATGTTGGCCACAAAATCCCAAATTCTCTCCACACAATCACAAGAAACAAGTAAACTTCGACAGGACATTAAACGAATCACAAAAGTATGGAACAATTCAAATTATTAATAGCAAGTATCTAGTAAATTAATGACACAAAAGTTATTAAAAACAAACTACGTATTAAAGAGATGTGCTTTGCCTATATAGTTGTATATGTCTATCGCTTCACATCTACAACATAACTGAAAATGTTTTCTCAATGTAAAGAACTTCACAATCTTTTTTTTTTTAACTGAATCCTTAAAATGCCGATCAAATAATTACGTCGGTTTGCTTCATCAGCATTATTTTGACATATAGTATCCTAAAAATAAAACTTCCTCACTTTTTTTTTTTTTTTTTTACTTTTATGTATAAAAGCTGAAGCTACTTACAGTAAAGCAATACAAGTATAATAAATGAACTGCAGCACTTATGCCCGATTTCGACAACAGATATTATGACTTAACATGACTGTTAGTCTGTTTAGCAATAGTGATAATAAAAACTCCATTTCATTAACAAGTGTTAGCTTAGGACTCATGTTAAATCTCTTGTTAAACTAACAAACCATATTTCTGTCGTTAAGTCGTTAACAATTGTAAAACTGTCAAGATGGCACGCGTGAACACAACTTCTGATGTAGATCTGCTATATTTAGAACGTATAAATGGCATTCGTAATAGAGTAGAGCCTATGTGCAGAGGTGATTTTGAGGATCTATCAGAAGTCCATTTTCTACGGAGGTATAGACTGTCCAAACAAGTTGCGGTGAAGGTTACTTAGAATTACAAGGGAAGTTAGAACATGCATCGAAAGGAATATGCCGATCTTGCATTTGCTTCAAGTGTTAATAACTTTGCGACTTTATAATTCACTGAGTTCTGTGGATAACAAACACACTGTCCACCTCCCGTCTAGAAACGTTCAAGACACTCGTTACTTCTTTCCTTCTTCGCACCTCGTTTTAAATTTACGTAATACTGATGAAGTTGCTTCGTACTTCTGTTGTAATGTTTGCATTCGAACTAAACTCCTATCCAATCTTTTCCCACTTTACGTCTTTCTCTTTCACATTTACCGCGTCCGTCCTCTTATTTTCCACATCTTTATATTTAGTTATTAATTCAACTAACAATTCTTTCTCCATTGTTGAGAAATTTTTCCACAGCTTCTCTTCTGATTTTGTTCACCCGCCACTTTTTCAGCTGTGTGTAAGCGAAAATAAAACAAAAGTTCATCGCAGTGCGTTCAGAAAATAGAAAGATTCATCCACAGCCTTCTGCATATATGTCACTTGGCGTTAAACATACATTTGTTAACATTTTTCAGAAAACGGGTTGGTGAAACACTAGAATATTAACACTTTTGTTAACTCGTGCGGCAAACGCGCATACCAGTGTTAAATTGATTGGGTTCTAATTGGAACTAAGAGTTCTCTTATCCTCAGGTGAATGGTTGTATGAAATGGATTTTGGTGATTGTTGGCTACTCAGTCGTATAAATAACACTTTGTTGCAGAATTATTTGGTTTAATTCCTACTAAGTTTGCTTATCGACTTGGATCGGTGACCACCTGTTATTAAAATTCTTAACATAAATTCAATATTACTTGAAACCCTGGATTACTTGTTTAAAGTTACTTCCGCGCGGTTTCTATTTCTTCTTTATACGGCGACTACTTTGCTCTAATAAACTTCTAATGCTGCTTCCACTTACGCTGGTTGCGCTATTCTTAACTTCCCTACGTTTCAGACTTATAAATATTTGCTTCTCTTCTAATGTGCATGAACACGTCCTTCCTGTCGTAGTATCATCTTTTAATAATTTTTTCTTATTTCAGGATTCAGTTCGAACCTTATTCTGATCCTATCTCTAACTTTATCACATGACCAAAATTGCTCACCCTTCTTAAATGTTACATTATTATTGGTTTCTCATTTATTTCGAATTTTCGCATTAGTTTGCAAAACTCATCTAACTCATTGACGTTCAGCCCGCCCTGAGTTGGGGAACGCCTACCCTGAGTTGTTTTTAACGGTATACATCGTTATCAAATCAGCGAAGTAAATACCTTTAGCGTTCATGCTTAACTGCATTTTGAAGCCCTTTTTGTCCCAACACATTCCTGGCTGGAATTATTCTATAGTTCTCAGACATTGAACTTTTCCTAGCACAAAGAAGATAACGGTCCTCCCTTCCTGTCTCTCCAAAATTTACAGATTTTTACAAGAATATTTTCATTACATTGCCTGGATGCAAGTATGTATGCTATATTAAATTATATTCTTCCCTTCTTATTCTTTAAGTCAACTGCTATTTTAATCATTACTCTATCCATTTTAATTTCATATTATTATAACAAGATTTTATATTAGTTTAGCCAAGCATTTCCGTTAATTTATCTTTTTTTAATTATCCGATTTCGATTAATTCGCCGCCTCCTAATCGCTGCCTGATACTGCGGTTAAACTCTGTAACAATTTTTTCGTCACATTTGTTAACGTTGATTTTAACATATGTGGGTCAGCAGACTAATGAGCCCTTTGGTTACTTCCGAAAGAAGTTCGCTACCTTACTGCTAACTAGTGGGACCAACTCAAACTTACCGACCGAACTATTGGCGAGAATTGAAAATTCATCATACGAATTCTATTTTTCAAAATAAATGTTTTCTCCCACACCATTAAATATGCCGGACCGTCAAAATTTTTATTAATTTTACTTCGGGATTTATTTCTTGTTTAAATGACAAAAAGTTATGTGCCAATGCTGTCACCAGATGCAATCATCTGATCGCACTCTAAACATCTAACTTGACAAATTCCATATTTTTTTATTATCTGAAATGTCTTTTTTAGAAATTTCTAGTAGATGTTTTATGCTCTATTTTGAGGTATCCAATACCTATTCCACCAACTTCTTTTCCCAAGAATGATACGTTACTTTTTTAAAATTATAATCATATTTTACATTTTTAAGATGAGAGATATCAATTAAATTTTCATATTACCCTTTTTGTATAAAATCTTCATCAAATTCATTAATTAAAGTAGTGTTAGTGATCTATTTATGTTCTGTATTTACTTCCTCCTTATTAAGGGGCATGTTTGCTAATCTGTAAATCAAACTATTAAAAACTGCAAATTTTTATTTTCAATTTTTTTTTTATTATCCATATGATTTGATTTCCTATAAATGCCAAATTCAATATATTGTCATTTTTATTAGTTAATTATAAACCACAGATTAGTTCCCACAATCTCTGGACGTACGAATAGTAATTGCTGATGTTAGGCATCAAAATAAGAAGCGGGATTTTTTCCCTTTTTTTTTTTTTTTTTTTTTGTATTTTACGACCTCCAACGTTAAGTCATATCGGACCATGAATGGAATGGGTGAAATGATGCTCAAATGAGCCCGGGGTCCATGGAGCTTAGAGTTACCCGACATTCGTCTTTCAGGTTAAGGGAAAACCCCGGTAAAATCTTATCCAGGTAACCCACCCTGACCGAGAATCGAACTCGGGACCTCTTGAACGTGAGGCAGGCAAGCTAACCCCACGCTACCTAAGCGGCCAGTAGCGGGCATTGGAGACTGATCCAGCAACATATCAGCGTTTCCAATTCCTCTACTAACACATCTGGAAATACTACCAGCTTTCTCCCTTTCAAAATACAAATGATATGATGTTTTCTATACTAACTTTTCTTTATGTTTTTTTTTTCCGGTGATGAGTTTTTACACAAAGAGCTATAAAATGTATGGCGTTTCTTCACTGGAGTTTCTAAGACACAACAGTATACATCCGTTATACTATGAATCTTCGTCAGCTTCAACTGTCTAAGTTACACTTTGTTCTCTTGAACGTTACACCGTAGCTATACTTAACCAAAACGTTGCAGGAAAATTCAGTTCTTAACAGAGCTCCATGCTGTCGTTGAAGAATACGGCAAAGACAGTGATGGATCGCTTGAAGCTGGTTATACGAATGTCAAATTGAAAAGCAACGAGGAAGAACGATTTTCATTTCAGTCACATTGTAAAAGCTCTATCTGGTATTCAGTAAGTTGTGAATTGTCGCAGTGTGACGAAAACCTTACTATTATCTGGGCTGCAAATACTGATGTCACGGATAGGATAGCATAGCCAGACTTGGCAGGTCCGTATCTGCTGGAGCTCACCGTCATACCTTACTATCTCTGTAAAATGATACCGGCGCTACTGTTAGGCTTCCTTTTCAAGTCCACGCACCTTCCTTATAATCAGTGCCGTTACGTTAAAATCTATTGTATTAAAAAATAGTGTTGAGAAAAACATTCTATGGAGTGGAACCGCAAAGGCCAAAATTGAAGCCTGGAAAGTCCCACATGCGACCACTTGCAAGTAGCTGCTGGACATCACTCGTCAGCTCTGTCCCGGGTGTGGAGGACGCCGCTCCTTACATATACCATATGTGTAGACGCTGCCCATCAAGAGTAAACAATCTCTTCTGTACAATTCTGTGTTATTATGCCTATATGTTCCTGCGTTTTCTGGACTCATTTTAGGGTACTTCCAGCTATGCTCCACACCCAAATTTTGGTACATATGCCCCACATAGAGCAGAGATTATGTCATAAAACTCTCAAGCGAATACAGGTAAGAGCACAGTGATAGTTCGCTTGTAAGAACTGGAAGTGACCCTAATGGATTAAGATGTGTATGGGGGAAACCCACCAACTAAACTGCTGTCACTGGATCTGTAAACGCAGTTTCAATTTTAGGTTACGAAAAAGAAAAGAAGAAATTAACAGAATATTTGTGGAATTTGGCTTAGTTTTGAAGCAAATAGTGGTTAGCGCAGAGTACAGCAATGAGATACTCTCAGGGTATGCGTGGGTATGTATGAGTAAGGATGGTTCTAATGACACCGGAATGCCTGTTTCAAACTGATTTAATGACTGCTTCCTTTTATCATCACATCAAACTTGAAGTTGCAGACCAAGGGTTACCAATATAACACTCTTTAGAGTCACTGTAGGTGGAATTCTTATTACTCGATAATACTTAATTCGTTACGTATGAACCGACAGATCTTCCCTCTGGTTCTGGTCTGCCTTCGACCAAGACAGAGGCGATGACTTTCTTAATCGGCCCCAAGCCGCGGACGTGTGTCCTTACTTGGCACAGCTGCGCGTGGTGTGTAACTTTCACTTCTGGAAGCTCTCTTTTCACACAAAGATTCCCTTTGTGACTACTTTGTCCATTGTGATTATTAGTCTCGGTCATGCCATTATTAAGGGTCCGAAGAATACCTATTCAAACGGAGTCAAGTGTTGCTCCTTTAGAACCCTGCTAAGAAAGCCTCTTTCGTACGTTTCTTTTGATAAAACAACTCAACTCAACTGCACGTGCATGCGTTTTACAAATATACAAGATTTTTTTGAAATCCATCACAATTCTTTACTTATTGCAAACCTTTAATTTCGGTATCAGTTTAAATTCAAGTTTCATTAATTTATGTTGACCCACAATCATTGCTTAGTTTTCATTTGGTTTTTTGACTTAGGTGACACTTTTTATAAGGTTCCAATTGTCATGTAGATTATTTTTAGGATATATTATATAGCATCCAACATAAGCTAGCACTTTTGTATTTATTCAAGACTTGCTAATGTTTAGCTTTAATCAGTTCCATAAAATAAAATTCTTGCATGTTAATCTTGAATGGCAATCAATTCCAAAATAATAAACAATAATTAAAATAATATGGGTATTATATAACTTAATCGAATCTCTGGTGTAACAAACGTGTTACCATTATTTATTTTAGATCACTGAACTTGTATTTAAAGTCAACTCTTTATATATAACAAAATGTTTTGCTAGGCAGTTAGACAAATCCGAATAGCGCGTAACAGTTGGTTAGGGGCTTCAACAAATTGTTAAACCAAACCAAAACGTTACAGAATAGACTTAAATACATAACATAAAAACAGATTGACATGTAAATTTTGGCATCTATTTGCGCAATGAGAAATAGCATTGCTAACGTTGATGGTTCGATCAATGCAATTATACAAACATCATTTCAACATCATTTCAATCATCGTCCGATATGACCTAACGTTGGAGGTTTTCCCTTATCCTGAAAGATGAATGTATGGTAACTCTAAGCTCTATGTACCCTGTACTCATTTGAACATAATTTCAATCATCGTCCAATATGACTTAACGTTTGAGGTTTTCCCTTATTCTGAAAGACGAATGTCTGGTAACTAACACAATGTTGTGGTAAACAGAACTGTGTTCTGTTTAAGGTGTCTTATTTATTCCTAGTCTCTCTGTCCTCATCTCTCACTCCCGCCTTATTTTTCTCCTTCCTTGTCCGTCTATCACAGCGTCACGAGAAATCTATTCACATTCCACCATATGCTGTCCGGTGAAATGGAATTTTTCCTCCGTTCTATTCTGAGGAAAATCGTTTGCATATAATATCGTTATATATGCAGTGACGTCAAAAAGGAGAAATATTCTCAAGGGTTTATCGCCTTTTGTAGCAGAGCCCCTGCTGCACGCCCCATTGACACACTTGAAAAGAAAGCGATAAGGGAACAGCGGGATGATCAGGGATCCCACCGTTCTCGTAGTAAATCCATGTTGGTGGACCTGGGTCAAAGAGTGCGTGAATTCACAAAGGAAGAGATCCTGCAGGGCACACACACAAGAATTCTCTTGCTATGTATGTGCAAACATATTTATATAAAGCTGAATTAATGTAACGTTCATGCGACCATTTCGTGCTTGGACCGTCTGGCTTTAGCCTCTCAAGGCACTTCAGTATGGGACATTACGCTGAATGGGACAACCGCTCAGGTCTTTCTAGCACCGTAGCATAAGGAGAACTGCTGAACTACCAAAAGGAAATTCTTCCATCGAACCAGTGTCATTTTATACAACATACATCACATTTTACATTACTAAACTTACAATAAGTAGTTGTTGAGCTATACTCTGTTTCTCAAAGAAACAAACCGGTGAAATATGTTTCTGCAAACTTTTTTAATATGAACTGTGTGACACAATAAGTAAATGTAGAAGAATTTTGGGAGATTATTTAACTTGTAACCGCAGTATCAGGCAGCGATTAGGAGGCGGCGAATTAATCGAAATCAGATAATTAAAAAAGAAGATAAATTAATAAAAATTCTTTGCTGAACTAATATAAAAATCTTGTTCTAATAATATGAAATTAGAATGGTTAGAGTAATGATTAAAATAGCAGTTGACTTAAAGAATAAAACGAAAGAATATAATTTAATATAACATATACACTAGCATCCAGACAAGGAAGAGAGAATATTCTTCTAAAAAATCTGTACACTTTGGAGAGATAGTAAGGAAGAACCGTTACCTTCTTTGTGCTAGTAGAGGTTCAATGTCTGAGAACTATAGTATACGTCCAGCCAGGAATGTGTTAGGACAAAGGGCTTTCAAAATGCAGTTGAGCATGAACGCTAGAGAGATTTACTTCGCTGATTTGATGACGATGTATACCGTTACAAACAACTCAGGGTAGGCGTTCCCCAACTCAGGATGGGCTGAACGTCAATGAGTTAAATGAGTTTTGAAAACCAATGCGAAATAAATGATAAACCAATAACAATGTAACATTTGAGAAGGGTGAGCTACTTTCGTCATGTGATAAAGTTGGAGAGTGGGTCAGAATAAGGTTCGAACTGAATCGTGAAGTAAGAAAAATATACTTAAAAGGTGATATACTACGGCAGGAAGAACGTGTTCATGAGCGTTAAGAACAGAAGCGAAGATTTATAAGTCTGAAATGTAGGGAAGTTAAAAATAGCGCAACCAGCGTAAGTGGAAGCAGCATTAGAAGTTTATTAGAGCAAAGTAGTCGCCGTATAAAGAAGAAATAGAAACCGCGCGGAAGTAACTTTAAACGAGTAATCCAGGGTTTCAAGTAAAATTGAATTTATGCTTATCCAGGTCGATAAGCAAACTTAGTAGGAATTAAACCAAATAATTCTGCAACAAACAAAGTGTTATTAATACGACTGGGTAGCCAACAACCACCAAAGTCCATTTACTACAACCATTCACCAGGTGATTAGAACCCAATTAGAACCCAATCAATTTAACACTGGTATGCGGGTTTACCGCAATCTCTATAGCAGACGTTGAAAACGTCCTCCATCCTGCAAAAAGGCACAACTCCACACGTCGTTCCATGTTAGTGTTCACTCGTTGGAGGACTCTGGTTTCAGTAGCTTGAATCTCCTGTCTGATGTTATACTTCAGATCGTCCAATGTCTGGGGACGTGTGGAGTAAACCCTGTCTTTTAAGTAACCCCTTAGAAAGAAGCCCGGCGATGTCAAATCCGGAGATCTCGGTGGTCACAGGTTCCTGGAAATTATCCGGTCTTCAAAGAAACTTGCAATTAGTTCCATGGATTCATTTTATGTGTGGCATGTAGCGCCATCTTGCTGAAAATATCCTTGACTCAGCTCTACATCGCCCAGTTGCTCAACAAACGCCATGAAAATCTCTTGGGACTCTGCAGTATTCACAGTCTGGTTAAAATAAAATTGGCCCCACTTTTCTCTCTGCGGATATTGCGCACCGAACTTCGATTTTAACTGGGTGCATAAGTGTTTCATGGATGACATGTGGATTTTCGATAGTCAATGGCGTGAGTTATGTGCGTTCACATAACGGGATAAATGGAACCTTAAACCATGTGATGGAGAATATGGCAGGATTTTGCACAGTTAACATCTGAAACCAACGACAATAGTTCAATCTTTTATCCTCATCTGGTCCCTGTAGCTGATGAACAACCGTAACCCTATATGGCTTTGGGCCTGAACTTTTCGCTGCTCTCTGACACATTGAGTAGGTGTACCCTGTCTCCTGCGACAAACATCTTAATGATTTTTTTTGGGTGACTGCTCCAGTCGTGCTCCTACGTCAACAATAACCGTAGGAAGCCTAGATGAAGGATGCTTGCCTTTTTCACTCACCAGAGATCCATTTGCTTCCAATTTGTTTACCAGTCCCAGGGAGGGGAGGATTGCGGACACAAAATTCTCTCTGGTATGCCCTTCGAGTAGCTGTAATTAAATTCTTAATCCAGTATTGTTTCACAAGCAAGAGTCGTTGGTTTAACATTGAGTAGAACAAAATGTCGAAAACAGCAGCTAACAATAGCAATTAGGAGTAAAACAAACATTTGAGCATGTACTGACAAGGAATCAAAACTCCACTATACTCTGTTTAATTTGGTACTAAAATTGGGTCATTTAATGAATTTCAAACGGAATAATTAAATATATAAATGTGCCAGTTCTATATAAATCACTCTGTATAAAAATAAACGTAGTATACGTAGACCGCAAAAAAAAATTTAATCGGTGTGCACATGCGTGTGGAGAGCCTTCTCCCCTTTTCGCCATCCAAGCACTACGTGATGCCCACCCCTCCCTTCCTGCATACGACGGAGCGCAAAACTTACAAAACGCGTGTATTGTAATACTCTTTTGATTTTCAAAGTTAACAGAAAATAATTACCTCGGACATGATCTCACAATCGATCAACAAATGGGTAGAATCATAGTTTGTTTAAACCCTGAGGAACTAAGCAGTGATTCGCCAGAAATTGCAAAGAGTGAATGTCAAAGTGAATGCGAAAGCGAGTGAAACAAATGAACAGTACAGCCCGCGCGACGGAGGAGAGGCAACCAGAAATGATGGTAGAAGGGGAGAGCTAGAGTTGGTAAGCCACGCCTCCCACTACACATTGTTTGCGGTCTACTTATAGATATAGAATGACACGTGAGTGTTCCCCATTACATCTTTTAAAGTTACCATATATAAAACATTTTAGCCTTACAGCAGCATTATTTGGTCCGCAGTTTGCAATATTTAATGTAATATGAACGAGTACGCCCTGCGCCGTGGCGTAGCGGGCTAAGGCAGCATGCCTTGGTCCCTCGCCACAGAAAGCGGCCCGGGTTCGATCCCACGCTTGGGGTGGGGATTTTAGGTCCCGGGTATAGGACCGGTGTCCACTCAGCATCGTGAAGAAAGTGAGGATCTTACGCTAGGCAAGCGGCCCAGGTCACGAAAACCAACATTCCGGCTAGGGGATGCCGAGATGCTGAACACATCTCCTCCCCGTATCGGTTGGATGATCATCCACCTCTGCCGTGCGTAAGTGGGCGTGAGACCGGTAGTCGGGTTGGTAGGCCTTGGCCCTCTAAGGACTGTCGCGCCATGGTTTGGGTTTTATGAACGAGTACATTGTTCGTTAATAACAGCATTTTCACTATGAAGGTATAATGGTTTCATATTTCTCACGACCCGCAAACAATCGGAATTGTGTGAAAAAATGACTGCAGTTTCATATCTATCAGTTATCTACATACATTTGTGACAAAACTATTTTATTAGGAACGGAAGACGTTAAATATTCGTTCTGGGATCTTTATTTTTAAAGAAGCACCTATTACGAATATTTCTCACTCCTGAAACAGAGATTCAAAGTTCATTGTTTTCAATGTGCACTATTCCTATAGTTTGTTTCATAGGATTATTCAAATGTATTTGTTTCTTCTCCTGGGGCTAGTAGGCTGGAGCGTTGTATTCTGATTCTCTGCCAAGGAGTGCGCCCAGCTTTGATTCTACTCCTGGAAGCGGGAGGAGCGAATTTTAGATCCCTGCGTAAAGGACCGGTGCACACTGAGCTTCGTGAGGAATTTGAGGAGCAAGTAGGAAATCCAGGTCAAAAACGACAACATTCCACCTGTGGGTGCTGAGATGTTGAGAGGCTCCTCCTGTCAATTTGATATCACCTAGCTCTGTCTAGCGTAAGTGGGCGTGCCGCTGGTAGTTGGGTTGGCAGGTCCAGGCCCGATTCGGACCACTATGCCATTAAGCTTTTTTTTTTTTTTTTTTTTTTTTTGCTATTTTATATGAAAATTACAGAGTTGGAATAATAAAAGAGCGCGAATATAACATAAACACACATAAACACACGCGCGCACACCATTGCACTATAAATAAACATAAGCTAAAATTTAAAATTCTCTTTTCTCAATTGAAATGTCCAAATTAATTTTTAGCACAGTTACTATAAATTGAAGAATTATTAATACATAAAGAAAAATTAAACAAATTTCAAATGGTAACTTTTAAAGATATGTTAAAAATAGGAACTCCTCTTAAACTGGTTTAAAATACATAATATACAAGGTTTAAAGGAATATGGATGTTTTAAGAGGTATATATATATATATATATATATATATATATATATATATACAGCAGGTTTGCACAATATTTAATTTATTTGTATTTCATTTTCATTGAAGTAAAGTTTGGTTAATCCTTATATAAGAAAGAAAAACAGCGTTTATACCCTCTTGCATATTATTTTCTGTGACCTTTTATGTATCAGCTGTCCCTTTCCAAACACGGTTACCCAAAAGTATATAGGGAAAACAGCGGCAATGTTTGACAATTACCAATTTCTGCATCGCTCCAATGACTTTCAAGTGAATTTAAATATTTGTCTATTTATTATTAAAGTGTACATAATGCTGCTCCTAAAATAACACCATTAACTCTTAACATCGTGGAAAGCACAGAAACTGTCAATACATAGCTTATTCAGGAACATAATAAACTGAAATACATCATGCAAAGCTTTTAGCTTTTCTACCATATATCTATAGCAGATCAAAGTATATCAGTATTTCATCGAAAATTCTGTCCACAAAATGCCTCTGAAAATTTAAAGCCGATTTTTACTGTCCAAATCATAACACGGAGAGCAAACTCAAGAAGGAAAAATAGGAATGGATATAAATTTCATAATTGAGATACCTCTGAAGAATACGACAGAACAGTTAATGCACCTTCAAACGGAAATCATTTTTAATATTTAAAAACCCAGTGTTAGCGATTTTGATTTAAATTCGCATGTATGTGTGCAATTTAATAGTCAAAAGACCAAAGTCCATTTAGTTACTTTTTCAGTGAGAAGTAAAACGATAAGTCAGTATTTATCTACCTTTGGTTATTTTGTAAAACATTGCATTTTTATTTTATAAAATGCAACTTCATTCATTTTATAAACATTAACAATTGTTCTGTGTTAAACATTTATACATTGTTAAGAATAACACCTATAGCAAAACAGTTTAAGATAGATGTATATTGTTCAGATTAACAAACCTCAGATCACTTTTAGTCAAAGAAACGAACTCCATGTTACTAAATTTCATATAATTTCTAATCACATTGCAGCAGTACGTTTGTCGTAAAATGTCTGATGACTGCAGAGACGTTCTAGAAGCCTCGCGTTGTGGCGATCATTTTAAGAATGGTGTTATTGTCACAAGGGGAATGATGGACGATTCTGATGATTAGTTGCTCACCCTTGCTGACGATCTGCTAGAAATCTTGTAGAAGCCTCGGAGCTCTGGAGCAATGAGTCTTACCTCTGGGAGCAGTCTTGGATCACAAGAAATTTGTTACTGCAAATGTTGGAGAATAAACAACAATTCTTCTCTTTTAAATATTGTGGGTTTTATTCTACAAAACAAGTTTTAAATTCTGCTACAATTTTAAGTAATGCATGTGCTGCTCAAGTTGTTCTAGGGAAGCAAGCCAGGTGAAAAGACGATTAGAAATCGACGTTCCGGTAGTGTGCATCTCTTTCATCATCAGGATAACCATAAATGAATTACTGGATTTAACACAAATATAAACAAAGACAAAGCACTATCAAAATTCGCATTACTGAACAAAAGACTGTTTCCAGTAAATTAAATGCCAGGCAGGAGATGGCAAGAGTATAGAAAATTAATTGGATCAAAGACACGTAACTACTTAACTTGATTGTCAAGCTGTATTGATCTAATTATGTACTTAATAAGTGCTTAATAAGTCAACGGATTTCCATTTTTAAGGCCAGTTTCTAAGGGGAGCTGAACT
Organism: Mantis religiosa; assembly: GCA_030765055.1. Taxonomy (NCBI): domain Eukaryota; kingdom Metazoa; phylum Arthropoda; class Insecta; order Mantodea; family Mantidae; genus Mantis; species Mantis religiosa. Next base: position 108,232,954 of record CM060954.1, on the reverse strand, counting down.
GAAATCCAGCATCACAATTAAGCATGCTCCTCTCGGAGGAAATGGACAAAGCCTCCTTAATTCTCCGCTCCCAGCATTTGCCAAGATGGTCGTCTCCCGAAATTTGACTCTATGGTCGTTATCAAAACAATGCTTGGCCAGTCCAGACTTCTCAGGCTGCATTAAACGAACACTCCGTTCATGTTCGATTATTTTGATAGCTATGGTCCTTCCGGTTTGTGCTATATTAATTTTCTATACTCACGCCATCTCCTGACCTGGCATTTAATTTACTTAAAAGTCTTTGGTTTGGTAATGCGAATTTTGATAGCCTTTTGTCTGTTTATATTTGTGTTATATCCAGTGATTCATTTGTGGATATAACATTTAATAAATCTCCTGATGATGGGAGAGGTGCATACAACTGAAACATCGATTTCTAATCGTCTTTTCACCTGGCTTGCTTCCCAAGAACAACTTTAGTATATTCGTCGACAGAAAAGCTTCAGATCTTATTTTAATGCATGTGCTGTCCTTTCTCAAACAATGTTTGTTGCGTCGATGGACTTTATATCTCTTGAACACGCCATTAGTGCTACACAAGTGTGTTCACAACTTAAGTTTTCTGCACAATCGCAGAGCGACACAAAAAACACGTCTATCAGGACCGTCGACGGCAGAAAGACGATCATTTTGGGTTCTCTGTATTCTATGTTTCCATGACAACCAAATTACTTCTCTTTTATTGGAATTACCAATGGCAACAATATTATGTAACATTTAACTTGCGTTTTATCATTCCGTGGCCTATCCAATTTCACATTTCTATTTTTGTACAAATTACTCTTTATAGAAAAGTTTAAAATAAATTCCTAAAAATTTAAAAAAAAATGAAATAACAGTCACAACATTCATATGTTAAATGACATAACGTGAATGGCAAAAAAAAACACTTTGTATTCCAATATGTAGTACTACACAAGTAATACAATAGGTATTTATGTGAAGCTGCAATAGGCACTTGTTCAAGCCCACATGACAGGTCAGAGAACTGTAACGGCTATTTTATATATTTTGATATATTCGATAATTTGTTCCGTATTGTTCTAGAAAATGTAATTTCTATAAAATAGAATGTAAAACTGGGTAGGTCACAGAATGACAACTTACCTAACAGTGGAAAATAATTGTTCTTTCACACTAGCCGTGTGTAGGCTAAAGTAAGGAAAGATAGATCCAGACTGAAAAATTCAATGCCATAACCGGGATTCGAACCACGGATCTTCTGGTTTCCGTCCAGCCGCTCTAACCCTTGAGCTACTATGGCCAACGTACCGATATTACATTAAATTCTCCAACTAACTCGTGTGTTTCCCGGTAAACCACTTAGGAGTTCTCATAAACACATGAGATAACTACCTTAATGGCGACTTACAACGTGTAAGTAGTTTAAGGCCCGGGCTTTATAGTTAACCACTATTAGGTAAATTAATGAAAATTGTTCTTTCACACTGGCCGTGTGTAGGCTAAAGTAAGGAAAGACGAGCCATACTGAAAAATTCAATGCCATAGTCGGAATTTGAAACGCGGATCTGCTGGTTGCCTTCCAGCAGCTCTAACCCTTCAGCTACTATGTGTGTAGTGTTTAACGCCCACTTTTACTAAATACGGCACCGCAGGCGGTGACACTGATGATACATGAGATGAAGATGGAGCACCGGTGGAATGAGATGGCGGGGGAAACCGGAGGTCCTGGAGAAAACCCGCCCCAGCGCCGTGTTGTCCACTACCAATCTCACTTTGCGGTCGCCTGGGATCGAACCCGGTTCGCCTTGGTGAGAGCTTACGTCGGGGTTTATTGTTATAATAGTGGTTTATTTATTTGTATTAGAAAAAGTATTTGAGCTAAAACTATGTGGTTTTCGTGGTTACGTTGGATACATTACTCTCTACCTTCCACATGGATCAGTTCTGGCAAAATCTGAATGTTCTCTTAGCGCGAATAGTATTTATTAGAGATTGATTAGATTGACGCTCCTCACACACTACTTAGCGGAAATGCAATAGAACAACACCGCAGGACACCGATTGGTTGCTCGTCTAGTAGCGCTCAAGGACAAACACCTTCCCATTTGAAACACATAATAGATATTATTACTTTTGAAGGAACACTGGAATTCACGCAGACGCAAATACGAGGAATTCAAAATTGAACATGATGTTAAAATCAATGTTATGCGGAAAAAAAAAACAAAAAAAAACCCTGAGCTCATAATAATGGAAGTCCAAGTTTGGAATTAAAATAAATTATTTTATTACCCTACTCGTACTTTATATAATATGGCCACTTTATATTTGAATTTTTCAATGAAGTAGCAGCGGAATAAAACAATTGAAGATCTATGAGGTAAAGGAGTTGTTCAACAGTAAGAGGAATTAGAGGTTCGAGCAGTAGACAGTCATCATCATCGTTGCTCTGCACTCCCAAACATTACCTACAAGTAGTAGAGGCAGCGAAATAGCAACAGTTCAGTCAGTTTAAGACCATGAAATTTACCCTAAAAACCAGAAATATTGTAATGGATATATATTACGATAAATTAAATAAAAAGAAAAATGTAACATGAAAATCCCCCACGAATACTCACATGTTCAGTTTTTCTTTTTAGTCACAATACTTAAGTTATTTCGTAAAAAGGGAAGCACGGCATTTACAAGATAGTTGATCCCTTTCGTGCAAATGGGAATTCCAAAGTTTCTTTAGTGCCCTGCTCTTCCGCTGAAAGTTTCAATATTCCATGTCTTGCGTGAGTGACAGAAGTCAAAGCAGCCTTATTAAATGTAGAATACTCTAGTAAATGCATATTTTAAGTTTCGTGATACATTTTAAAATCAGTAATTACTCCTCAACTTTCAAGTTACTAAACAGAAAATTCTAGTCTGATCCCTTTCTCCCTCTCTCCTCCTCTCTCCGTATCTCTGCAATGAATATTCAACAAAATGTTATTCATGCTTTTTGGAAGGTTGGTTATTCTTATGTGGTTCTTTCACGCTTGAATGACATTTTTCCTTGAACAAATTATTATTTGAAATTGCTCCATAAGCTGTAAGAGAAGTCTATTATTTTAACAAATCTAAGTTTTCCCCAAAATTGGGGGGCAAAATTACTGCATTAGATTATTCATCATCATCTGTAATACATATTACATCAGTCCCAACCATCTTTCTCTTGGTCGTCATAATTTTCATTTTATTATTTATTCTGGTATTCCATTCGATTTTGATATTTCGTTCTTTTATTTCTTCACCTATTACTAAATTATTTTCGATGTGTAGTCAAAGAAAACTTTTTTTAAAATGAACAAAGCTACAACTCAAGTGTATTTTTACTTAGTCTCCCTGTCTCTCAACACACTTCCTCCCGTATGTAGGAAGCGCCAGGATTTCTCTAAAAAAATATTGTTTTGTAGTGTGCTCAGCCACCCGTGCACCACCTGGTACACAGGTCATCGGAACGCAATGTGATCATGTGGTAATGCTGAGTTGCAACTCAAAACTGAATTATTTCAGCATTCTCCACTACCCTCAACTTCCCGTAGGGGTGAGGATCAATCCCCTTCAGCTGCCGAGGTGCGGGTGCTGCGGAACCTTAGCACTCGTAGTACCTCTGACGTTATTAGGGAAACCTCGGGCAAAACTACCGAGCCCCTCCCGTAGGGGAGTTGTTCGGTTTGGGTTGGACTTGAGGGGGCAGTGTGTTCCCGACACCCACGGGGAATTGGGTACCTCCGGCCAGGCTGCGACCGCCTGGAGGGAGTAGAGGTTTGCCTAATAAGTCCCTAGCCTGCAGAGCTAGTAGAAGGTTTGCTAGATCACCAGGAGGCCCCACCAAGGTTTTCGGTAGTCTTCCCTGCGGGGTTGACGCGCGTAAATGGCGTTTCCACTTCCACCCGTCTTGACGTTGTAGTCGATGGGGGGGATCTTTTAGACTCAAGGTATTGCCCCATGGAAAGACCCCCGGAGTTTTCCATCGCTCCTGGGTAGGAGGAGGCCCAGGTCCTTGGTCGTACGGGTCCAGGGCTAATGGGAGTAGAACCTCTGCCGTTAAACAACTACCCTCAACTGAACTTTCATTGTTGTCTACTGAAAAAAAATTATTCACTGTCAATTCAGACTTCATTCAACTCGGTCCAAATCGACTGACTCAACTGACTGGAGCAGAGGTGTTCAACTTCTTCTCTTATGAGCTTCTCACTTTACCCAGCCTCCTTCGTTTCCTCCATGAAGTATTTTCCCTTCGCTCTTTCAGGTGAAATCAAAGCATTAGAGAGTTTTGTTTCTGATTCCCATGAATACCTAATAATAATCGGTGATCCGTAGGTGGAGGTAAACCTGCCCTCCGCTCCTTGTATAAGGTGGGCATCACTGAACTAGACTATCGACTGTCCGCCTTGAGATTAGGTAATTTCCTCGCATAGGCTTCCAATAAAAAGGGAGCGGGCTGAACAAATCTTCTAGAGCACAAAAGAGATTCACAATAGGAGGGAAAAAGGTCCTTAGTAGACCAAGTACGAAATCTAACATAACCGGAAATTAAGACTTGAACTGTGAAAGTTTATAATATTTTACATGCAATAAGCAATATGAAAAGTATTCCTGCAGTTCTGGAGTAGAAAATATGAAGTTTAACTACTACATAATCAACAAAGTGAGATATTTTTGTAAAAGTCAAAGTTTTTAAATTATAGTATGGTTAACCTGAAACAGTCTTATGCAACTTAACTATAAGGGTAATTAAAATGTGGTTGTGCTTATGAAACGAGCGGTAACGACTTCTATTTAGGTTAGCAATGGAATGTCTTTCATAATACAGCTGTTCCTGATAGTTTCAGTATTCAGTAGTCTATATTTTGAAAATAACGTACAATTTAAGGAGTTTTACAATGCAGTTTTGGAAAAAATAGAGTTTTCTAAGGTCCAGTTGCATAAAAGATAATCTAAGTTCAAGCATATGAAAATGATATTCAGTCAAGCTGAACTTAGAATTTTGGTTGTATAAATATTTATCTAAGTTCATGGCCTCTTGATCTAAGATCAAACCTAACTGGTGAATTTTCTCCTGTTAACTTGATTGAACTTAGAGCAGCAGAACTGCAGATTTTACAAAATAGTTTCTGAGAAGAAATAAGTAATGCAGCTTTAAAAAGAAGTAAATAAAGCATTTTTGTGATTACTTGCATAAATAATTAGCCTCTTTATTTCACAAATATATGTTAAATATGAATTTTTTGTGTTCATAACTTATACATTTTTATTATTTTCAGAATTCAGATTACTCTGATATCTCAGAAGATTAGAATTTTCAATTTGAAAGGTCTTCTCGTGTTTACCAACATAGAGGAAATCCCATCTCAGAAATAAATGACAGAAAATTCAAAATGAGATTTCGACTATCAAAGCATGTAGTTGAGGAACTGGAGCACAGTTAAGAACACAAACCCTGAGCAATTATGCACTTAATCCAATATTTATGATCCTGCTCAGATTACGGTTCTATGCAACTGAAAGCTTCCAAATGGTGATTGGGGATATATTTAATAATGCGTTTAGAACAATACACAAAGTTACAAGGGAGATTGCAGCTTTAAGACCTCATTTCATCAGGATGCCTATGGAAAAGCGTGAAATAAGAAGGGTTATGTGAGATTTAAAATTAGCGGAACGCATCTTCTCTTTTGCTTGAACTTCCATTTTTATATAAAAATGTAATTTGTAACTTAAAACATCACTTATCTCCCATTTTTTTATATTTTCCTACGCACAGTAAATGAAAAAAGGTACATTGGGCATATAATAGAGATAAAGTAAGCGAAATAATTAACTTTTGATAAATACTGTTTCAATATGGAGTAAATTCTTATACTGTTTATTTAAAATAAAATTATGTCTAGGACAAATAACCATAAAGCAAAAGATTTATTTTGTTTTTGTTATGTCTAGATTGGCTGCTCTGTGCATTTGAATTAAACAGAGTCGCATAGTTCCGATAATTCTCGAATCCTTTCGATGCAACACGAAAGTTGCAACATGTTTGGCGATGTTGCCGCATTTATTTTTGTGATCTCAGATCAGTACTGAACGGCGTTCATCTGGTCTGAGATCAGGATTGTACAACCCACGCGGGTTCGTAAAATTGGTTCAATGTTGATCTTCGATTATAAATGAACTGCAGTTAGTGATATTTATGCAACCGGGCCTTAAAGTCGTACGTAAATAGTCTTTATCTCGTTTATTTTAAAAGCTTCCCCGAAACTATAAAATTTACTACTTCTTGCTCCGTAATGTATTTCATTATTGTGTGTTCCTTCAGACTGAAGTAATGCTCTACAAGGCATGTAATATCTTCATTACACGTACATTTCTACACTACGTACATCTTTCATTGCCCTCTACCGCGGCGGTGAACCCGTTGACAAGAAATGGAATGAAGAGAAGCTCTGTGGCAAGGGGTAGAACTTGCTCTTACGCTTCCGTAGATTAGTGGCAAGCCGCATGAAGCTGCGGTAAGTGGGGGGTGGAGCCAGCGGGGATTCGTAAGTGCTACACCGTGGCCATAATGCGAAGACACATGCATTGTGGCGATGGGCCGAAGGTGACTATGCAGAATGATTTCCCCTTGGCTTGGATGTTTGCCCCGAGACCTTTCCTTCCGCGGTTAACAGCTACCTCATCTGTATCAGAACAAGGTTGGTCATTATTTGGTACACATTCCCGAAGTAAAACTACGTCCGATTTCTGATCGTCTGTATGGGCTTTAATAGCATCTTATTAAAAGGGCACACAAGTTCCTTTCCTTTTCTCTAGTAGAGCAGCTCTCCATAGCTTATCTACTAGATGCACTCCAAATGTAATTCATTAAATTTTACTGATGACTGTACATGTTCTTTAGCCTCAAAGCGGAAGGGTGAATGTAAGATCAGGCCTTCTGCAAGCAGCAGATATCCAAGTCAGTCCGCTTCTGTGAGGGGAAGAAGATTTAGTAAACCTTTGTTTCAGTGGTGTTTTCTATACTGCTAATTATGGAGTTTTTGCAAGAGCGTGTTATCATAACATTTCTTTGCGCAAAAGATGAAAACTGCATTAATATTTATTGTGACCTTGTGTCGCTGTATGAGGATAAAGCTGTGCACTATAGCAATGCGAAAAGGTGGATTGCAAAGTTTAAGATGGGAAGAGGGCCCTTGAGTGATCCGCCACGAGAAGGGAGACCATAGCTGTGTGACCGTTGAACAAATTTGTCTTCAAACAGGCCTAAGCAATGGAACAATGACGAGTATCATTAACATTCAAAATTGGCGCCTCAGCTGAGAAATTTCTCTAAGCAATCTTTTGGGACGTAAAAGGGGTCCATCTATTATTTAAAAAACATAAAGGGGTTAAAAAAATTAAAAATATAATATATCTTAACATTGTAATAAACCAAAAGAATTAAAATAAATTTTTATTGCTCTACCTTCCCTTCGAATTCTTTATTTAATTGATGAAAATTCTAATCCTACTTTAACATTAAAAACTATTGGACATCAATGTTATCCTGATTCATCATTTTCCAAAGGGCCTGACAATAACTGATAAGCTTTACAAAGACATTCTGAAGAAAAGGTTGTTGCCCTTAATTTCAGAAAAGTGACCAGAATTGGTGGGAAATTCTATTTTACATCAGGACAATGCCCCACCCAACAGGTCACGTGCTGTCACAGAATTTCTCCTCGAACATAGTACTGCAGCACTGAGACACACTCCGTATTCAGCTGAACTCCCTTGTGATTTTTGGTTGCTTCACACATTGGAACTTGGTCTTCATGAAAGGAAATTTTCGTCAAGGGCATATCTGGGTTCTGCTGTTTACCAGTCTCTAAAACATCTACCTGAAGAATGCTACAAAATGTTTTAACAGAAGTGCGCTGAGTACTGGCGGCTGTGCTTAGACAAAGAAGGAGACTATGTAGAGTAGCAACATCTCTATGACAGACAACTATGTGCAAATAAATAATTTTGAGAAATGTTTATGTGTTACTCTTGGAGTCACCTCGTATACATATTGGTAATCAGCCAGTGAGTTGACAGAACTATCACAGTATCCTTGCTGGTCCCAAACACAGCTCAAGGCGTGACATTTACAAGGTGACATACCAAACAGATAAAGGTAAGAACATAGAGCTGTATTGATTTATTCCTGTTATTCCCTGTACCATTCACAGTTTTTCAAGAAAATCAAACGATTTTATTCATTAAAGGTCACACAGCACAGCACGGAGATGTCGCTGAAGGTGAACCCTACTCCATGGAGCAGGGGCCCTCGACTTGTTGCCATCTCGGGACACTGTCCCTTACTGGCATTATGTAGGTATTAGGCCATCGGGCGGTGGGTAGATAGTTGGCTTTTGTTCCTATGTGTTATTTTTATGTATGATTAGAAAGAGAAGAGATTGAAATAGTATATGATGGGGATGTTAAGATTTATGGTAAGCCTAGGGTGGTTCTTGGGTGTTTGTAGGTAGCCCCGGGGTCTATATCATGTTCCCCGACACCCCTGATAAGATGCTGGAAACTGGATGGTAGGTTAGAATAGAACTTATGTGAAAGATTTAGGATGTAGTTAGTGAGAGTGGGAAATGAGAGGTCGTTGTGTATGTTGATGTTGGGGATATACCAATCAACCCCTGTAGCAATTCTGAGAACGGTTTTGCAGGACCTGGAGTTTGTTTAAGTGTGCGGGTGCTGCAGCACCCCAGACTTGACATGCGTAAGTTATAGCTGGTCTCAATATTTGTTGGTGTATGAGAATCTTATTCTTGAGACTCATAGTGACTTTTTGTTATAAAGCGGGTATAGCATACACATACGTTTTGTGACTTTGGAGGCAACGGATAGAATGTGTGCCTTCCACGAGAGACGCATGTTAAGTTGGACTCCTAGATATTGGGCCTGGTTGCTCCAGGGAATGTCTTCTCCTGCTAGGTGGAGTTCTGGAACGTCTTGGATTTGGCGACGGCTGAAGGTAACTGCCTGTGACTTAGTGGCGTTTATGCGTAGTCGTCATGTGAGGAACCAGGCGGAAATCATGTCAGCATAGCGCTGAAGACGTTGTACAACGGTGAATCGTACACTAACAAGGTCCTGAAAACATTATAGTGAAGCAACGTAGGGCTTCAGTCAAAACTTACACTAGAGTGAGTCTCAATCTTATGTTCGGTGCTGATCCGCGTATTACGAACAATAAGGTGGGCAATTGTAGAAATTTTATTATGGAACTTAATTAAGGGATCCTGCAACTGAGATTTAAGGTAATAATGGTAAGCATTTAAATTATATCATAAAACATTCAATAAATATCGGAGAACGAATTTGGCTAAACATTTTTACGATTCGACATTTTTAAAATACCATCAATTATTTAAATCACGCTGAACTCTTTTTGGTATATTTTTTCTCACTTCTACATTTTCAAATGACATGTCTATCTTATATTTCAATTTTTCTCTGACTTGCATGAAAATTTGCACACGTAATCAATAATGTGCCAAATTTAAGCATGTAGTTTACAATTGCTTTATTCACTAGCTCACAAATAGCATATTTATTCTGCAAAACAAAGAAACCTTTAACAACGTCGTAGAAATTAAAATGTAGTTCCTTACAACTAATAATATGAAACTTCAACTAGCATACTTCTCTGGAAAATGTGAATGCGCAAGGCAATTTTAGTAAGTTTCCATTTTTAATTCTAATAAAAATGTGTACTAATTGTTTTACATCTGAATTTATTTAAATAGAACTTTGAGCCTTTGGAAACAATTATCTTTCCGTATCAACTGTAGAAATGTTCAAAAACTGGCTTTAAAAATGAAGGGGGATAAAAAGTCGGACCCATTCTCTCATAAACATATGCGTGAAGAAACATGCGAATGGCGAAAATATGATGAATTCACCTTACCATTTGCAGACCTTGGGTTTTCTCAGAGTAGCATGATTGATCGGTAGGCCAATGTTAGGGTACTTCCTATCACGAATTTCCTGTCAGTTTCATGTCTTAGACTGAGGTGTGACGAAGGAATAATACTGTGTAGAGGAGAGTCGTGCAGTATCGGCCGGCATGCAGTACCGGCCACTACCATCATTTCCCTTTTCGCCTCATGTGGCAGAAGTTTCCAGTAAGCAGAAGCAAGCTTGTGTATCCACGTGCGCTATAGTCGGATATCTTCTTCCTGTCTTCAGTTCTTTGTCTGCTCTGAGTGCTTGATGGTGGTTACTTGTAGCTCTTAGCGCACGGAAGATATTTTGAGGCCTACAGCAGAGCTATATTTGCGATCTCTGTAAACCAGTGAGCTAAACTTTTGTGAACTGAGCAGAAATAGTTACAATAAATTCCCATGCTCCATGTTCTACTATTGTTCTGTATGTGGCAGGCAATGTGATCACTGACAATCTATAATGTAACAGAAAAGGCAGTGGCCGATACTACAAGAAACCTTCTACAAGTTATAATTCTAGCTTTTCTACTTTCGATGTAATGAAGTACTATAAACAAAAAATAAAAATCATTACATTATACTATCTATAGAACATATCTTGGGGTAAGAGTATAATATAGTAAGATTCCGACTAAGAAAACTTAACCCGGCCGATACTGCACTACCTTCCCCTAACCAAGTCTACCTGGCGCTTGGCTAAAAATGTTTTAATTTATGGATGTATTCAGAGCACCTGAAAACTTTCCATTTGCTATGAAGTCTCGATAACTAACTTTTGGTCATTATTTACCATTACTTACCATCTACCATTATTTACGTTACTCAATTCTAGACAAAGTAACGACTCCAGCTTACACTGACATCACATCTTTGCCTATCACATTTTATTTTATACCTCGTATATAAACTAAGTTTATAAAAGTTTACTTTTACATTTATTTAAGATTTTTGAGATGAATTTGGCAGAAATGTTTGAATAACTCATTTAGCATCAGGTGTGTCGACCATTCCATCAGAGATATGTGTATATCATACATATCTGTTAGATTAACAATATTTTTAACAGTAGCTCATTCAACTGTAATATTATATCTGTAAATATTCACCTCAGGAAGTTCTCTGCTTCTTAACCTGTCCGACACTGTATGGCCTTTTCTCTCATTTTTCAACACAAACATTGTTTCATATTGGCTTATCTAAGATAAATAACTCACTTCCTTAACAGCTATAACGCCTGCAAGTTTACTTATTTAGGACTATATCAGCCTATTCCTCTCTTCGTCAAAAAGCTGCTGCAGTTAAATTAAGCTCAGAAGCATTTGTTAATGTTGTGAGAATAATACCAACTGAACAAGCTAGATCAGGACAGGGCAGGACAACTCGCAGTGGCTTCCGGTTTCGAAACGTTGATAGATATATTCTCAAGAATGTTAAACTGCAACACTTTATTGAAAAAGTAAGTAAGCCGAAGGAATAACTAAAACTGTAGGTAAGGACGCACAATCGATTTCCTTTGAAACGGTGGATAGGTGTCGGAATGATGCTCAATCTGACAACGTTAGGGGCTCTACTATGCTGTTCCTAACACAGAAAAATCACTCCTATCTTACTGCTCTCTTCTCATCTTTTCTTTCAGGAAATACGAGGGAGGACCCAAAAGAAACCGGACTCCGAGGCCGCTGCCACTCGTAGACGTAGTGCAGGGTTCTCACAGTAGATGGTGTTAGCCGAGATCTTCATGAATCAGCTGTGCAGAGGTCGTCAATGTAGAGCTGAACGTGCAAGTGTGGTATTGTGTTTCTCTGACTGTTGGCGGGTTACCTCTGCGAAGTCGTTATGGCAACTTTAAAAGAACAATGGGTGTGTGTGAAATTTTGTTTCCTGCTTAAAAAACTGCAACGGAGACACACCAAATGCTTCGGGAAGCTATCCAGGAGGACGCTATGAGCCGCACACAGGTTTTCGAGTAGTTTGGGCGCTTTAAACGTGGTGAGATGTGTGTTGAAGTCCAAGCTCGTTCTGGACGACCTTCAGCATCGCGAAATGCGGAGAACATTGAAAAGGTCCGCCAAAAGATCAACGAGGATTGTCGCCAAAAGATCGACCAAAATTCAGCAGCGACACGAATCAGTTGGAGCTCGTGCCAGCGGATTTTGAGGGAGGATTTGCACATGAGACGTGTTGTTGCTAAATTTGTTCCGTGCCTTCTCACATAGGAGCACAAAACCATCCGCATGAATGTGTGTCAGCACTTGAAAACAGAGATTGCACGTGATCCAAACTTCTTGAAGAAAGTCATTACAGGAGATGAGAGTTGGTATTACGGGTATGACCCAGAAACCAAGCAAACGTGAAGCCAGTGGAGGATTCCCAACTCTTCCAGACCAAAAAAAGCAAGACAAATGCGATCAAATGTGATGACGATGATCATTGTCTTCTTTGATGTTCGTGGAATTGTGCATCGGAAATTCGTACCACCTGGCCAGACTGTTAACCGGCACTTTTACTTGGATGTTTTAAGCGTCTGCGAGAGGATATGAGGAGGAAACGCCAGGAACTTTGGCAATCAGGTGACTGGTTCCTTCATCACGACAACGCTCCAGCACACACGGTCTTACGAGTGACCCACTATTTGGCATCTCAGAGGTGGTCTGTCGTTCCCCACGCTCCGTATTCGCCGGATCTAGCCCCGTGCGACTTTTTCCTATTTCTACGAATGAAAAAAGTGCTATAAGGGGAGCGTTATGACGATGTGGAAGCGGTAAAAACAGCTCACTGGACAATATCAAACTTGAAGAGTTTGATGGGGTTCCATGCTTCCAACAGTGGGAAAAGAGACTTGACAAGTGCATCGCATGTAATGGAGGGTATTTTGAAGGTGGCTGAAGTAATTTTGTAAAAAGGTTCATCAATAATGTTTATGACAGCAATCCGGTTTCTTTTAGGTCCCCCCTCCTATAGTAAAGGTAAGAGATTTAGCCTCTGTGGCAGTACTGAAAAAAAAACTTCTCTTCATGATTTTAGCTCCTGTACTAAATTGTAGCAGCTTTCTCATCTGGTTTAAATTTAAAAGGTAGCATAAATGATAGAAAATAGAGTAATCTGCAGTAATTTTGACTTTCATGACATCTGATGTTTTATATTCACGGCGATTAAAAAACAAAATATTGGGGCATCTTGTAATTCTAAGTTCTTTTTCTCAGTAACATCATAATGTATAATCAGAAACGATACAAATTATTTATAACTCCTAGCAAACGATTTAAAAACAATAAAAAATAAAATTTATTTTCTGATATCTTTAAGGATAGCAAATATATAAACATAAAACATTACATATTTCTGTGCAAAATAAATATTGGGACACCTCTTATTGCGCGCCCCATGAGGTGTGCTCACTGGGAGGAGGCACAACAGGTCTAGCTATGGGTAGTAAACTCTTACCTATATAATCAAAATATATAGTTCAGTTAACACGAAATAGGTCGTAGAGGTAGGAATACGACGTTTGCGCAAAGGCAGCTAATCTTCCATTATGAAAAAGGGAGGAGTTACAGAATTATTGCCGATATGTTACAAATGAGAAGTACAGTCGAAAATATAATTAGTAGATACGTAAACGAGGACCCAATCGACTTGCTACCTCAAACAGGTCGTCCACAAGCATACGATGACCGAGAGGAAATAAATATTAGGAGTGTGAAGAAGAGTCCTAAATTGCGTGCTCCTAAACACTGCGCCGAAATATCCTATATTACTGGCAAGAAAGTAAACCCCCAAACGGTAATAAATGTACTTAAAGGCAGAGATTCCATGATCGTATGACCTGGAAGAAGCCTTATGTAAATGAAAGGAGCAGAAGGAAAAGACTTGACATTTCCAAAGGAGTTCATTTATAAAGAAGAAACCTGTTAGGAGGGCCTCTTTTTGCAGATGAAAACAAATTTAAGCGTTTTCGAATCAAATGGAATAACAATAGTCTGGAGGAAACCTAATATGGAACTGGAAAAAATAATCTTCAACCTCCTGTAAAACCTGTTGGTGGGAGTGTGGTAGTCTGGGGTTGCATGACCGCATCTGGCGTGGGAGAATTCGTTTTCATCGAGGGAAAAATGAATAGAACAATATATACCTGAACCATCTGAAGGAGAACCTATGCAGGAGTGCAGAGAAAACTGGGATCAGCGCTAGTTTTAAGTTCTATGAAGATAATGACCCCAAATATAATTTCAGGGTTGTTCAGGAATGGTTACTCTACAACTGTCCACATATTCATCATCCACCTCCACAATCACGAGACTTAAATCCAATTGAGCATTTATGGGATGCATTGCATATTAAAGTCCACAGTCAGCCAATATCTTCAAAAGAGCATTTGAAAAGGAGACTCCGTGAAGAGTGGACTAAAATTTCAGCTGCATATAGTGCTAACCTTGTCAGGAACGGCCGCGCCGTGGCTCAGTACTTAGATCGCTTGGCTCTCACCAAGATGGCGCGGGTTCGATCCCAGGCGACCGCAAAGTGAGATTTGTGTTGGACAACACGGCGCTGGGAGGGGTTTTCTCCGGAACCTCCGGTTTCCCCCGCCATCTCATTCCACCGGTGCTCCATCTTCATCTCATGTATCATCAGTGTCACCGCCTGCGGTGCCGTATGTAGTAAAAGCGGGCGTTAAACACTACATATTTCATTTCATTTGTCAGTAACATGCCGAATCTTCTGAGAGAGGTCATAAAACGCAGAGTATATCCAGCAAGTTATTAAAACTTCTGTTTTGGTGCACAAGATACACTATTTTTCTTCAGGTGACTCAATATTTATTTTGTACAGAAATATGTACTGTTTTATGTTCTTCTATTTTTATCGCTAATGTTTGTAAATAGTTTTTGAGGTATTATAAATAATTTCTATCGTTTGTGATTATACATTATGATGATATTGAGGAAAGAACTTAGAATTTCAAGATGCCCAATATTTCTTTTACTCACTCTATATGACTTTCTCTGTTCTTTTTTACCTTTTAATTACACGTTTCTTAGCTGTACAAGATGTACAAAGAAGGCTTAAGCAACATTTAAATTTTTAAAACTCTTATATAAAACGGTCATAAAGTTAGCAAGTTATTCATATAAACTTCCAGATATACTTTCTCTTTTTGACACGAAGGTTCATATTTCAAATACAAGTTATTGTGTTCATCTTAAAAGAACACGGTCAATTTTTAAAGAATAAAAAATAACTAATATTTTTTCTTATAAAAGTTGATTTGACGTGGTCGAAATTTCTTTACAGGATGTTTGAAAGATATACATAAATTAATTATTTGTCCAAAATGTGTTTTAGTTGCGCTGACCGCGAATATACATTCACCTCTGCAGTACATTATCCAGATACACACACTTGGGGAGCAGATAACCTAAATAATAATTTATGAAATGCCCCAACACACCACATCATTGCATTGTGTGCCTCAGTTTCAATGAATACATCGAAACGAAAACGTATTTTCAATAGTCCAATTAGACCGTTGAAAATAAAAGAAGAACTTTTTTAACTGCTCAAACTTTAAGATAAATTCATGGCATCCCAAGATTATGAACTTTGATTTTCTGGAAGATGCAAAATAGCATTCAGTGTTTATTTATGGAGGCCCTTTATTTGCTACGGTTTTCAGAGTCCAATTCTACTCGAGGTGAAACACTGCATAATTTCGGTCAAAGGCCTCCTAATCACAATTGTAGAAGTCAGACTGTTATCCAAGAGCATTCAATTGTTTATATAATTCCGAATAATTTAAATGCCTCAATTACGAAATATCAAAACTGTGTCAAAATTTAACCATCAGAGGAAATGATCATATTAGAATTGCTGTCAAGGAAACAGTAGAAAATAGCATATAATGGGTTTCTTAAATGGTTCAAATAAAAATACACAAATAAATGATAGTAAAAATGTGATCTCAGCATACTTTAAAGAAACCTAGAAGTGTACCTACTTAACAAATCATGTAACCAATTTGTGCTACTTTCCCCGTTCAAGGAAATGCTATTTCAAATTCACAATCAACATTTCTGTTTACTGAAAATAAAAATAACATTATTATAAAACGTTTCAATTTTAATTAAAGTTCATTTCTGCTGATTGAACATTTTAAATGCTTTTTTATATCTTATTTGTATAGTTTTCGTTATGTATACTCATGCTGTCGGCACTAAAACGAAAAAGTGACCAACCACCACAGCCATGCTGAGAAATCACTGATATGTAAAGGTTAAAATAACATAATTTATAATCTATATTTTCCCATCATTAATATTGAGAACTGTCTAGAAGTAGTGTATGATACACACGTTCAAGTAGGACTCAGTTGCTTTAGTAAACCATTGATTTTAACTCTTGTAACGTAACAAATTATTAATGAACAATTACCTTTAGATTCAAATAACACGTGTCGCGATGTTCTTTACTCACAGGCGTGTACATAAGATTTTTCCTAGTATATTTTACCATCAGTATATTGTTACATACAGGATTGTAAGGGGCTAAAAGTAAGGGTTTTACTTACAACCTATATAGCGACTGGGAGCGTAGCTACGGGCCCTAGGAAATATAGAATTGTAGAGCTACATGAAAAGGGGGGTAGATGAAACATTTAAATTCAAACTCAAGTTAATAAATGTATTCTAAAATGAATAGCAACACTACAGGGCACCCCCTGGATCTTGAAGAGACCAGGGGTGATTTAGAAATTTTTAAATACATAGTGATATGGTGTAGCTATATCTTGCATGATGTGTTGGTTATACGGCTGAATCGTATCCAGCTGGCAAACGATGTTTGGACCAGTCGCACCCCGCTGATGGCCAAACTTCGAGAAGCACCTATAAAATAAACTCTTGGGCAAGTTCACTGAACAATCTCTCAGCATCACGTTCATCCCGCATAGACCCCAGCCTAAAGTCCAACCCAAAATCCACGCGTGTGCTAACTCAACCAAGTTAAATAGTGGTCCTACCCAATATAGCAGCTACTAGCCAACTCAGCGGTTCCCACGCTGGCTATTATTTTCCTCCTAAATATTGAATCATCTTGTGCAATCACTGTTTACATAATTGAGAAAGTGTTGAGACCCCTTTCTGGCCACCTTGTGCATTATATACCTTGATCATCAGGATTTGTTATTCACCAGTCCAAAGTATATGTTTTGCCAGTCAGCAAAATTTAAGCTTAACCATAAACAAACAGCTTTGCCCAAACTCAAGGCACAGGAAATTAATTTTAAATAACAATGGTTATATAATTTCTAGGCCTTATTCAGCCTATATACGCAACAATATATTTTTAATTCATACAAAGATAAACTGTTTTAATTAACAGTGGCATTTTGGGGATATATGCTGGCAATTTGTTACATAGTTCGTTTTCACGCTGGGTGCACTAAATTTGCCATATTTAAAAACATTCTTCGCCATGCCTAGAGGTCAAGTAAATTTCTGGCCTTCCTAGTCTAAGCTTACCAATGAGAAATCAAGGTGGTCCTTTCGAACTTATTCAGTGAAACACCATAGGGTTTCCCACTAGTATAATGACATGGAGTTTCAATATTAGCTATTACTTTTCGCTGTAAGATCCGTTTGCTTTTTATTATGCTAAAGATAACGTTTTAAGTGACGTTAGTTAAAAATGTGAACCACACATGAGCTGAGAAGTCTCAAAATAACTTAATGAAAAAAGCTAAAAATAAAGAAAAGTTAGGTCTCAGAAACTCTCTCTATATTTATCTGTCCCCATTTATTATTTTTCCATCATGTATAGTGAACAGCGAGGGTGCTGTATTCCACCAGATATTCCAAGTTGAAATTTCAGCGGAAATATACGTTTTGGTTGTCACGGAACCAAAAACGAACATTTAGCAAATGGTTTCTGTATATCTGTGTAAAGTTTGCCGAGAATAGACCCTATCCCAAACTACGAGGGTGGGTCAAAAAGTAATGCCTCCTAATTTTTTTCTCTTTTAATTGCCAAGAAAATTGAATACAATTTACATAGCTTGAAAACTACAACATTGACGATTAATTTGTCACTATTCAGTATAATCTCCGTCCTTTTGCACAGTTTTGGTCCACCTTTTAACTAGGGTATGTATTCCAGTGTGGTAAAACACACAGTCTTGCTTCCTAAGTCATTGACGCACGGACGTTTTCACAGCCTCCTCATGCTCAAAATGAATCCCACGATAGGCTTCCTTTAGTAGCCCGAACATTTGGAAGTCTGATGGTGCCAAGTCAGGGCTGTATGGGGGGGTGAGGTAAGATTTGCCATCCCAATTTCTCAATTTCTGCAGTGGTGTAATGGCTGGTATGTAGTCTTGCATTGTTATGCAAAAGAAGAACATCCGCCATAGTTTTTGTTGAGCGAACTCGGCGAAGACTTGCTTTCAGCTTTTTGAGAGTTCTGACGTATTAGACAGAATTTATTGTGCATCCCTGCTCCAAAAAATCAATCATAAGCACGCCCTCTGCATCCCCTAACACTGTTGCCATAACTTTCCCTGCCGACCGCTGAGTTTTGATTTTTTTTCCCCTTCGGTGACTGCCATTCCATTGACTGCCTCTTTGATTCAGGTTCAAAAAAAATGAACCCACGATTCGTCTCCAGTAACCATTTTTTCCAGAAACTCCTCTCCCTCCAAATTGAAACGCCTCGAGTGTTCGGAGGCTGTTGTTTTCCTTGCTTCTTTGTTTTGGGCGGTTAACATTCTTCGTACCCATCGTGAACAAACTTTTGAATAGTCCAGTTGTTGAATAATCTTCATCACACTGCCTTTACTGAGGGAGGTAATGCGCCAGAATTCACCTGTTGTTACCCGGCGATCACCACGAATGATGTCATCAACTCGCTGAATGTTGCATGGAGTCACTGCAGTCACCGGCCTGCCGCTTCGCCTTTCATCTGCCAATGGTGTTTGCCCTTCAGCTTCGTTACAGCGACGAACCCATCGTCTAACAGTGTTGACATCCACCGTTGTATCACCTTACACATTTTTTAGCCTTTCGGGAATACGAAATGGCGTTTCAACTTCCGCAGTCAAAAATTCAATCACAGAACGCTGTCTAATACGAATGTCGATGTCAGCCATTTTGCAAGAGGATGCAGTGCTGCCACATGTTGACTTAGGAAGTTACTTCAGCAGGGGATTTGAGAAGAAGGCTTGAGGAATTGCGCCAAATTCAAAGTTTTCACATAACTTACTTATTTAAGAAAAATATGGGACGCATTACTTTTTGACCCACCCTCGTATAATTTATGTCTAATAATTCTGTCGAGTTAACCATTTCTGAAATATCCTTGTTGCTGATCGTTTCAGATGGAAATTATTATTCGCTTCCATCTCTTACTCCTCCTGCTCGAGCAAAAAGAAAGAATTTAAATGAATTACGTAGCAACCAGCTCTTAAATATTTTTGCCTTATTTCTTTGTACCTGCAGAAAACAATTTCTACAAGCTTTATCTCCATTAACACGATAAATGCTCAAAGCGTTTGTAATAATAGCTCGCCAAGAACAAATACAGAAAAGCATTTGAGTGAAACACTTCAATATTGAATACATTGAAATCTAAATAATTTTGAACAGATTGGATTATTTTTACGTAACAGTTAACTCTATTCATGACGTACACTCACCATCGTATTTTCATACAGTTCAAAAGTGTAGCGTAAATGTTTCGAAGTGCAGCATTGCATTGGGATATTAATAAAAAATTCAATTATGTCTCAATTAAGCCATAAAAGTGTCATACATGGGTAAACAGGTAGGAAATGAAAACTAATCTAGCTCTTAATGTAATGTAAACTTTACATCTAAAAATTAATTAAAGCTCCCGAAGCTATTTTATTCCTTGAGTATTCAAAATGTGCACTATTGGAACTAATTTGTTTTAGATAATATCTGGAAATAATTGGATTTTCTCAGAGTTGAAATATGATCTAAAAAGAATTATTGTAAAATTTGTCTGTAATCTCCAGAGCAGAAAGAATTAATGTATTTCATTTCTCCCACTCCCTTCTAGTAGAGAGTAGAGGTCATTCTATAGTAGAGGTCATTCATTAATTAATTTCTAACATTCGATCTAAAGTTAGATCTGCATATAACTGAACGTGCCTGTTGTATTCTGAAGCACTAAGTTCCGCGAAGCAATGAACATCACGGTGATTGCCTGCCTCTCTAACGTAGGTGATAGCGTCTGCCTCCTTTGATGAAGTCCCGAGTTTGAATCTCCATTAGGGTGAGTTATCTTTATAAGCATTTCCGGGGTTTTCCTTATTCTGAAGGATTATTGTCGGGTTAATACGCCCTGGGCTCATTTGAGCATCATTTCATTTAATTCATTCGTCGTAAGTGATTAATTAACGTTGGAGGACGTTAATTAAAAAATACAATAACTGAAATAATAAGAATAGCGATAACAATACCGCCAGGCTTTTTGTTTCGTCAACATTTAGTCAAATACTAGGTAGAAAGTTGATCGGTAAACTAACCTATAGGTTACAGTTACTTGTGGAAAGTCCAACATGTCGAGACACAGTTTTGTGGTGTTGCATCAATCGCGGGATGAATAAGGGGTGCAGGATAATTTTAAGTTCGAGAAAAATACGTGTGACGTCAGTCAAGAGAGCCGTGTAGTACCAAGTTGCCTATATAAATGGCGCAGTGACTACAGAATCTGAGGGTTGTCAAGTGTAGCGCACTCGATGACAACAATGTAGCTGCCACGTAGCAAACAGAACTCTTAAATTTACAATATGATGATTTACTGAGGTACAAATATACACACAAGAAAGACTTGGCTGATTTTTACAAGAATGTGCCACAAACCAGATTTCCGAAGTTGTATTCACTTGTCGTATGCACATTGTGTACGTTTGGCTCGACATATGTGTGCGAACAATTTCTTTTCTCTGTAATGAAATTAGCTAAGTCCAAATCCCCGAATATCTTGTCGGATCACAATCTAACATGCAGCCTTCGATTACAAATTTCATTACGTCCTGACATTGCACACGTAATTTTGTTCTGAATGGGTCTCCTCTAATTTGCAGGGAAAATTATTTTATGTTTTACTTTATTTACTTTATAACATGCCTGACCCTCAGATAAACTAAGAATTGAAGTTTTGTATATTTTCTTACAGCACAGAACTAAAATGTAATTTTTATAAACTGTGACCAATTGTGTAATTAAATCAGTTAGCATTAATATTACAACACCCAGGATATAAGTTGTACATATTATTAATACCCGATACGTTTCCTGTTTTTCCTACACTGTCGGAACCCCAACACATCAAACTGTTTCCTTCCTCTTGGGCAGCATAAATCAGCGCAGTGACGTCACACGCTAACCTGCCTTCCGTTCGGCGGCATATTTGGCGGTTAGAGCTGACGGAGCTAACGTTACACCGCCATCTGTCTTCCCCTGATGTAGGCTAACAGACACTTTGACAAGCACGCTTACCGTAACAACAGTGAACAGGTAATTAAAAATGTACAGTTTTCTAAATTATCGATAACAAATACAGCCAGGTGTGCTAGTTACTCGTAAAACAGTTGTACCAACATAATGTTGACAATGTGTGTTTGTGTGCTGTCGTGTCAGAAAGATAGCAGGAAATTAAAGGACTGCAAAAGCGAACCAGTCATGTTATATAGCTTCCTAGGGAGAGAACAAAAGTAAATAGTTTAAATTAAAATGCCGTGTTGGATCAAATTAGCTACTTCCCAGTAATGCATCCTACTGCACTTTATTGGACATTGTGTTGCACAAGAGAAAATTAAAAAGTGTAGAATGTTTATGTAAGCACTAAAACAATTCCAAATGTGAAATTCAATGACCTCTACAAAACCAACGATTGCTTCTTGAAATTCTGTAATACACTGCCTTCGCTGCCAACGTAACAGCCGCGTACGGTCACATTTTTACTATCCGTATATTTCAGGAACAATTGCTGGTGTTTATTTTACTTAACAAACAGAATGTCACCAAAAGTAACCAGACACCAGTAAAATGAGAGAAATGTGGTAAAGATTTTGGTGAATTCAAATGGTTTGTTTTCTTTATATATTATATGCTATACAAGAAATCATGAACTTAGAGGATCTAAACAAACGATGTATATATTCTTCCGATCCGAGGTTTAATGATATACACAATTATATGTATACTGTTATGAAATTATTGTGTGTTTCAAATGGGAAGAGTTCTGGAGTCAAGCTAATCAGATGCCGTATCACACTCTGCGTTGCCAGCTTGTTACCCCACCCCTTTTATAGTTCCCTCTCTCTCACACACTCATACAATATTCAGGTCTGCTTGGCGCTAGACCTAAGGGTAAGCAACTTAATTTTGCAAACTTTTACAATAATGCAGTTGCCAAAATCAAAATTGGAACAAGCATTTTCGCAAATTATGTATATTTTAAATACTATAACTATAATTATAGTTCATGAATTACCTGTTTTTCTATTCCAATGGAACTGCCAGTGGCTCAGCCATATCGGTGTCAATGTCACTTATGTCAAGAAACAATTATTCGTTGTCACTGTCTTCATCGTCTTAATCTTGCAAATTTATCATTATAGGTTCCAAAGTCTCGTCACGTGCTCTTTCTTTCTTAAAATCGTCTTCCTGAAGGTTTTCTGTATACCTCACGCAGTTTTCCCAGTCCTTTTGCGTTACCTTGACAATTTCTTCGTGAACAAGTCGTTCAACGTCCGACAGTTTAAAAGTATTATTTATGTTTGCAACCCCCCATTTTATTTGAGCCTAAACCAACTGAATTGGATTATATTGGCAGTGGTAAGGTGGGACGCGTATCACCTCGTGTCCCATCTCAATTGCCAGTTGATCCAGCTGATACACTTTTTCCTTATTTTTAAGCGGAAGTACTCTTTGCAGTAACTCATTTTTAGTTTCTGTTTCCGAAAATTTTTGAAGTTCGTGTACACCTTAAAAATAATACTTCGAGGTTGACTTCGCAATACCTGCTTTTTTGACTCGCCAATAATCTCACGGCCAGACGCCTTTGCACTATTTAACTCTTACTCTACTGTTGTGTAAAGAACAACTGAATGATATTGATCTGAACTCTCCAGAGTAAATAAACTATTCTTATCCAGCATTCATTCATAAACATAAGCATACAGCATTCCACAGGCTAACACGAAATGAAGTGTTTGTTCTTTCGTGACTTATTCACAGTAATTCTTTTATCCGTCATGTCGGTAGTTTAAACTTCAGTTCTGAGTAGTTAAAAGTATGCGTACATATATACACACCAACCACTTTGAACTCTCTAGAGCAAATAGAGATTACGAACCAAAGATATAACATGACCAGACACCAGGTGCCCAGACCGGGCACCAGGAAATTTATTGTTTCCTTTCGCTCGAATTGGCTTATTCAAAGTAATTCTTTTATCACGTCATGTCAAACATTTAGGTTTCAGTTTCCTCAATTGCTCCATCATTCATTCATTCATCACAGGCGTTGGGCCGACCCACAACTTTGATCTCATCTATCTGGTCAATATGCTTCAGCACCCTCGTTCTGAGGGAAATATATTACGAATTGAGGTAGCAATACTAATCGGCGTAAGACAACCTAGACTCTGCCCTACATTGCTACCCCTTTCATTGTTAGAAATTAACGTGGTTAATATAAGTATGTCCAACTTATTTTTTGGTATTGTGTCAGCTGATTATTTAAAAACGTTGGATAGTAATTATACTGAAGATCAATTCATTCTCGTTAGGTTATGGCTATGAAAATTCCATGAGAATACTGTTCTTTTGATTTATCGAAAACATAAGGTTACATTTATCCGTGTGTCTTGGAAGCCTGCGTTTCACAGAGATTATTTTACAGAAGCCTTAGTATCTCGACTATGATACAATATTTAGACTTAACAAGAGCTACACCAGTTCCATTTCACCTCTGTGTGCACTCGATTGCTTTGCCAAAGTCCATGCTAAGGATGGGTAATAACGGGGCGTTGAAATTCTGTAGCAGTTGGCTTCAAGTTATCAACGTGCAAACTGTTATCACTGAAAGAGGAAGCACAACAGAAACCTATCTGAGTGCTTCAGATGGTGGATGTGCGATATCCACATATGGTCTAGCAACATTTCAAACTTGTTTCTTCTTGTCCTGGCTTTAAGGCTCAGAAGCCTCCTAAACTTCAAACATCATAGCCAGTAAAAAGGGGGGACAATAAGTGGAATAGTGAAAGAAAAAATAAAATGGCAGGGAAATTTATTTTAATGCCTGTATAGTTTTATTATGACATATAATTATCAGTGGAAATAAACCAAGAATCCACATAAGATAAATTATGCATCCTTATTTCAATGAAGAGATTAAATATTCACAAAAAGGAAAGGAAGGCAAGACTAGAACGTACAAATATCAGCATACAAATACTTTAAAAATAGCAATCATATAGACCTAGATACCCAGAAAGACTTGATAAAAATGTTTGGAGTAGTGACACTGCAGAAGAATACAACAGCTAAGCTCTAATGCCCGATTTTACCAAAGATGTTAATATCCACATTAACAAACGCAACGTAATAATAATTTATCACAGCGTTAACAAAGTTGCTAAATTCTTGCTTTCTGAAAATGTTAACAAACATGTGCATACGCTGAGAGAATTTTAAACATTAAAAATACAAAAGGCTGTGGCTTAATCGTATTATTTTCTGAACGTATTTCGATGCACGTTTAACTTTATTTTCGTTTACACACAGCTGAAACAATTGCTGGTGAACAAAAGAAGAAAAGAAGCCGTGGATAAAGTTTCTCATCAATCGAGAAAGAATTGACAGTTGAATTAGTAAATAAACATAAAGATATTGTGGGAAATAAGACGATGGATGCGGCAAATCTGAAATAGAAAGATGTGATGTGGGAAAAAATTGGAAATGAGTTTAATTCGAATGCAAATGTCGCAACCAGAAGTCCGAAACAACTTCGTCAATATTACGTAAATTTAAAATAAGGTGCGAAGAATGACATGAACGTTACAAGACGGGAGGTGGACAGTGTATTATCCGCAGAATTTAGCGAATTATAACATCACAAATGTAAATACTTAAAGCAAAGGTGAGATCGGCATATTCCTATTCAATAGTTTTTTTTTTTTTTTTTTTTTTTTTTTTTTTTTTTTTTTTTTTTTTTACGTCCTCCAACGTTAAGTCATATCGGACGATGAATGGAATGCGTGAAATGATGCTCAAATGAGCACGGGGTCCATAGAGCTTAGAGTTACCCGACATTCGTCTTTCAGGATAAGGGAAAACCCCGGAAAAACCTTATCCAGGTAACTCCCCCTGACCGAGATTCGAACTCAGGACCTCTTGAACGTGAGGCAGACATGCTACCACCACGCTACTAAGGCGGGCTTCCTATTCGATGCCGGTACGTTCTAACCTCTCTGCACGTCCTCAGTGACCTTCATAACAATTTGTTTCTACAGTCTATGCCTTCGTGGAAAATCTTCTCATAGCTCCTCAAAATCAGTTCTCCTCATAGACCGTTCTCTATTAGAAAGCCATTTAGACGGTCTAAATATAGCAAATAGACATAAAAAAGCTGCTTTCACGCCTGCCTATCTTGGCAATTGTACAACTATTAACGACTTAATAAAATAAATATGTCTTACTTTCTTCTCGGGCAGCCAGCCAGGTGAAAAGATGATTAGATATCAACGTTTCGGGGGCATGCATCTCTCCCATCATCAGGATGTTTATAAAATATTATAACCAAATTTAATCTCCGAATATTTAACATCTGTTGAGACCAGTGAAAGAAACTGGACTTCCAAGTTCCGGGAGTGTACCGCATTCCCTGTGAATGTGGGACACCGTATATAGGACAAACCGGAAGGACCATCGCTACTAGAATAATCGAACATGAACGGAGCATTCGTTTAATGCAACCTGAGAAGTTGGGCTGGCAGAGCATTGTTTTGATAACAACCATAGAGCCAATTTTCGGGAGACGACCATCTTGGCAAAATGCAACAGCTACTGGGAGCGGAGAATTAAGGAGACTTTGTCGATTTCCTCTGAAAGGAGCACGCTTAATCGTCATGCTGGATTTCAGTTCAGCTCCTCTTGGAAACCGGCCTTAAAAATGGAAATCCGTCGAATTAAGAAGTAAAGATAAATACAGCTTGATAATCAAGTTAAGTAGTTACGTTTCTTTGACACAATTTTCTATACTCATGCCATCTCCTGACCTGACATTTAATTTACTGAAAACAGTCTTTTGTTCAGTAATGCGAATTTTGATAGTGTTTTGTCTTTGTTTATAGTTGTGTTATATCCAGTATTTCATCTGTGGTTATAATATTTTATAAATATCCTGATGATGGGAGAGATGTACACTCCCGAAACGTTGATATCTAATCATCTTTTCACCTGTCTGGCTCCCCGAGAAGAAAGTGAGCGAATTGGTCGCCAGGAAAGCTTCAGGTCTTATATTATAAATATGTCTTGTTAGTTTAACTAGAGGTTTAACACTAGTGTTAAGCTAACACATGCTGGTGTAATGCAATGTCTGTTATAACTATTGGTAAATAAACTAACCAGCTGCGTTAAGTTTTAACAACTGTCAGTGAAATCGGGCATAAGGCTGTAAAAGATAACAATGACTACATGGAGAGCGACATTGACCAACTCTAAAATTCCCGAGCATGCTTCACATTTTGGCTTTGAATTTGGCTAAGTCACGTTTCTTCGTTAGCTATCTACAGTCCCCTAAATCCTATATATTGATCTAGAGAGAAAGAGAGGGGTAAAGAGAGAGTCCTCATATCGTATAGAGATTTCTATTCATGAACTGGAAGATTTCCCTTTTCAATGCCTTTATCCGACGCTTAATGTACTCGTCATGAAAATTTATCAAAGCTGAAAGCGCTCCAATTGAAAATGCAATAACCTTCCTTTAAACGTAGTTCTGGACTGTCACAAGGAAAGGGCACTGAGTGCTCTTCTATAGATGCGGTACTGCGCTAGTCGATTGGTATCGACCAGATCAAAGCAAGCGTGCGATTTTCTTTATTCTACATTTTACCTGGCCACTGCTTCTACAATACAGAAATATGCAGACGCAGTAGGAATTTAAATATGTTTTGCGTTACATTCAAATGGTTTGTTCTACTCGCTTTTCTGTAAGAAATTCCTAAGAAAAAAGGTGTTATTTTTGTGTCTATTCCTGTTAGAAAGTTCATAAGAGACAACATTAACGAATTTTATAAAACCAAATTAGCATTAGGATAGATGAATCATTCCATGTCAAAACAAACACGTCTGAGACATGACCTTTTTGTATTTTCTCCAATTGTTTTTTACGTAACACCTAGAAGAGATTAAAAACCCGTCTATTTTGTTTTTGGTGTGGCACGATTGTTTAGAGGTTTATTGAATATTATATTTCCGAATATTCGCCTGCTGTATTCTATGAAAATCGTTATAACAAAGATTATATAAATAATGAAATGTTAGTGTTCGAGACATTATGATGTACCAATATTGCAGCTTAATGTGCTATTTTTAGGTTCGGTGAAAACAAAAAATGGGCGCAATTTAGGGGGGCAAGTTTTTCAAAATGTGTTTTAATTAGCAGTCTTTTACTTTATAAAAACGGAAAAAAATATCATTATAATCTTTGAAATATTGCGCATCGATTTTCCCCGAAATTTGTGCGATTTGACATGGAATTACTCAGTTAGATAGATAGTATTAAATTGAAAAATTCAATGCCACTGCCAGGATATGAACCACGGGGCTCCCGAATTTCAGTTTCTCTTAAACATTGAGCTACCATGGCCACACGCCAGCATGACATTAAATTCTCCAAATAACTCGTACATTTCCCGGTAAACCACTACGAGTTCTCATATACAAGAGATACGCCCCGTTTGTGGCCACTTACAATGACGTAAGTACTTAAGTCCCGGGCTTTATGGTTACCACTATTTGCTTAATTAAAATTATTCATTGTTCCACACTAGTCGCGTGTAGGCTAAGATTTGGATAGTTAGAGTCAGATTGAAAAATTCAATGCCATAACTGGAATTTGAACCACAGATCTCCCTCCAGTTGCTCTTAACCATGGCTAAGCATGACATTAAATTCTCCTATATAAGAACCCCTAGTGGTTTACCGGGAAAAGTACGAGTCAGTTGGAGAATTTATTGTCATGCTACCATGTTGGACATGGCAACCGTAGCAACCGGACGCCGAAAGGAGATTCGTGGTTCAAATCCCGGCTGTGGCATTGCATTTTTCAGTCTGATGCTAATTTTCCACGTCTGAGCCTACACACGGCTAATGTGGAAGAATCATTAATTTCAAATAAGTATAAGTTTTAGAAAAGCTTCAACAACTTTTTAGGTTTTCAAAATAATCCACAATAACATCAAATATTTGCATGCGATAAAATCAGAATAAAATCAATTAACTAATTCCTGCTGAGGGATTTCTGAAACCAGGTCTTATAACGTCTCATTGCATAATGTGATGACGAAAAAGATATTACAAAGAGTATCACAAGGCTTGTAACGTTTCTTTCATATTTTTCATATATTTGGGGATTTGTTCTGGATTGCTCTAGAAAGTGTCACTTGTATAAAATAGAATATAAAACTGGGTAGGCCTCAGAATGACACAACTTACGTAATAGTTTTCCTATTGGTTATCATAATAATGTGATTACGTAATGTTGTGACGTGTACCAATAGGATAAAAGTAATTTAGATTTTCTAGAAACCTCGTGCGCAAGGATACGAGGATATGCAGATAATTTGGCGTCATTCTGCATAAGATCATCGATGTGTTAAGACGTGTTTTCTTTGGGGACGATCTGCAAGTCTGGAGAAACCTTAAGTGCAATGATGCAGTATTAATTATTTTATAAAAGGTCGTAATCTACAAAGCTCAACATTGTGATACGATATATTAATGGGTTTTGCGGAATAAATTCCAATATTTTTAAAGAAGAGAAAAGTTATTATTTTATATCATAACAGCATAAAAATTATTCTTCCTCCGATACTAGGGCCAGCGATAAGACTCATTGCTTTAGAGCACCGAGGCATACATCTACAGGAATTCATCAAAATCGACACAAAAGTGGAGATTAATTCATCATTTACTATTTGTTCCACGCACATTTTGCACAAATTATTCCGTTGCAGGTTCTAGATCAGGGCTGTGTGGTGGAAGTACCATGTGGCATCCTAGGTTGTTGATTTTACTAAATGTGACAATCTGCTTCGTGTCTATTGGGCTTTTTCACAAACCTTTCTCATGGATGTATGATTAAGAGACCTTTGAATGACAATTGAGAACATCAGCAACAATAAGGCCTGTTTCAGAAATCAACTAACACCGTCTTCTTACCAGCACTGGGAGGGAATTCTTTAGAATTTTGTAACCTTAGGTTTAGTTCGAAAGACCTAATGAGCTGATAGTTTCCTTTTTTCAGGGTCATGTCAATAAATCCAAAATCATCACCAGTAACGTTGTTCTAAACCAAATTTGAAGTGCCACCATTGAATATTACCAACCAATGCATTGGTATTTTATTTTCGGTAATCAGTCTATGTGGAATCCATCGACTTCACAGTTTTGCCGCATCCAATTGTTGTTACAAAATATTTTGCATTTGACTCATATTAATTCCCAATGTCACACAAATAAATATAAGGTACCCGTTGACCTTCAAGCTGCGGCTATGTTTTCATCAGTAACCGCAGATCTTGGAAAGATCTTGTTTATAAAATTCAATAGTGAGGCAATTACCTCCTGTGGTTATGAGAACTCCTAGTGGTTTACCAAAAAGCACGAGTCAGTTAGAGAACTAACGTCGTGCTGGTATGTTATCTATAGTAGCTCAGTGGTTAAGGGCAGCCGAACGGAGACCGGAAGATCCGTGATTCAAATCCCGGATATGGCATTGAATTTTTCAGTATGTCTCTACCTTTCCATAGTTCGTCCTACTCACGGCTAGTGTACAATAGCAATTAATTTCAAATATTTAGAAAGTTTATATTTTAATAAAACCGTTAAAGTCGAAGCAACGCCAAGTATTTCTACCAGTGATTAATATTTCATGAAAGATTTGAGGTCTATTAGATTCCAAAATTTGTTCCATTGTTTACACCTGTGTTCTTATGCAGATACAGCGTAAGGAACACTTAAAACTTCATCGAAATGCACTCTTAGTTAAGAAAGATTTGCTTGTAATATCAAACTCACTCACATATTCATAGCACGCGAATATTCATTTCAAATATTCAAATTAGTATGTAACAAAGGAGGTCATGCACACACTGTAGGAGAACCAGGATAGCTCAGGGTACTAGAAAAATTAGACTGAACCCGCAAATCAGGTCTGGCTTGGTCCGCTAGATATAAACAAAGAAACTATCAGTCAACTATTTACAGAAAACGTACAATTTCGGTTTCCTGCTATTACTAAGATTGTCATACCAACATTATACCACGTATTTCTTAAGTAATATTACTGCTTGCATTGGCTTCCGGTGTGGTCCACGTCCTCTTGGCCTAAATCTTGCATAGTAATAGACAAAAGCCGTGGAAGTCTACCTAACCATTCTGTCATATTCTTCCCTTCGTTGCAAAGGTTTGTTTACTATCCTCTTATTTTACCATAATCGCTGATTATCTCTAACCTATAACGTTGTAGCACCTTAAGCGTTAAGTTAACCACTGAACTGTTGATCGAATAATAATTAAAGTAACATAAGGACAGGACGACAATAGAGGAAGTCAGGAGGAAAACAGACATGATCGACGATGGCTTCACGGGCGCACATCTGAAATGGAGTTGGGAGGTCATGTTGCCAGAATGTACCCACCTCCGATGGACGCAACGAATGACAACGTGGGACTCCAGAACAGTAGGGAGTCCAGGATGAAATGGGCAGATAGCTTCAAAAAGATAGCAGGGACACTGGTGAACACAAGCTAAGAACAGAGCTACATAGCCCGCCTCGGTAGCGTAGATGGTAGAGTGTCTGCTTCACGTTCAAGAGGTCCGGAGTTTGAATCTCGGTCAGGGTGAGTTACCTGGATATGGTTTTTCCAGGGTTTTCCAGGGTATTTCCCTTATGCATTGTTGGGTAACTCTAAGTTCTATGGACCCTGGGCTCATTTGAGCTTCATTTCACCCGTCCCATTCATCGTCCGATATGACTTAACGTTGGAGGACCTAAATTACAACAAAAATCAGCTACATACTGGAAGAACTATATAAACTTAATGTGTGTATGTCTGTGTGTATGTATGTGTGTGTGTGTGTGTCGTACCTAAATATGTACAAAAATAGTGCCCATCTGTGAAAATCTTTAAGTCTACCTATATAATTTTGCTTGGATTGACTTGAAACTGTAACACAATTATTGTACTATTAACAATAGTTCACAGACCAATTTTCAGACCTTTGTCCAAAATATTTCTTGTGGTATTAATTAAACTGTTCCACATGATGCAATTTTAGTTTCAGAAAAATAAATCTTCGTGGTTATACTCATAAATACCGTATTAGTAAATTGACTAGATGAAATTTTAATCTGATCCTTGGTTTAGGATAAAAAAAAATTATTCAGTTCTTATTTTATTGATTTTTAATATTTTTTGTGCTTTGTTATTTGATCGCACAAACACTGGTGACATAAAAATATCATCTCATTAATTTCCTTTGGTACTGATTTTATCCAAGTACAAAAATTGTTAAGCTTCTAGTTTGAACGCTGCATCGTGTGGAGCAATTTATGTTCTGAAAAGCGCTGAAAATTAAAAACAGAAGGAAATCACCCAAATAGGTAATATAAATCACTGTGTCCACTTACAGTGACCCACCTAAATAGTCATATGCCACAATTTCAAAGGGTTGTATGGCATTAAAAATAATTGGAAATTGAAATACGCGGATTACAAAATTTTTTCTCATTTTTTTTCTCATTTTCACCAATTTTCACAGATAGGTATCCTTAAGCGTGTCAATTAAACAGTGGTAGTGCTAAGGACATGAGAGTACGCCGTTACTGGAGCGCAGCAACTGTACAAGACTCTTAGGAGTTCAAGCCTAATGAGCTTCCTTTTTTTTTTAATTTACGTCCTCCAACGTTAAGTCGTTTCGGACGGTGAATGAATTGGATTAAATGATGCTCGAATGAATCCAGGGTCCATGGAACTTAGAGTTACCTGACATTCGTCTTGAAGGACAAGGGAAACCCCCGGAGAAAACCTTATCCAGGTAACTCACTCTGACCGAGATTCGAACTGGAGACCTCTTGAACGTGAGGCAGACATGCTACTATCTACGCTATCGAGACGGACGAGCTTCCTAATTTGTACCTCATGTGCAGCTGGAGGCCTTTGCCCTCAAGGGATTTACACACTTTTCGTTTCATTTCATGACTAAGTGCAATTAAACGTTACTAATCATTATATTCTAATATTTAAATTTTAATATGATTTCAGCCAAAGCCAGACAATTAACTATATTGGTTTTCTTCTATGCAAAACGTTTTCCTTTATTATAAAGCTGCACTAAATTAGGCAACACTTCCCCTAAAAATTGCAACAAACAATTAAAATTTCTAGCAAATAACATGTGTAAGACATAATCAGTAATAATTATCTTCTATTATGCTAATAATTAATAATGAAATAATTAAATGCTTGAATTATTAGCCTAATTAAATATAACTAATCTAATCTAAATAGTAACATACATTATATAATTAATATTATAATCAGTGCGTCAGTTTGCGAAAAACGATTGGAGTGCGAAGTTTATATATTTTAATATAAAAACCGAGACTAACATCACAAATACATGATACTTAACTTTCACAACACACGTAACAGGTGGGTATTTGAGAAGGTGTATGACTGGAACCAACAGCCCAAACATCGCCAGATTCTAGAGACTTTTTATATACTGAAGAAAAAATGACATGGTAGTTCTTGTATGTTGTAACCTCTTGTGTATGCATACATGAGAGAATTTTCGTTGGGCAAACCTTAGGTTCTCGACGTACACGGTTTAAATAACAAACTGCGTTTCCATTGTTCACATACAACATAAAAAGAAACATGGCAGGCCAACGCTAAATACCAGCACCAACAGTTATACAACTCCCTTGTAATTAAATGGTTTCATCCATGTCAACACTTGCCGCTGCGCACTTGTTTGCTAAATACATACACTGCCTTTGTTCTTCCGTTCGCAATGTACCAAGTATAGGTAAATTTGTTGATCCACCTACTCGATTAACATTGGAGTGGGCTCCATGCATGAGAAGAGCCAGCAATCTGTTCAAAAGGCCATGCTTAAATTCAGATAATTTTATTTGTCGTCACCGGTTGGCTAAAGGTGTTCCAACCACAGAGAAGACAGTTGACATTACTCAGGACAAATGGTTATTGTTCAAAATACTTATTTGATTAATAATGTATGTTTACTTTTAGCTAAAATTTTAAGTGCATGAGATAATTTCACAGGGAAAAGTGTTCACGACATACTACCAGTTTATTTTCTCCCCTATGTAATAATGTGTAACGTTTAACAGAGGTAGCAGACTAAAGAGACCACAAATGAATATTATATATTTGCTTGCATGCCGCAATACATGTCATATTACGTAGGTAATATTGAATGTTTTTATAAGCAAGCAATTGTTGCGATATGTGTGTGATTATTGAAATTATTGTAGAAAGTATCAGTTATAACAAATCTATCTTAATTATTTGGTGCTTCATTATCATTGTCCACTTATTTTTGCATGTGAGTTTAAGTGGGGTTGTCAAATTTTGTCTTAAAACATGTAAACAGAATACATAGCTCCAGATGTAGCTCTAAACAATGATGGACGCATGGTGCCATAAGACGGTTTAAAGAACCATTAGAAAATACAAGAAGTCTAAGGTCGTGTGCTGTAAATCAAAATAGAGACGGGTATATAGTGTTGACAGTTCTTCGGAAGCCCAGTATTCCAGGTACGAACTAACTCAGTAATTTAACATACATGTTCGCCCAAATTCGACAACACCATCAAGTTTAAAACAAGTCAACCGATATCAAGTAGACCTGCAACTGATTCTGGGTTAGAGAGATAAATAGTAGCGCTCGCTACCTTCTATGTGTTGACAGATAAGTCCAGTTCCAATCTACGCTCACTTTAAGAATATGAAAGAGTTTGGAGAACAGATCGATTTTTACAGTACTGCATATCAGAAGTTGCCATTTGTAGATATGTTGGGGTGATTCATTGTGATGCTCACACATAGTTGTACCATTTAATTTATTTAGGGGCAATAATTTTATTAATGGCAGTTTCATACGTGGTCTCCAATTCTTCATGAAGTGAGAATCCCTTTTTCCTATAGCCAGCAAAATCCTGATTTGAATCCTACCGAACTTGAGTGGGAAATGCCAGAATGAGATGTTAAGGCAAGTCTTTTTAGCCAAAAGCTTTACAGGATTTAAGGCAAGCACTTCCTGAGGAATGGGGACGTATTGTTCAAGAAGCCATTTCCAATCTGAACAAAATTTCAAATTACAGACATATGAGCACAGTATTCAAGCCAACGAAGTAACACCCCTTATTAAAATACATTTTTGATGTTTCAAACCTAAAAATGTTCTGACAGTTAAAGAATGTTTTTAAGTCTTATAAAAAATTGTCGTTGTTTTACTTCTTTGTACGTTTACTCGCAAAGCTAAGGCTTGGTTTATATTTATTTTAATTTAATTTAAGCTTCTTAATAAAAGTAATCGACTGTTTAAATAGAATTCCTTATGTTTTATAATAATTAAGAATTTGTTATAAAACAATTAATTGCATTAATTAAGGTGTGAATTAGCCCTAGGCAGTTCGAGCTACTATGAACTACCGTACGTCACTGAGGCCTGTAGCCTCCTGAAGTCTATTCATTTCATCCCTTCTTGGAGTTGTGGATAGCGGTAGCGAATCTATGTAGGTTTAAGTGTGCTAGATGTTACCCTCTCGCTGTATAACCTGTAGCTTATAATAATCTTAAAAACTAAGTTTTGCTACACTATCTGGTTTCACATCACTGTTTAACTTCTTTTAACTGGATAGATCAAATTGGAGCTGTATAAATAAAATGGTTCAAATGACGCACAAATACCCGGAATTTCAGAGCTAGAGCTCGATACTCATTTTCACAGGAATAGCAGCAAACTTATGAAGGTAAAACTTATGCAAGTAACTGATCCTAACACGAGATTAGAAATGAATACCTCGAGTATCAAGCAGGCACGCTACCTCACACCGCGGAGGAGGACAATACTTTCTTCTTGTGTTATTCCATCTGTTCAAGATTAACACTAAGTTTCTTCCGGCTTTAACGGCACTGGGAGGTTATTTTTACCTTGAGAAAGCTAATTTTTACCAATAGTAAAATTTGAACATATAGAAAACTAAACATTATCAGAAATTGAAATTCGGTATGGTTACTGAATAAGGATGTGTGTATTTAACTGCTGCATAATATTTAAATTACGTTCACATAGGTCCATGCAAAAGGGGCATAAATCACACCGTGTGTCCTGAAAAAAATATTGCACCCTATATTTCAGGTGCACTTTGCTTGTAGGAATTTAAAGCTACATGCACCAAGTTTTATCCTAAATAACCTAAGATACAGTTTTACAATATCGGCTAAATTAAAATTACATATAGTTTATACAATGCACATGAAAAATTAATTAGTTTTGAGTAAAAAAAAAAAGAAAATATTTTCAAGGACTGAATATATCTTTTCATCGATTTTATAAATCACATGAATATAAATGTTAGCCGAATGTGTTCAAGGAACATTTACAAATAACCACTACAAGTGTTGTGTCAATATGTTTTATAGTTTTTTAGAAACATGCACCTAAAGTATGAAAAATCAAGGTTATGGGAAGTCACGATCAAAGATTAAGCACCATTCTCAGGAAGTGGGCGTATCATTACGCCGCCATCTTTAAATTGACGAATTAAAGGACTTTAATACCCGCTGACAACCTATTTTATATATATTATTTTAAAGCTGAAGAATTATGTAATTTTTTAACATTAAAACCAAAAAATGGATTTTTTGAAACGTATCGACCTCCCAGTGCCTTTAACTTTGACTCCTTCTTTCGGTCTTTCTTTTGCCTGTTCCTTGTATTGGTTGTTATTATTTCTGCAAGAATCCATAGAAATTTTCATTCCATTTGGTTCCGCATTGAGGGGCTATTTTTATAACTGACAGCACTCTTAGTTCTTCTCTTATAAATTCATTTCTTGTGTTATCGAAAGTTGTCCCAACTTGACCTTTTTGTGATAACCACGCTCCATGTATTCTTTTGTTTGCATCTTTTTCATAAACCCTATATATTGAATATTGGTCTTACAATACCTATCACAATTTAATGCTGTCTTTTGTTATTAGATGCTTAAGACCTCCAGGTGGTGTATCATTTCCAAAATATTGGAAATGCGACAGTTGCACCTATTATATAAAGAAAGCACAGTTAGGTTAGTTTCCTAAATATACTATTGTTTTAGTTGTTGCACGAGTATTTGATTGACCATTTACAGCTTAACATGTAGATATTTCTCAGATGTTTGAACGATTATTTATCAGTAATAGTCTTACAACATGGTATAATTTTTATTGAAAAAACAATTCCAAATTCCTTTGTTAAATATTTCTGTGTTGATTAACATTTACACTGGACTTCAGGTTGAATATGTCATTGTGGTACTTATACAGCGCCTAATAAGTTATTACCCAATACCAAAAACTGCCACCTGCTTCCCTATTTGCAACTATTCTCTCTTGAATCTCCCATTGCACGAGAAGTTATATAGTTCTTTTTATTCCATTTATACCCCCCTTATAACTGCAATGGTAATATCGGTGGCCGTTCTCCTTTGGAATAAATCGCCTATTGGCGATGGTGTTAACTCGTTGGGTTGCAGGTACTTTGGATTTTTAATAATTAGATCGCGCACGCATTCGCACTCTAACTTATACTTCCAGACTCTGGGAAAGCCGGGATCCATCGCATGGCAGGTGACTTACTCAGTTAAGGCGCCAGCCAAGTGATATAGTTATCACCAAACAATTTGACATGTGAAAATTCTTTGGAACTAGTGGACGAGCCTATTCCAACAACAGTTGTAAATATTGTGACCTTGTGGCTTAGTAGAATTAAAAGCTTTGTTTGAAGAAATTTAAAGTGTTCTTTATTTCAGTAAAAGCACACTTTGTACACCCGTTATAGGCTCTAAAAATGACGTGGCATACACAGAGTAGTCCCTCGTTGCTTCACCACACGTAAACGAATGTTATACTTCAAAGGTCCACTACACAGCTGCACACACACAATTAACAGTTCTCAAATCTCAACAGAACTCGCTGTCTCTAGGAATCAGTGGAACGCTCGGTAAAAATCAAGACGGCATCAGAAAAGACGAAACTTCCAGGCATCTGTCTGCCTCTTTCTTTCTCTCTTTCTGCAAGCGTTCAGCTCCGCGCCGCACTATCTGCACGCACCGGCCGCAGCCCGCCGTAAAACAATACCTCGCGACAATATTGTCTTGGAGCTCAAACTTCTTAATCTCACTAAGCACCGGACACCAGTCATAAGCTAACCTGCCAGTCATTGAGGATACTCAAGTTACTTATTCCAAGTAGAGAAGGTAGTACATGTTTGTTTTACAGAAGATTTTATTTAGAAATGAAAAGATACGTTTAATACGAGTGCCTGTTTATTGTTCGAGATAGTGATGGTGACATCTCAGGCATAGAGCCTCTAGAATACTGCAGTAACACATAACTGACAGTGTAGCAGTGTCAGAGGATCAACTTACTGCACACACTGAGTTTACCTATATACTGTAGCAACGGAACCAGGGTGTAAGGGGGATTGGAAGCGTCAGAAACGATTGTGTGATTTGCTCCTTAATTTACAATCTGAAAACTCGGATGCCAAATTGTTTGGCGATACCTATACCAACAGCTAACTGCCTTATACAGGATATGAAGCTTTAGTGTGACACAAGCTTAGAAAGTATATCATTAATCAGAATTAGACTACTGTATATATGAAATATAACAAAACTGCAAAACCAAACGTTAATCTTGTAGTACTGGATGTTATACCTAATGTTCCAAGTGCAACTACATATTCTTTTCCAACAGCTGATATATCAGCATAATTTGCCCTTGATATTAATCATTGTTTAAAACATACTAGATAAGTGGATAGGTCATTGTGACCCAACTCTTTGGACACCATAATTGCTAGTATCAATTCTTTTTACGTTTCCGTACAGAACTAAATGAAGTCTCGTTTATGAGACTGGTGTGAAGTTCGGATAAGACCTATACTGCTCGCAAAACTCAAAACGCTGGCCAAAGCTCAAGCGGAGCGCTGTTGCCAAGCGTAGTACGTGTACCGGCAGAGGTTCCGTACAGTTTAATAAAACATTCAATTTAACAAAATAGCACCTCTACTCCGAAAATGAACTGCCTGACTTCTCTTTTAATAGTAGGTGCATTATGTTCTTATGCTTGAGATAAATGTTATGAGGAGAGAATGGTGTTGTTTGTCAGACTTGTCTGTATTGAATGGATGGATGTTAGGTGTAACCATAAGCATGTGAAGATAAAGTGCATCGCTCGCGTTTTAAGTATCGTAGAGTTAGGATTTTTGTACGGTCATGGTCAGAAAGTAAAAGTCTTTCTTGTTATAAGATAAGCATCTGTAATTTTCAAATATTTGTCCGTAACATTTAACCATAGCCATGTGAAGATAAAACGTGCATCGCTCGTGTTCTAAGTTTCGTGGAGGCAGGATTTTTGAACAGTCATTATCAGGAAATAAAATTCTTTATTTTATAAGATTGGAATCTGTAATATTCAAATATTTATCCGTAACATTTAACCATAAGCATGTGAAAGGTAAGACGTGCATCGCTCGTGTTCTAAGTATCATAGAAACAGGAGTTTTGCACGGTCAAGATCAGAAAATAAAATTCGTTCTTATTATAAGATTGGCATATGTCATTTTTTAAACATTTATCCGAGCGTAATCAATTAATATAATGTCCTCGGTTCAGGCACATGAGATACGCGTACCTCATTCGGCAGCGCTGGTAGCAGGGGCAGGCTTAGGATTGGCTGAAGTCTGCAGTACGGTCGCCTCCATATGCCTGTAACTTTTGCGAAGATAATAGATGCAAGGATTTGATGCAGCAGCGATGATTCAATGCATTTTTGGCGGATGAAGGAAAACATACTTAGAAGGTACACCATTGCAACAATTCCAGATTCACAGGAAATCTTTATGGGTACAGGTGAAGTTGAACCTTTACATTTGTTCTTGTCAAAACGGTACGTTCCCAGACATTCGTTGCTTAACAACCTTTTATCTGCTGCAACGCCTAGAAATGATTAATAGGCATTCTGGATCATCGTATATTTTTAACAAGTGATGCTCTATTAATACTTACGAACGATAAGATAATGATTTAGCTGACACAGAGATGGTTCATGCTGTTAGAGAGCAAATCCGTGAGGTAAATACTAAATCCATTCACTGGAAGAGAAAAAATGAACACTCTGCAATCAGTCACTGAGCATTTAGTGGAGCGTAAGCTACAACACTGTTGTACTTACAACTTATGCGTTATCCAATACACGAACAGCAAATGATTGAAGCGTTGACGCATTAGGAACAGTTCGCTTACCATAATGCTTTAAAAACTCAACGGCATGGTATATTTTTAATGCGAGTTATGGTCGGATGAAAAAGGGGGATTTGAGTGCGGCAGGTAACCGTGTAAAACGTTCTCATTTCAAGCATGCTGTTATTGGCATTCCTGATATCACGCCACCTCCCAAATCTGGTTGAACATTCACAGGAACTAACATTTAGTTCATATGGACA
Organism: Mantis religiosa; assembly: GCA_030765055.1. Taxonomy (NCBI): domain Eukaryota; kingdom Metazoa; phylum Arthropoda; class Insecta; order Mantodea; family Mantidae; genus Mantis; species Mantis religiosa. The sequence goes on along the minus strand of CM060954.1, from coordinate 108,192,885 downwards.
TGAAATATAAAAATTCCTGACTATAGTTATTAATGTTCCACTTATAACTATATTTTCTACAATAAAGAGAAATCTAATGTGGTACGTTTGCAACCGCCTTCTCCACACATTACAAATTTACACGCATAACAATATTCAAGCGGTTCTTCTACGTTATCATATTCACGTTGTATGATTGTCTAAAAGTTATCTTAAAATAGGCCTTAAGTATTAGTTACATTCTAGGCCTAGAAAAACTATAAGATATGCAAAAAAAACCTGAAGCTGCTGACACTGAAATGAACTAAGTATTAAAATAATTAAACACTGCAGCAACACAACTTCACAATTACTTATTTGTATTTACAATCCTTTGGGACCGGTTTCGAAACAACTCTGTTCCATTTTCAACCTGTCAACTGACACTGACACTGACTGACTGACTGACCTTAGCCACCCTCGACGTTGAAAAATAGTTATCTTACTGCCATCTGCCGGGGACAACACAAACTTATTGATGACATCTATTGGCGGGATATCAAAATTTATCATATAATATTTGCTGAAAATTTAAAACAATTGTTTCCTTCCCTTCCTGGATCTAAAGATAATAACAAATATCAATAAATTAAACTTGGACATTTATAGGAAATCAACTCACTGATCACTATATAAAAGATAAAATTTTCAACCCTTTGTCCCACAAATTTGCTGTTTTTAATGCTTTGACTTACGGATAGATAAACCTACCTCTAAACAAGTAAGAATTTAATAAAGAATATAAACACTTATTAACACTGCTTTAATTAATGGTTTTAATAGAGATTTTGTACACAAAAGGTTAGAACAATTTAAATATAAAAAATATAAATGATGTGTCCACTCTTAAAAGTGTAAAAACTGATTATATTTTCAAAATATTTACTTATCATTCATGGTCAAGTAAAAGATTCCAAAAAAAATTTCAAAGAAGTTGGTATAATGCTGGCACCTCAAAATAAATGCAGCATAAAAAATTTACTACAAGTTTCTAAAAAAAAAGACGAAATTTCAGATAGCAAAAATCTGGTATTTATCAAGCTAATTGTTCAGAATGCGATTACATTTATATCGGTAGGACCACATGTAATTTAGAAACCAAAGCGAAGGAGCATTTCAGAAATATTAAATATAAACAGACAGATAAATCGGCAATCGCTGACCATTTTTGGTCAGCTAGACATGAAATAAACCCAGAAGTTAAATTTTTGAAGCAATTGAACGAACCGATAGATTTAATGGTTTGGAAGAAAGTATTTATTTTGAAAAGTAAATATCGCGTGATGAATTTTGATATCCCGCCAGTAGATGTCATCAATAAGTTTGTGTTGTCCCCGGTATATGGCAGTAAGTTAGTGAGCTATTCTTCAACTTCCGAGAGTGGCCACGGTCAGTCAGTGATAGTGTCCTGTCAGTTGACAGGTTGAAAATGAAACAGAGTTGTCTCAAAACTGGACCCAAAGGATTGTAAATACAGATAAGTAACAGTGAAATTGTGATGCTATTGTGTTTAGTTATTCTTAAAACTTTAAGATATGTACTTACATGCATAATGGAATTAACTTCAAAGCTACATCAATGACTCTTACTTTGCTAAAAAATTAAATAAACATGAAAGAGGAATTCAGCCTAATATACCTTCGGGAGGAAGAGTTGCGGCGAGAGAACAGCCAGATCTAAGGGCGGGAGGAAGGAAGAGCGCAGCGCGGTGCCGACTAGCTCCAGAACTTCCTCATAGACGGGCTGCAGCAGAACGTTCAATGTCAGCTCTCTTCTTAAAATTCTCTCTGAAACTAATATGACATTTGAGTCAAAATCTGGATTTTAAGTTTCTCTGGAATAAAGGAACTTATGTTCATAATTTCTACGTGTGAGTATGTGAAAGATGTGTATGCGATTGCCTACGTAACTCAAAACAGCATAATTCAAAAGAAAACTTAAAAAGATATCAAAGTTTCTTATTTATATTCAGCGTCATTTAGCATGTTCAAACCACCCTTACAAACGAAAAGGTTCAGTTTGTTTCTTATTTTCTCAAAAATTGCTGTAAATATTTTGATTAAAATAAAATGTATTTAAGATTTCTTAAAAGAAAACACAAAAGAGGGATAAAGAGTTGTTTGGTTGAGCAGAGTTTTTCTGAAATCCTCGTGAGGGCCTCGGAACATCTTAAAATGCAATACTTTTCCTTTAAGATATAGGTTATAGGTGCACGCCCATTCACACGTTTTATAAAAACTTATTATTCACTAAACTGAAAATGTATATTCGTAATTTTACAAGAAAAACTACAAAATACCCGATTTCTTGTTATTTTAAAGCTGATTAAGTTAATTCTGTTGCCGCCTCCCAATCAAAATATGTTCTCTAGCGTAGGTGTTGTTTGACATATGAACAGGAACGTAACATGAATGGTTTTTAGACGCATGTCTGTTTAAATATGTCCGAGGCAGCTCTCTCAAAGTTTAGCTAAGCCATTTCTGTCAGGAGCAATGCAACATGCTCTGCTTCTCCTTCAAAGGTTATTGGAGTAATTTTCAGCCGCTTCTTACCATGTCGTGGCTATTTACTATTGTGTGTAAGAGGGGCCTTATTTATATCTTGAGCCTAATAATTAAAACAAAGTAATTTCTGATTGAAAACTGATTTATTGTTTTCCAAGATATTCTCCTTTACGATTAATACACTTTTGCATCCGTTTGAACCATTTGTCAAATCACTTATTCCCGTCTTCTTGATACACCTCCAAAAATGGTTTTTGAAGGCGTCTACGGCTTCTTCTGCCGACCACAATCGTTGTCCACGCAATCAATTCTTGATGTTCGGGAACAAAAAGAAGTTATAGCGTGCCAAAGGGCACCCAAGATTGTATGGCGGAAGATCCATCAATTCGATTTTTTGAGCCTTCAAATACTCTGTTGTTAGACCAGATGTATGAACGCTCGCATTGTCATGATGATGAACGATCCTAGACTTATTAATTGTCCTTCCTTCACCGGAATTCCGGTAAACAAATCGTTGTGTATCATTCGGTATTGACCGCTTTACATTCCTCTAAAGGTACCGTTGCCACATGGCCAGTTTTGCTGAAAAGTCAGGCGACCGTTTGCTTCGAAGTGCTTCGTGTATGGACAACTTTTGTTAGATTTGCTTCATCTTGAAACACCCATACAGTCAACTACTCTTAACGTTCCGGCTCATACCCATAGATCCATGATTCGTCACCTGTTACAATCTTATAATCGTCTTTTGAGGCACTGCCATCGTATTTTTGTATACAAATCGACTCGAGCATCTTTTTCGGCTACGTCAAATTATGTGAGATCCAACCAGAGGAAACCTTTTTCATGGCTAAATAATCATGTAATATTTTATATATGTTGGTGGAACTTATGTCTAGGGTTGCCTCATGTATTCTGGCACTACAATTGATTTTGGACAACCTTCACGAACTGCATTACTAAGCGAACGGCGGCCACGTTTAAATTCGTTATACCAGCGTTTCACAGTAGTAAAGGATGGAGCTTCGTCGCCAAATGTGGAAGTAAGTTGATCGATGCACTTTTGTCTTGATAATCCACGTCGAAAGTCGTCACAAAGCATTGTACGAACATTTTCAGGAGTTATTTCCATGTTTTCGTTGAGACGAAATTTTCAAGTTAATGTAAACAAAACAAATGACGCTCTATTGACAAAATGTCTGAAGTACGAGGGCTGTTCAATAAAGAATGATCATAATTTTTTGCACAAACATTCAATCTTGTTATATTCTGTTAGCTTAATGTGAAATAAACACGCCCTAGCAGTTTCATAGTTGGTACTCCTGGTTCCCGCCTGTAAAAACCAGGCAAATTCAGACATGTTCAGTATCCCCTATCGCTGCAATGGAGGTAACATGCTCCTAAAGTTGATGTTAAAGGAAGATCCGGAGTTTCTTTTAAAAGTAATCACTGCTGATGAAACTTGGCTACATTATTTTGATCCTGAGAGGAAACGGCAAAGCTCAGTGTGGAAATCTCCACCATCACCAACCCCCAAAAAGCAAAAGTGGTTGCTTCTGCTGGGAAAGTTATGGTCATCTCATTCTTTTATTCATGGAATGGTTTATCAACATGTTGTACCTGCACACACATCAGTAACTGGACAATACTACAGAGATGTTCCTGAAAACAATGCAAGTCCATATCAGGCGCAAAAGATCACATTTCCGTGAAGCATGCTGGATGCTGCACCACGATAATGCGCGGCCGCATATTGCCAATGTTGCTGCGTGAAGTGCATCCCTCACCCTGCCTATAGTCCTGATTTAGCCCCATGTGACTTTTTTCTATTCCCTAACTAGAAGAAACATCTTCGTGGGCGGCATTATCCATCATCAGAAGCAGTGGTGAAGGCTGCGGAGGCAATTTTGAAGGATCTCTGAAAAAATGGTTTCCAGCATGTCTTTGAAGACTGGCAGAAACACCGGGACAAGTGCATCGCATTCAAGGGAGACTATTTTGAACTATCAAACTTATGAGGATGAGCAAAGGTACGTTGTCTAAAAAATGTGAGCATTCTTTATGAAACAGCCCTCGTATATTATGGTCAAGAATGTCAAACTTTCCATTAGAAACGCCAGATGGCGCCTACAACATTCGGGGTTGCCAAGGCTCAAAATTAAATAGTACCCCTCCTATTCCGTGAGAAGTTACTTCATACCGAAAATAAGAAGAAACAAATAGTGTGCGTCAACTGGTTCCAAACCAATGCCATGGGCATTAGGCGATCAGAGCTAGAACATTAACTGATCAGGGGTAACCTTACAAGGGATGTAAAAAAAGAAAACTTCTTTATTAAAGACCAGGTTTTGAAACCGAAAACATACTTTTATTGTGTTACAGCATAGGTTTGTCACAGTTTTATTAAATATCTAAAGCATTTAATTAAAACTCAATTATATTAACATCACATGTACTCATCCCGTTAGAAGAACATTAAATTGTACTTCGTTCCTTACATTAAGGAGAGACCAAAAGGTAAATATTGCTACAATGATTTTGGAATTTCCTCTTCAATATGATGTGTATTTTATCATTATAAGCAGAGCAGTATGACTTTGACATTTCATTGAGTTTCACTGTGATTTAATGATCTAATTGAACTTCCACTCTCACCATTAATCTGTACCAGCTGCACTCTTCATTTGTTTTCATTCTCGTTTCATCTTTTCCCACGCCGTAGTAGCGTAACGAAATACTTCCAATGCAGCCTGTTCTTCAGGACAGCATTTATCAAAAACCCGCTCAAAGAAAAGCACGTTTTGTGGCGCAGAAACCTCTCGGGAACTAATTACCACTTCCTGATTCTCTCACAAACTCTCTTAAGCAGCGAAATAAATCAAATATTTAGGTTGGTAAAAAATGAAATGTGTAGTGTTTAACGCCCGCTTTCACTACTTACGGCACCGCAGGCGGTGACACTGATGATACATGAGATGAACATGGAGCACCGGTGGAATGAGATGGCGGGGGAAACCGGAGGTCCCGGAGAAAACCCGCTCAGCGCCGTGTTGTCCACCACAAATCTCACTTTGCGGTCGCCTGGGATCGAACCCGGGCCGCCTTGGTGAGAGCCAAGTGGTCTAACCACTGAGCCACGGCACGGCCTTAGGTTGGTAAACCTTGTTTTTATATAATGAAGTTGTTGTTTACTATGAAGAACGTTGTATGCAATTTTTCGTTAATATATGTTTGATTTTTAGAAAATTAAGTCTCAGTTAATACTAAGCCAGTGATTTAATCCTTTAACACAATAAGACTCATTTGCAGCACAAAGTTATTTTGGCGGGGAGGAGGGGAAATTATAGGAGATTCTGGTTTTCTGATTGTAACTAAGTTTCAAATGGAACGATGATACGATTTTGCACTCACAGATGTTACTGCGTCCTGTCCTTGGGGATGGTGTTGATATTTTAGGTTTCGACTCGTCTCATTCTGAGCTTTTGATCAGATCTGGCGTCTCAGGGTGAGCAATTAGTCATTTACTGTAGTCAAAATATAAGTACCCTTACCTACGATTTGATCTCAGATCAAATAATTTACTAAATAAATCGAAATAAGCGTTCAATTTCTTTTTAAGTACTGCAATATTTAATTCTATATGAAGTTAACATAATGCGTAGTAACACAAATGAATATGTAACTTCGGAAACGTCGGTTTCCTTTACAATATGAAATCAAACATTTTTATAACTATTCACAATATAACTTGAAATCAATTTCCCTTACTCTGAGAATGTTTTTTACTTCTTAACTCGACGACGTCCATACACAGAATGACGCTAACTTTATGTAGTCTGAAATTATTGCATTTGCCGTTGTCATGGCAATTTGAAGCAGGATTATCTTGCTACAAATGTGAAGTTTGAAGACGACGTTTTAGATGCCCCGCGTTGCGGCGATCATGTGTAGCAGAATTATGGTGATGATGGGAAGATGGTAATCTCGAAGCCTGCGGCAATCATGTGAAACGGTTTTATTATCACCTGATGTCGTCCCGCATTGTGTCTGGGGTTGTGGGCTGTATTAAGCCCCCCGGGGAAGACGATGAAGGCACGACCTGCTACTTCTACTTTGGTTCAGATCTGGCACTCAGATGTATCGATGTATATAAAAAAATCTCCGGATATGCTTCAGTATGAGCTATGAGAACTCTTAATTTTCAGACGTAGTCGCGAGTGAAAAGGGTACATTTTCTAAATAAACTTGAAACCAATAAATTCGTTTTACGTTTAAAATACCTGTATTTTCAATTCCATTTATATTATTTATACAATTTATCGTATGAAACTAGACAATAGTACTGTGACTTTGTGGTTTAATAGAATTAAAAATCCAATTTGCCGAAATTCTAAATGTTCTTTATTTCCGTAGCAATACGCTGTTCAATTCTCACGTAACAACATTACATCACATATACAACACCAAGGTCGATGACAACAGCAAATAGCTTACTCAACTTCCACTGTTTACAACACTCTTATTACATGTCTTTACAACTCTTGTTTCACAACTTGCAACTCCTCTCCTGGCGAGTCGTCGCCTCTTTAAATACCTCACTGATAATTTCTGGATTATTCGAAAATAAACCAGAACCCGAACAGTCTGTATCAGTCAAGAAACAACTAGAAATTTCCATTTATCTCAGTTTGTTTGTTTCGGCAGACCTTTATCTGAATGTTATCTTTGCTCTGCCGGCTCTTGGTTTTTACACTGCCCGCCTATCAGTTCCTTTTGTGTAAACAAGCCGCGCGGTCGTAGATACGGGTTCGCGACATAACTGTATCCCTTGAATACAATTAACTGAAAACTGATTTTAACTTTTTACAATATTTTGCCGTGGCACTGAATTTACGTCTTTTCACTATAATGTTCTTCCATCAAAAGACGCCTTCTTTCCTAACTGTTTTTCCAAAATTATTGATTTTTCTTTCTCTCGTTGCCATTACTAACACTCAAACTTAATTTTTAATGGTCTACGTCACACACTAACTACATAATCTCATTTTTAAAACTACCAATCATAAAACATTTACATCATATCACTTACATGTTGCGTGATCTCATGACCTATTGAATTTTAACAACCTTCTTTCTTATTTTAACATATCCATATAGATTTTTAAACCACATATTTAACACATTTAAATATTTTTCAACTCTCGGGACCTAAACCTAAACGACCGTTACAAATTTCAAAAATTCTCACAGTTTAACATTAAAATCACTTTTTTATAATTTTAGACTTATTATCGTCGTTATTGGTTTTCCTTCTTTTCTACTTGTTCAACCACAAGTTTTCCTTTAATTGTCTCTTAATTTCCTTCTCTTTCCACTAAAGTTTTACATAATTTCCAATGAATTCTTTTCTTAGTAAATTTAAAACAACAAAATTCAACTATAAACAATGTTTAGGGGTTTAGAATAACAAATAACGATCACGTGATGACCAGCGGTGTATTCGCTTATTTCTGTTTATCTCATCGAGCGGGATTGCTCAGGTGGTTTCGTCTGTGGCCCGCATTCGTGAGCCCTGGGTTCGATTCCCATGGCTGGCCTACCTGACCTATGGGTTTTCCCGGGTGGGAATGACGGGTGGGTTAATTGCATCACGAGACTCCGAGATGTCAACATCGCCGCAACATAATGGGTAGAGTCAAGAAGACATCGAAGAAGACTACCGCCGCTATATAGGTAGTCATCGGAGAGCAGCCTCGCTCGCAACCATCTCTGCTGGAACCTGATCCTGCTTCCCAGCAGGGAGCAGGCCAGTCACCTGCGACTGCCAGCCAGCCTACGCCAGCCGAGAGCAGGACAGCTCACCACGGCATTCAACCGTCAGCAGTCACTACCTTCATATCGCACCAGCGTAACGGTGAAGGATGTACCCGAGATCTGCAAGCATGCTTCGTGCTTGCTGCAGCGTAGCATCAGTAGCCCTCAGCAACGAGGGCACACCGCATTACGCCAGCCCGTGGCCCGACACCACTGGTCAGAGTGGAGCTAGTTAGTACCGCCGACCTGGAAACTGCCTTGGTTACCAGCCAGGCCTTATTAGGGCGGGTGCTGAGGAACGAGGCCAGCCCTCAGACCAGACTAGCTCCAAGCCGCCGCTACTGCTCCTATGGACATGCAGCAGTCCTGCGCAGCCGAGCCAAGGTATCACTACTTCGGTACCTCCTGTCTCACCTTGGTCTGCACAGAACACGACCTCCAACACCGCTGCCGTTACTGTGCCTCCTGTGGAGGGAACAATCACTACACAGGTAGGCGCTTTGTCCCTTGTATGCCTGCAGGAAGGCATCCTCTCTCCCACCAGCGTTGTCAACTCTTCAACAGCACCTGAGCACTCAACAGCCGCCACATCAACCTCATCATCTGCCGGCAGCACCAGCAAACACCGTCAGCCAGGAGCAGCTCAAGGATGAAGACGGGGACCTATGAAAGGCCGTTCAGGATCTCCATTCGGAGTTCCTGGTCATAGTGGCCAAGCTGACCGCCCTGGAGAACCTCCTAAGAGAACTTCAGGCATCATCACCACAACTACACTGCAAAACATTCACCATTCACCGGAAGCTTGAAGAACTCTCTGAGAGCCTCAAGGGGCTCACCAGAATCGTCGTCGTAAGCTTCAACAATAGCGAACCACCAGGAATATCAACCGATAACTTACACCATCTCTCAGCTGAAGAGAAGAAGAAGCTCTTCAGCCGATTGTACGTGGAGGAACTGAAGTCTCGTCGCATGAGGCAGGCTCAACAGCCCCACCATCTATCCCGGTAGCTGTCCTTACCCAATACCACCCCTAACTCCTATGCTGTAGTCAGATTTCATGGCTGCAGCCTAGAATTACCTTTTCACACACTCGTGCTCAAGGGGTACCAGTTTAGCAGCTTTCAAGTAATAACGCGGGTGCTACGCGGGACCACATAAACCTACGGCATTATCCTACCAATTTCCTTCCTATATCCGGTGGAGGTGTTTTTGTGGGTATTGCCAAGGACAGGTGAGCCCCACAGTCTCCTTTGTGCCTTCCAACACAGTGGGACTCCATAAAGGGATTTTCCTCCAGTCGGAAAAAAAGAAATAAATTACATCCACCGAATTTCATGTCCCTACATTTCATCTCCATTATCATTTCACGCCCTCTCTCCTCTTGTGATCTCTTTCAGGGCAGATATGTCGGCGGGTGTCTGGTCGGTACATGGTGGGATGATATGCTCTGAGGTAAACCACTTCCTCCTCCTGTAGGTCATTTGCCGGTCTCCGCTGCTCTGCTGGGACCATTTCGGGACCGCCAGTTAGGGACCTTTCTGCTGAACTCCTAACTCCTATCTGCTTGGCAGCACTCCTGGACAGCTTTGGAAGGCACACAACTCCGGGCAATAAAGGAGAGCGTACAACCCTGGCTAACTTCCTGCAGGGATAACCGGCGAGCCGAGGTGATACTCACCCGGCTGAGAATTGGGCACACACGAGCGACTCATGGTCATTTGTTAAGAGGGGAACCGGCCCCAGTGTGTGCTCCGTGTGCCGTACGCCTCACTGTGCGGCATATATTACTCGATTGCCCGCAGTACGCCCGCGTTCGCCAGTCTTTGGGCTTGGGAGCTAACTTGCTCAGAATTTTAGGGGACGACTCAGTGGCCGTGGTTAAGGCACTGCGGTTTGTCTCAGAAATAGGTTTTAATAAACAAGTATGACTTGTATTTTATATTTGTTAATTTTAGAGGTTTTAAATTTTTAGTACTGTGATGAGTTTTTTATGTGTTTTTAATAGTTGAGTGTTTTATTTTATCTTACTTTTTAACTTAGTTTGTGTAGCTTTTAGGTTTTAGTTTTGACTTCGGGCCCAAATGACCTTGTTGTCGACGGGCCCTAAAACACCACACACTCACTCACCTTTCTGCTGGGCTCTTGTCCGTTATCTTGGCCTGTCGGGGGAAGTCTCTATCTAAATAAACTGTAGGAACCGTGCCCTCTACACTGTCGTGGAACCTTGGGTCGGCTGCCCTCTGTCTCCTCTCAGCTCATCCTTCCTCCCGGGGTGCTCCACTTTTGGACATAGGCACAAAGGACCCAGTATGGTGGCCTACGTACCGAATCCCCTCCGTAATGAAATCCTAATCCTAATTGGCTTATCTCTCCGTGTGATCGGCGACGATCTACCGAAACTTGAACCACGCACGCCACATTATAATATAATTATGAATCTTTTGTTTTCATGATACTGATGCTCGCTACTTAAATAAATAACAAAAATTAAATTTCTGTGCTCATATTAAACATATCGAATATAAAATGTAATTTTCTCACATCGCTGAAATAAATTGTAGAATCGATCTATAATCTGTATTGTTGGGCAACATTGCTAGTAAGAATAAAGAAAAATGACAACTAAAACTTTTACATTACATTAAACGTACGGTTTGCAATTATCAGAGGCTTACAATCGTGATATCTCTTAACAGCCAGTAGTTTCTGTATAAAATGGGAGCGCTACAATTTGGAAGAGCAAACGTAAACACGTGTAGGTACGCAGCTAAATTACACATCCTGTGCATATCCGCCTCGGTGCTCCTGTGACCTACGCTATATTAAACCCTCCAGGGCTGCACAAATTAAGGAGAGAGCGGGAACCTTGGATAATTTAATTTTTATGTGATGAAGCCTGTTGCCCGCCATTAATTCATTTGCTTTCCTAAACAAGCAAAACATTTAGCAAACTTAATTAATGAAAAATTGCATGACATGTAAGCATAAATAATAACAGGTCCGCTGAAAGCAAATTAGTGGACAACATTTATATAGACGGATACAAAAAGTTTCATAATTGATAATCAGTGAACGATATCTAACAGTTAGATTTGAATTCCATTTGTGCTTCTTGGTTTTAAAAAAAATTACCTTGTAGATTTTTTATGTTTATCGTTCTGATGTTGAAATTTTGTCGGTACACTTTATGACTTTTATTGCATTACCGGAATGTTTCTACCCATATTTCTCGCAGTGTATATTTTGATCAAGCAAACAAACTATCGCGCCATTTAATTAGCAGTGTATCAAAATGTTATTTTAAAACGAATGTAATTTGTGTATGCGTCCATGAATAATTCATCCACTAGATTACATTTCTCCACTGCTCTCCCTCATATATCACAGTAATTCTCTCTTTTTGTCACAATCTACTTTCTTAAAAATAAGTCTCTTAAGAAACAGAGTTTAAAGTACTCTACCAGTCAAACGTTTTCGATCACCTACGAAAGAAACGAAGTACTTTATTTCAATAAACTGTACCTTTGTGGGTTCGCAGAATTAAAAGTTCAGTTTGCAGATATTCAAAATTGCTCTTTATTTCAAGTAAAAACACATGTTATACGAGGGTGGATAAAAAGGTAATGATTCCTGTTTTTTTCTCTTTTAATGTCCAAGAAAATTGAATCCAATTTACATAGCTTCAAAACTACAACATTGACGATTAATTTGTCACTATTCAATATAATCTCCGTCCTTTTCCACAGTTTTGGTCCACCATTTAACTAGGGCATGTATTCCAGTGTGGTAAAACACACGGTCTTGCTTCCTAAGCTATTGACGCACGGACGTCAGACAGTTTATTGTTTTAACCAGAAAATAAATCATTATTAGACTGAAAACAATGCACTAATTTCGATAAAACTTTGGATAGAATAGTAAATGGAATAATAATACGCTTTTGCAGAAATAGCCTGTAGAACAGTGAGGAGAACAAACCATGTGACTGAAACATGACGGAGTTTTCTTATAATGTGCAGCTTAAAGTTAAAAAAGTAAAACATGCTCGCCCCAGCTTTGTGGAAATTCTCTGTAAACCAAACAAGAAAATAACGCTCTCGAGAGTTTTTGACCAGAATCAACGGAAGCTGGTAAGTTTCGTGGAGGGAATGGAGGGAGAATGAGTATCTGTATTCTGTATGTCAGGCTGCATTATGCTCTACTAAATCTTAAACGTCGAGAGTAACAAAATCTGAAACTTTATTATGTACAGTATCTATTCTAGTTTTGTCCAGAAACATTGCCATATCTGTACTTTCATTTTTTTTTATTCCCGTCCATTTAAATTGACGGTATTGAGGTCACGGTTATACGAGCGCGAACGACGATGTGGCCCAAAGATAACACAAACACGTAAAATTTCAATTGTTTCCCTCCAGTTTTATTGTTTCAATTAGCTTGGGCAATTCTGCCTTTCGCATAAATTCAAGATGGAAACTCCTGCTTTTCAGACAGTATTGGGTAAAGCTGTAATAAGGGTTTAGCAATAAAATCCTCTCTCAGAGCTTGTAGAAGCTCTAATGATGTTTGTTTCAATATATTCACTATAATTAAAATGTCTATACTTCAAACAATAATAACAATAATATAATAATTTACTATGCGCAAAAGTCAGTCAAAAATATAAGGAGAAACTTACTTTTTCAGAGATGTGAATTTTCTGTGCATTTAAGTAGCAGTTCCCTCATTTGAGATTGAAAAAATAAGCATCTAGGTTAGGTACCTAATATGCTATTTAATTTCAGCATTCTGTAACAAAATATGACGATTTTTCAAAATAAAAATATCTAAAATTGTTATTTTCTCATAGATGGCTCTAAGATTTTAATTAAAATTCCACATTTTAAGATATTCTCGTAATAAATGAAATGCATATCTTGAATTTAATGAGAAAAGTGTCGGAATGAAGACTTCATGAACCCTCAGAACTTCATGTGGACAAATATGCTTAGTGGTAAGCTGTGAAAGTTAGACAAAATCTTGCTTCACAAAGGGTTAATCACTTTAAAGCACCCAATTTAAGTAATATATTGTCGTGGACCTGTTATCGCCATAGCGCGGTTTGTGCAGCCAAAGGAACTGATAAAGATAGCTCGGAGATAAAAGTCTGCCGAAACAAATAAGGTTAGATAAATGGAACAGTCTAGTTACATCTTGATTGATAGAGAACATTCGGTTTCTTGTTTGTTACTGAACAGTCTAGAATGATCAATGATCGTGATACGCCAGCGAATAGTTTTAAACAGGGTCGTAACGAGAGTTGTAAATGAAACCGGTGTGTTTTGAAAGTAAGCTCTTTGTTGTGGTCAACGACCTTGGTAGATTGTAATTGTGTATGTGACGTAATTCTGCTACTGTAAGGATTGAACAAACTGTATTTCTACGGAAATAAAGAACATTTTGAATTTTTGCAACTTGGACTTTTAATTCTACGAAACCACAAAGTCACAATATATTATTTTTGTAGGTTTTGTGGAATACCCAAGATATTTTTGTTATGGTTTAAATATGACTTTTCTCAAATAGGAATCCATTATTCGATTGTTTCCTTTCACTAATCATGCAAAGAGAACAAAATTTCAAAGCCATCACATATCGACAAAGTCTAAAAGCATGTGACCATTGCTTACTTAAACATTCTCAACCCCCATTATGCCTACAAAGAAATATTCAATAAAACTTATTCTACAAATGTGTATTCTGATTGACATGAAGTAAAGAAACAAGCTGTTTAAGAATATTTTGTGGAGTGAGTAAATACGAGGCATGCTTTTTAAGTCAGCGCCGTTTTGGAATTAAAAAAATACGTACATAGATATCGCAATAATTTTATTTTTACATGAAAGTCTGTACCTTAATTTACTTCTCTACATAATTTCCGTGAATATTGATGCACTTGTCATAACGTGGCACCAGGTTTTGAATACCCTCCTCATAAAATTCTGCCGCCTGACGTGTTAACCACTGTATCACAACTGTTTTGACTTCGTAATCGTCTTGAAGACGCTGACCGCCCAGATGTTTCTTCAAGTACAGGAACAAATGGTAGTCGCTTTTCGTCCACTTTCTGCACCAAATCTTCAGTAACGACCGAAGGACACCCACTCCGTTCTTCATCATGCACATTTGTGCGGCCACCTTTAAATGTTGTCACCCATTTCCTTACCATTCCATCACTCATAATGTTTTGTCCGTAAACTTCACAGATCTCACGATGAATATCGATTGGTTTTACGCCTTTAGCACTAATAAATCGTATAACATCCCGTACTTCACAATCGGCAGGACTGACGATTGTCGGAGGCATCTTAAACACTCAGTAACCAACGTATACAATGAAGAATCAGACTGTAATGCCGTCAGTGCGTAGACTAGAGATGTAGGTAACCAGCGCGCATGCGCGGAACGCCGACCGTAGCGCTGCGGCGGCGGAATCGCAAAACGGTACTGACTTAAGAAACATGCCTCGTACATGAATGTTAGAGCAACACATCAAATATTTTAGAATGGAACGTATACTTCTTTAAGTAAGTTAAAGTGTTCCATGACCACTAGTCTAATTAAGAAAACTAAGAAAATTTATTTGATCTTTGTTGTATAAAGTAAAACCTGAAGCTTTCCTGGCGACGTTATTCTCGGGTTATAACATTTAATCAATATCCTATGATGGGAGAGATGCACACTCCCGAAACGTCGATTTCCATTCATCTTTTCACCTAGCTTGCTTCCCTAGAAGAACTTGAGCACTTTGTTGCATACTTAATCCAGCACTTAGGATTTTAAAAGAATTATTACAGTCTTGGATGTCACTCATTTCAAAATCAGAGTTACAGTTAAACGACTTCAAAAATTTAAAGGCATTCAGAATTAGATTTTTCATCTAAAAAATGCAGGGAATTGGAAAATATCTCAAGATTTTCTTGCTTTAAAATAAAGAAATGTATATATAAATAAATTTTTTCAGGAAATTTTTGCACTAAATAAGCTAAGATCAAATGTAGAAGTACTTTGTTTTTCTTCGATGAACAATAAATGAATTGATACCTGTAGTGTTGTTTTCGGAAATGCAGACTTTCAGGTGATTTAAAATGTCATTCATTTATGTAAAGCATTTTCTTCGTTTGTGAAAACAGGTGGAACGATAAAAACGGTTCACAAACTTTTGATAAGTATAAAAGTGACGTATTGACGTTAAGATAGTAGAATATAATGAATTTATTTAGAGCAAGAGATCTGTGACACAATATTTGGTCAATATGCGTTGGAGTTCTGGCACGTCATGAATTCCGTAAGATGATGGATGATTTTTTTAATGAGCTGAATTCCATGCCGTTGATACCTGAGTGGAATCTTGTTTCTTTGCTAATTAGCGAAAAATGCAAGCAATTGGCCTCACTAGAAATTTCAATGAAGACGAGGAAGTTAGTGAATTTTTCAAATGATTTTTGGTCTATCAATTCTAAATGTAGAAGAAGTAGATCAGTGTTTCGTTGAGGCTCTTATGGCAATACTACTAAAAGAGGCAAATGTTCAGAGTATCACTGACTACATGCCGGAAGCGGTTTTTCCACCCAATATTTGGTCAAGGTTCCACGGCGAAGCTTTCCATTCAAACCTGAACAGGATTTATAGACGCACGCGCGTACGATCAACAGATTATCAAAGGAACAAAGAATCTTTTATCAAGGAAAACTTTCTGAGAGATCAGATGCTGCTTTACCAAAGTGGTAATAAATCGAGGATAGATTTCATAAACTCAGTGTCATTTAAGTTTCTCCCAAAACTGTAAATACTAATACCAAGGTGACAGAATACAAAAGTGGTACTAAAATAACGTCGTGACAAGGTTTAAAACTGCTTTAATTGTTAGAACTATTTTCATATTAAGTATTATACCGTGACTTTGTGGGTTCGCGAAATTAAAAGTCCAATTGCACAAACTCAAAATGTTCTTTATTTCCACCGACTTACAGTTGAACACTTGCCAATTACACAGAATTACGTAATGCACACAATTACGATTCACCAGTTCGTCCGTTACAGTTCCACTGCACGCTCACAGTTACGTACACTCTTCCGATGCACGTACACAGTCTTCTCGTCCGTTCACTAGCACGGCGCTCCTATGCTGCTCGTCAGGCACTGACTTTCCTCCAGCCCGACGCGTTGCTTATATAGGACCAACTGGCCAATCTAGAACCACGGATCCCCTGGTTTCCGTCCAGTCGCTCTTAACATTTAAGCTACCATGGCCAACGCACCGTCCTGACATTAAATTCTCCAGTTGACTCGTATATGTCCCAGGTAGACCACTAGGGGCTATCGCATCCGAGATACACCATCTGTGGCGACTTACTATTGTAAGTACTTAAGTCCCAGGCTTCATCATTTAACTCTTATTATTTTAGTTAATTGATGGAAATTAATCATTTCTCCACACTAGCCTTATATAAGCTAAGATATTTGATGGATAGAGTCAATATGAAAAATTCAATGCCATGGCCGGGATTTGAACCACGGATCTCCTAGATTCCGTCCTGTCACTCTTAACCTTTGGGTTACCATGGCCAACGTGTCGTCCTGACATTAAATTCTCCGTCAAATATGTTAGCCTATATAAGGCTAGTGTGGAGATACTATAATAAATATGAATAAAAAGAAAAATTTAAAAATATATATATATGGAATTATGGTAGGCTAAGCAGTCAACCTCCTCGTGGTGCCTTCTGGTAAAGCTAATAGGCTGCAAAGAAAAACGGACAGGTAGCAGGTAGCCCGCACGATATGCAGGCGTACTAAGGAATTCAAGTGGTTTTAGGGTTCTCGCGCGTAACTCAGGATTACCGGAGTTTTTACCTAATTATTCCTCATTTTCGTTTCTGAAAGTTGGGAACCTTCCTATAATATGGAACTGATGGCGGTAATTATTATTTTATTAAGCCTCAACGTATAATCCCATTCCTGACACCAAATGTGACTGCTAGGGTTACGTGGAATCAAAAGTCTGGTTTACAGAAGTATAGAACACTTCTTGTTGCAGTAAAAGTACGTGAAATTGACAATCAGCTGTCTTCAAGGTTGACTCGGTACTCCACCGCAGGTATTTACACCTCCAGTCATTGTTTCTAGAATGTCGTACACCTTCCGAGTACATTCGAAGAGAAAGACAGAAAATTCCGGAGCCTCTGTCTCTTTCTCTTGGCAAGCGTTCAGCCCTCCTGCCCACGCGCCCAGCTCCCATCTGTCGCGGCAGCATAACAATACCGTCGGTGACACTAGTATTACTGCGGCATGTTAAACTTTGTACAAATTTTATTAAAAACTGTTTATAATACCTTGAGAGAGAAAGATTAATATGTATTTTATTAGACAAGTAATTAGGATCACCGACTGGGCCAGCTATTAACCGAAAGTAGAGACTTTCCACAAAATAATAGATTAATTTCCAAGTAAAAGGTAGCATTTTCTGATAGTTAATCAGCTACTACTATGCTGCAAGGACTTATGTCCCAGGTTTCATAGTTAAACCACTATGTTTTTATTTTAGGTAAATTGATGGAAATAGTCATTTCTTTCACACTAGCCGTGTGTAGGCTAAGGTTTGAATGAGTAGAGCCAGATTGAAAATAGGTGCGTCTCTCTTAGTATATGAGAACCCTTAGTGGTCTACCGGGAAACATGAGTCAGTTGGAGAATTTAATGTCATGCCATAATAGCTCAGTGGTTTAGAGCAACTGCACGGAGAGCGGGAGATCCATGGTTCAATCCCGGCTATTGCATTTAATTTTTCAGTCTGGCTGTACTCATTCATGAGTTTTCCTGAAGCATTTAACTGCAGTTTTGTACACAGCAACAGAGCAGAAAGTATTCAGTGCAATAATTCGAGCCATGATCTAACTCGCAACACTGGGCAGAAACGGCAGCTCTCAACCAAGTACGCTAATTATTTTTATTCTGCTTTAATTTTATAGACTTTTAACTGCTATCACATGTAACTAACGAAGGGAAACAATTCCTTTCTGCACAATAAATTTGGGATTATGTACCAGCAATTACACGTGTTCAAACATGCCTCCAGGAATGTTGGTTCAATTTATCTGGCAATCTCGGCAGTCCTGGAAGTAATACATAATTGTAAAATACAACAGCATTTTTCTTCCACAGAAGTTA
This sequence comes from Mantis religiosa, assembly GCA_030765055.1. NCBI lineage: Eukaryota > Metazoa > Arthropoda > Insecta > Mantodea > Mantidae > Mantis > Mantis religiosa. The sequence continues at coordinate 108,174,343 of CM060954.1, read as the reverse complement.
GGGAGTGTCTGAAGTGTTTGCTAAAGGTGAATTAGTGTCAGTTTTAATGCTTGCGCTCAAACACCTTTCACTTTGTACAAGCCAAAAATTGCAAATGAAAGGGTTTCCTCTGGGGCTCGGTGTTTGTCGTGGACCCAGCTATTCAACACAAAGCGGTTAGCAACAAACACGCACAAAGCCACGCAGTAGCCAAAGCCAAATAGGGTCCGCAACTCTCCAACTTCTCTCACATTGATTGCCTCCGAAACATTTGAGAGAGACACTGAAATGTAGCAAACGCACCTGTGTAAAGTGGACCTTAGTACCAGAGCACATTAACTGTATGAATCGCCTACATCCAATTACAAATGGAAGGCAACGAAATCTGCAATCCACCTGAACGATCATCATAAAATAACCAAGCTATTTAATTATTAAATCATTTTAGCAACTTGCTAACTTCTGCACTGGCAGTATTATATATTACTTTTGTTCTAATAGACAACTTTAAGCACTTCGTGTGTGGATCCGTGAATCCCCTATGCTCAAAAATAATGGTCGGAGGCGTGGGCATTTTTCCATAGGTATACTGCACATGGACTGTACTGCTATCACTCGCACACGTAAACACTAAACAGCAGGTATAGTAGCCGCGTTTATTCCATCACAAGCAGCATCAAAGCGAAAGCAAAGCTTTCACTTCTGACCATAGATCCTCACATGGAATCAAGTATAAGGGTATTCCACCCTCAAATATTTGGGGTGGCCCTTCTCACTAAATTGACCATGTTAAAGCGCTGTTGCGATGTTTTCCTTGTGTCCTCAGAACTTCAGTACCATTAGCTAGGGCTGTGCTTCTTATGTGTGTTAATTAAGCTTATATTTATAGAAGTCACATAGAGTTTCACTTAGTGTAGCTTTATAAATTGACTAGTGTTTAATAGTTATTAGCGTTTAGCACTTAAGTAATTTAATTAAGATGTGGAGACCGTGGGAAGCGAACCTAACATGGATATGCTAACATGTATTTCCATTCATACTTGTAATATATACCTAACAGTATTTCTAACCTTTCTCGAGTTCTAAAGCGTTTATGACATTTAATTACTATGCGGAATGTGTATGTACGTCATTATTTATTTAAATTGTGTTAAACAGAAAGCCCCTCCCAAAAATATTACACTGCTTACTTCATTCAAACTTGTAAAATTAGCAGACATCCTTGTAAAAAGTTTCCAGCACTTAAAAGAGGAATAGATTTTCCTTACTAGCTTTTCTTTAATTCTCTAGTTTTTTTACTTTACTTTTGAGGTATTTGCTGCTTTATTAAATCAACTGAAATTTGATTCACCATCTGTAGCTGCCATAGGATATAGGAAAACGTTATAGGATAAATTCACAATTGGAATAAACAAAGCTATTAACTACCAGAACATACAAAGTGCTTCTTTAATTTGCAAGTAAATATCCCTCGCAAATCCATGCACACTGATGCAATTTAACCCATTTAAAATTGAATGATGGTCCTACAACAAGGTATCGGAATGTTTTACTAAGCTTTCCTTGGATATTATGCTAATAATACGCATTTAGTTCTTGTAGGTAATATAAGTACGATACCATAACAGCAAAGGTAATATATCTCTTATATAAAGCGTTTTATCAGCATGCATTATTATAGGTTACATTAATTATTTAAAGTTTATCTGAAAAGATCAATGACTATTTCGTACAGTAAATTCAGCTTGAAATTTTTTTCCCTTCTAAATGTTATTTTAAACAACAGCAACCCTGGGTATTCTCAGCTATAAACACGTGCCTAATATTCTTCACCCCTCCATCCCGAAAGTGTATACTAAGATGTATACGACATTGTGGTTAGGGGTTGAGAACAGTTTTTCCGTAAAAAGCCAGCCGCCTGGGGATCCTTTAAGCTCGGTCACTATACAGGTAGGTACAGGCTGAGCATGACAACCTCCTCACTGCGAAAGGAAACAAAAAGTCTCGTTATACTACACCTTGACCTTTCCTCTGCATACATCTGCAAGCAATGCTTCACAAGTTCGCAGAGTACTACGTTACGTTGGGTTCCATGTTTGCACACTTGATGGCCGTGCTGTAGATCTGACGTCTTCAAACTCTGTGCCCAGCTAACTTGTATCACATGCGAGCGCACATCTCTGGGCTTTACTCATAAACTTATTTGGCATCGCACAGGTCGTAGCACGTGTACACTCGGGAGATGGTTAGTTGAATCACCACACCACACCCATGGGTTTTTCGGGTTTTCTCGGATTGCTAAGTGAATGCTGGGAAAATTACTTTCATTATCCATTTCTTTTCCCTCCATTTCATCTCATTTTTAATTTCAGTACACCCTTCATCCACTAACTTCTTTAAGGATAGCAGCGTGGAAGGTGTCTCAGCGCTGCACGGCAGGGAAAAAAGGCCCGTAGTAATTCCTTACCTCGAAAGGAGACAAGTTTAGGATTCTAATGCCTATGTAAAATATCCTTGTGTTAGGCTGCAGGGGGGGGGGGATAACGCTTGTACTAGCCAGCGTAAAGGAGCTTTTCTTTGAACTAACAGCATGATCCATAACATATTACAGAGTTTATTATATTCTTATCTCATTACTCTGTCAACATTCCATCACAACTAGGAAAAAAATTAGCTAAAGTAGTATTTGTTTGATATAAAGATAATTATAAGGGAATTTATTGACAGTGGCTTATAGCTTTAAAAGTTTAATACATTAACAAATTAAATTGATAAATGTGAACTTATTAAGCTTGTTACACGCTTATGCTTGCATTTCTTTAATATTCGCAATCTTAAAGTAGCACACTAATAATCTAGGGTTTCTAATTTTCATTATAAACATTACTAGACCAAATTCTGACACACTTTTAACCATCTGCTAGAAAATGCTGTGTTATCGGTTTAAAACAAGCACTCCTAAAGAGCTCATCACCTGGTCAACTGTTTGTTTCCCGCTAACACAAACATATTTTTGTACATCCTATGTCCTGAAACTGTAAAAATAGGGCATGAGGGTCCCAGGACCAATTAAATTTGCTGCAATTAGAACGTTCTATCTGCCACTGATTGTAAGAAACGTTTAGTGATCATCTCTTTTGACATGTTTGAACAATAAGTTCACGTTATTTAACATTTTTCTTTCTCTTGTTTTCTATTATTTTGCTGTAGATTATTGACGTATGCTAATCTGCTGTTGCTTCTTCGGATAATTTATTAACCGTTACGTTTATGAATTTCCAGCATTTGCCTTTATGCATTACGCTGATTATAGAGACTTTTAGGATTTTGCCTAGTGTTTTCAGTTCTGTAAATCTATTTGCTATTTTTCTTCAATAAGTATATTGTAATTAATTTTTCTGTCTGCTTATACAAATACTTCTGCTCAATCTGGAACGTGTATCAACCCTGCACTCCGTCTCTCGTGACTCCTGAATCGGCCCCCTCTCCTTTCACATCTCCCGTCTACCGGGTCATTTCCCTTCTCTCTATGAAGGCCAAAGTCCCTCTCCGCTCTTTACTTTTATGCCACACCTACTTTGCGAACAAGTGACGTCGTGTATTCCATGCAGAATTCTAAATTATTTACGTGAACACATAAAACCTTCAAATGGGAATCAGGCTTCTCACATACCAACAACTCCTCTCCGATTTATCTAAGCAATAGTTGCATAAATTGCGTAAGTTATAGTTATGGGAAACTGAGACTGCTTTAACTGGTTTTAATTGTAAAGATATTTACTTGAAAAGTGACACATTTAATGTACCAGAGCTGTTCAATACAGAAAGATCACAATTTTTTTTGGTGACGTACATTTATTCATCCTCATAATTTTGATTGCCCTTCTCAAAATAATCTCCTCTGAATGCGATGCACTTCTTCCAGCATTTCTGCCAGTCTTCAAAGACAAGTTGGAAATCATTTTTCAGAGATCCTTCAAAATCGTCTCCGTAGCCATCAGCACTGCTTCTGATGATGGATAATGCCTCCCACGAAGACGTTTCTGCAAGTTAGGGAATATAAAAAAGTCACATGGCGCTAAATCCAGACTATAGGGAGAGTGAGGGATGCACTTCACGTTGATTTTTGCAAGATATTCAGCAACAACATTGGCAATATGTGGCCGCGTATTATCGTGGTGCAGCATCCAGCCTGCTTCATGGAAATGTGGTCTTTTGCGCCTAATATGAACTTGCAATGTTTTCAGGACATCCCTGTAGTGTTGTCCAGTTACTGGTGTGTGTGCAGGTACAACATGCTGATAAACCATTCCATGAATATCAAAGAATCAGATGACCATAGCTTTCCAGCAGAAGCAACCACTTTTGCTTTTGGGGGTTGGTGATGAAGGAGATTTTCACACTGAGCTTTGCTGTTTGCTCTCAGGATCAAAATGATATAGCCAAGTTTCATCAGCAGTGATTAGGTTTGAAAGAAACTCCGGATCTTCCTCTAACATCAACTTTAACTGCATGTTAACTCCATTGCAGCGGTAGACAATACTGAACATGTCTGAACTTGTCTGGTTCTTACCAGGAATTCCAACAATGGAACTACTATGGCGTGTTTGTTTCACATTAAGCTAACAGAATATAATAAGATTGAATTTTAGTGCGAAAAATTATGACCGTAAAACTATGATCATACTTTATTGAACAGCCCTCGTAATTGAATAAAGAATAAAGATATTCTGTCCAAAAACTAGCTAAAATAGTTTCTCAGATAATTAAATAAAGTATTTAACTAGCAAAAACTATACTAAAACAAAGTAAAAATGAATGGCAATATTAGTTTATCTTATTTCTTGCAAAGCAATCATAAAATGCATATTGAATCTTTAGACAGCACTTTGAGATTATATATCTAAATTTACATACAAATCAGAGCAACACTGAAGGAAGTAAATTCCGTATGTAAAAATGCAAAATTGAGGGTAATCAAAACATATCCAGAAATGGGATTTGAGCGGGTTCAGTGGGGTTAAACGGAAGTACAATGGGGACTTAAACAAGTCGCTCAATTTGCAAAACTAGCGGTTAGAGACTACCATTGGCCAAAGTAATTCATAGTTGTCTATAGAATATTTGTATGATTTAATTCATAAACCGAAATTTTGTTATTTTCATTCAAAAGCCTAGTACTTGGATCCCTAAAATAAACCACCTCTTTCCTTCTATTTTTATACTTTTTAATATATTATATTTATTCATAACTTGGTTGAACGAAACAAGAACACTCTGTATACACGCCTCCCTTCTAAATACACGCAGGCTGAAAAGGCTATGATCAGCCCTTCAACTCAAAGCTTTAATATCTTTCGTTTTAGGCTGAAACGTGACTGAGACTGTAAATAAATATCAATTTGTTCATTTGCTTATTGCATTTTTGTTTTTACTCTACAACTCAATGGTGTAGCAGAAGAGGCACTTCATCAGCCTCATCAAAACCTATAGCAATTAACATTTTTACTTCATTAATGACTTAATTAGCTTGAGTGAAATCCATTCAATGAGGATAAATAGCAGGAAATAATGTAAAAATAGAGGGGTTTGAATGCGCTCTGGAAGTTCAGATATAAAACAACACAAATATTAGAAGCCATAGAATATCCACACCATATTTATTACACGCTTTCTCCTTATAGTTTTTTATTTACCACTTTAAAAACTTTGTTTTATATGGTACAAAATATTTGTGGGATTTTAATTAATTAAATGAGTTGCACGTACTTTATGAAAACTTTCGCAAACAGTGGTGCTGCAGATACCTTATAAACTCGAGACAAGAGTAATAAATTCATTTTAAAAAGTTTTCATTCTCACGAACAAAAATTAGACCATTCAATTAAATCATTTATGGCTTCGTTACACTAGTTAAAATAAATATGTATGTTACTCTAAATTAGCAAGGGAACAAACATATTCCTACCCTTTTTTTTTGTATACAAATACGAAGGGAATGTTCTCATAAAAGTTTTATTGATTAACCTTTTTACAAAATTACTTCACCCACCTTCGAAATACTCTCCATTACATGCGATGCACTTGTCAAGTCTCTTTTCCCACTGTTGGAAGCATGTTTGGAACTCTTCAAGTTTGATATTGTCCAATGCCCTTTGCGAAGCTGTTTTCACCGCCTCCACATCGTCATAACGCTCCCCTTTTAGCGTTTTTTTTTTTTTTTTCATTCGTGGAAATAGAAAAAAGTCTCATGGGGCTAGGTCCGGCGAATACGGAGCGTGGGAAACGACAGACCAGCTCTGAGATGCCAAATAGTCGGTCGTTCGTAAGACCGTGTGTGCTGGAGCGTTTTCATGATGCAGAAACCAGTCACCTGATTGCCAAAGTTCCGGGCGTTTCCTCCTCACATCCTCTCGTAGACGCCTTAAAACATCCAAGTAAAAGTGCTGGTTAACAGTCTGGCCAGGGGGTACGAATTCGCGATGTATAATTCCACGAACATCAACAATGATCATCGTCTTCACATTTGACCCTACTTGCCTTGCTATTTTTTGGTCTGGGAGAGTTGGGAGTCCTCCACTTGCTTGACGATTGCTTGGTTTCTGGGTCATACCCGTAACACCAACTCTATCCCCTGTAATGACTTTGTTCAAGAAGTTTGGATCACGTGCGGTCTCTGTTTTCAAGTCCAGACACACATTCATGTGGGTGGTTTTGTGCTCCTGTGTGAGAAGGCGCGGAACAAATTTAGCAGCAACACGTCTCATGTGCAATACCTCCCTCAAAATCCGCAGGCACGAGCTCTAACTGATTCCTGTCGCTGCTGAAATTTGGTCGATCGTTTGGCGACGATCCTCGTTGATCATTTGGACGACCTTTCCAATGTTCTCCTCATTTCGCGATGTTGAAGGGCGTCCAGAACGAGTTGGCTCTTCAACACACATCTCACCACGTTTAAAGCGCCCAAAGCACTTGGAAACCTGTGTGCGGCTCATAGCTTCCTCCGGGGAAGCTTCCTGAAACATTTGGTGTGTCTCCGTTGCAGTTTTTTTTAAGCAGGAAACAAAATTTCACACACACTCTTAGTTCTTTCAAAGTTGCCATAACGACTTCGCAGAGGTAACCCGGCAACAGTCAGAGAAACACAATACCACATTTGCTGATCATGAAGGTCTCTACTAACACCATCTAGCGTGAAAACCCTGCACCACGTCTACGAGTGGCAGCACCCTCGGAATCCGGTTTCCTTTGGGTCCCCCCCCCTCGTACACCATAACACTAACCATATTCTCACACCATAAAATTATTAAGTTGTCAACATATCCCTATCATTCTAAAGTCAAAAATATGAATACTCATACTATTAACGGTTTGTGAACAAGCATTTTAACTTTTTGGAGTATACATTTTTCAACACAATTGACACAAAATATTCTTGTATTTCATTATCTTTTGGACACAATTCACATACTTTTAATTTTTTGTGACATGCATCATTTTTTTCTTTTATAATAATTACCGTTATCAATTCATCGGGTTTTACATATATTCTATTTGGGAGTTTTGTGTTAAACACGTAGGAGAATCAAAGCTGTTGTTATGAACAAACATGCCTGAAAAATTCCACCATTTTCTCTGTGTGATGCCATGTATCTTCTAGATAAGGTTTTATTTCATTTGTTATTTTATTATAACATGGGACAAATACGAAAAGCTGATTTTAAACTAATGAAGTGAACCTGCTCCAAAACATTAAATGGTTATCTTTTTTACTTTAAAGTGCATTTCATGATGTGCTGGAATTTTGCTTCATATGTTTGTTTCGGCAAAACAAACTTTTCTTACACAAATTTGTCATTAGCTTTTCTTCGCTGAGGTCAATAAAACCGATACTAGAAAAGGTGTTTTGTAGGAATAACAGCTAATACTGTACTATATGTTAGGATTTTACTTATCTACCAAACATGTCTGGATAATCTGTTTCAGAGTTCGTTGGATGCAATACATAAATCATTGAGAAGATTACTTTGTCCATTAGTAATTTTCGTTAATTCGAAAGAAGTGTTTAAAGCCTCAACTATGAGGAATATTGTACAAAAGAAGAATATCAAATTCAAAAGGTAGTTAAAAAGCTCTAGTGAACATTTATTGCGCTACCACAAATATTCATTTGTTATCCAGCCTAATAAACTTTGCATTTTCTGGACAAGAATAAATTTGCGCAGCACTCCGTCAGGCTGAATCCTCGATTATACCAAAGCAATCAAATGATGGAAGCGTTTTACTCACCTACTTATTATTGCATATCCTACACTCATGCCGGTAAATAGGTGTGAATTCAAATATATGGCAGTACATTAAGGACTACAATAACATGAATAAATAATAACATTTACTTGGACAAGCTCCAAATTACTAGCAGTCATGCGAAGATGAGTGTCAGCCATAGCCTACAGAATATGGTCTGAAATGATATTGTATTTTATAAACAAAACATCCATGCCTCAGTTCACAGAAATGGTTATCAGTGAATAGCTTGTTTCAATTAACAGAAAAGGGTATGTCAATGTTGATTGGTATGTTTTCCAGGAATTGTGGTACAGTGGATGTGAGAAGTACGCGTAGATATTTTTGTAAAAATGCTTTTTGGAGGTTCGTGGATGCCCAAAATATATTTTGATGAGATCTCGACATCGAAATTGTAAATAGTAAGTAGGAATTGTAATATAAAAATTAAAATTACTTTCTAGTTAAGAAACGTAAAACTATTGAAATTTTAAATAAAAAGCAAAGAACGAATATCCCCCCAAAAAATGTGTAGATATAAATTATTTGGAAATTAATTGTTCTTTCACACTTGCCGTGTGTAGGCTAAAGTATGGAAAAGTACAGTCAGACTGAAAAATTCAATGCCATAGCCGGGATTTGAACCACGGATCCTTCCAGCCGCTCTAACCCTTGAGCTACTATGGCCAACGTGCCCACATGACCTTTCCGTACTTTAGCGTACACACGGCCAGTGTGAAAGAATAATTAATTTGTAATAATTGACCTAATAGTAGTTAACTATCAAGCCCGGGCCTTAAAGTACTTACATGTTGTAAGTCGCCATTAAGGTAGTTGTCTCATGTGCTTATGAGAACTCCTAGTGGTTTACCGGGAGAAACACGAGTCAGTTGGAGAATTTAATGTCATGTCGGCACGTTGCCCACAGTAGCTCAAGGATTACAGCGGCTGGACGGCAACCAGAAGATCCGTGGTTCAAATACCGGCTATGGCATTGAATTTTCCAGTCTGGCTCTACCTTTCCATACTTTAGCCTACACGCGGCCAGTGTGATAGAACAATTAATTTCTAATAATTGACCTAATAGTAGTTAACTATCAAGCCCGGGCCTTAAAGTACTTACATGTTGTAAGTCGCCATTAAGGTCTAATGTGCTTATGAGAACTCCTAGTGGTTTACCGGGAGAAACACGAGTCAGTTGGAGAATTTAATGTCATGTCGGCACGTTGCCCACAGTAGCTCAAGGATTACAGCGGCTGGACGGCAACCAGAAGATCCGTGGTTCAAATCCCGGCTTTGGCATTGAATTTTTCAGTCTGACTCAACGTTTCCACAATTTAGCCTACACACGGCCAGTGTGAAAGAATAATTAATTTCCATTAATTAACCTAATAGTGGTTAACTATAAAGCCCGGGCCTTAAAGTACTTACATGTAGTAAGTCGCCATTGAGGTAGTTGTCTCATGTGTTTATGAGAACTCCTAAGTGGTTTACCGGGAAAAACACAAGTCAGTTGGAGAATTTAATATCATGTCGGCACGTTGGCCATAGTAGCTCAAGGGTTAGAGAGGCTGGACGGCAACCAGAAGATTCGTGGTTCAAATCCCGGCTATGGCATTGAATTTTTCAGTCCGACTCTACCTTTCCATATAAATTATTTGTTATTTCAATTATCTAGGATGTGAAGTTTCCTTTGATTATGATAGAGATATAAAAACTAAATTGTTTTTCTCCTTTCTCGTCAATGCTGACGTTAGGAGGTGCTTGGTTTCCCTCAGAGCAGAGAATGAAATGAAATATGTAGTGTTTAACGCCAGCTTTTACTACATACGGCACCGCAGGCGGTTCAGAGCAGAGAGCCGAAGCATCTGACCTGAGATGAAATCAGGTTGAGGGGTTGGCCCAACGACTGAGGTGAATTATTAATGGAGCAATTGGTGGAATGATGGTCGGGGATACCAGAGGACCTGGAAGAAACCCACCCAAGCGCCATGTTGCCCACCACAAATCCCACTTTGCGGTCACCTGGGATCGAACCCGGGTGGCCTAGGTGAGAGTTAAGCAGTCTAACCACTCAGTCATGGTGCGGCCACAAACTAAAATAAATATAATTTAATGTGCGGCACTATTATAAGAATATTAAAAACAACAAGGGCCGATACACAAAATTTTACAGCGTAGTGGCAGTACCAGTTCTATTATACGAAGTTAATCTTGGATAATAAGAGAAGGAGCGTTCGGTTATATTCAAGTTACAGAAACGAAATTTTAAGAGCACTATTGCGACATACAAGGAAATATAAAATTGGATACCAGGATATAAGGGAAAACCTAAACACGTGTAACATACCTACATGATAAAATTAAACCACATAGAGAAAACCAGTAAGTACACCTACAAAGGCTAGACTGCATAAGAATTCCAAGTAAGATTTCAAATTATAAACCCCAAAACGAAGAGATCTAGGAAGGCCTAGGCAAAGGATTGAGACTGGAACAGGCCAAATGGCCTAATACTTGTTAGGCAGAAGAAGATTAACTGACCGCTTTATGAGACTTGGCCATTTTCTTTAGTTAGACATTGTTTATATCTTACGGTTTTCCAGTTATACAAAAGTTGGCCAGAATAAAACGAACTTCAAAGACTATTCCAGAAAATTCAATTCAACACGTATTTGTAATTTCTCATAAAAATGTATATAACAAACTTAAACAGCCATTTTTGAGAAAATCTAAATTACAGAAAATTTTCTACGTGCTTTTTAGGAGTGGGAATTATCTTGAAAATTTTAGTGTCACGTTCCAAGAAGACACTAAACTTAATTACCCAGTTTGGTTATACATTACTGTTCATAGACAAATAGACTCAAGTATACGTTCTTCTGAATATTTTGATAGGTTTAAGGGGCTTCAGGCATATTTAGAGTTATGTAATCTCAGCATTAGGCATATCTTTAGATGGAATCATTTCTCACGCTCCTTTCGAGAAAAGTATAGGCAAATTCAAATCAGTAATCAATTATCAATAATAGTAATAATAATAGTAATAATAGTAATAATAATAGTAATAATAGTAATAATAATAGTAATAATAGTAATAATAATAGTAATAATAATAGTAATAATAATAGTAATAATAATAGTAATAATAATAGTAATAATAATAGTAATAATAATAGTAATAATAATAGTAATAATAATAGTAATAATAATAGTAATAATAATAGTAATAATAATAGTAATAATAATAGTAATAATAATAGTAATAATAGTAATAATAGTAATAATAGTAATAATAGTAATAATAGTAATAATAGTAATAATAGTAATAGTAGTAATAATAGTAATAGTAGTAATAATAGTAATAGTAGTAATAATAATAATAGTAGTAATAATAATAATAGTAGTAATAATAATAATAGTAGTAATAATAATAATAGTAGTAATAATAATAATAGTAGTAATAATAATAATAATAGTAGTAATAATAATAATAATAGTAGTAATAATAATAATAATAGTAGTAATAATAATAATAGTAGTAGTAATAATAATAATAATAGTAGTAATAATAATAATAATAATAATAATAATAATAATAATAATAAAAATAATAATAATAATAATAAAAATAATAATAATAATAATAATAATAATAATAATAATAATAATAATAAAAATAATAATAATAATAATAATAATAATAATAATAAAAATAATAATAATAATAATAATAATAATAATAATAATAATAATAATAATAATAATAATAATAATAATAATAATAATAATAATAATAATAATAATAATAATAATAATAATAATAATAATAATAATAATAATAATAATAATAATAATAATAATAATAATAATAATAATAATAATAATAATAATAATAATAATAATAATAATAATAATAATAATAATAATAATAATAATAATAATAATAATAATAATAATAATAATAATAATAATAATAATAATAATAATAATAATAATAATAATAATAATAATAATAATAATAATAATAATAATAATAATAATAATAATAATAATAATAATAATAATAATAATAATAATAATAATAATAATAAATAATATCTCAGAAATCTTACAGTTTAACATTAACTGTGTGCTTTCGCCAAGTTTTGCATTGTGACATTTTGTCCATCACTTGCAGTTTATAGATTATACAAAAGTCATTTAGATTTAGGAAAACCTTACAAGTTTTTCTCATAAAATTTAAGATAGTCATTTCACTGTTTAAGCAAATGCCCGTCTCTGTTGCGCAGATGGCAGCGTGTCTGCTTCACCTTCAAGAGCTCCGGAGTTCGAATCTCGGTTAGGGTGGGTTACCTGGATAGGGGTTTTCCGGGGTTTTCCCTTATTCTAAAAGAGGAATGTTGGGTAACTCTAAGATCTATGGACCCTGGACTCATTTGAGTATCATGTCACCCATTTCATTCATCGTCCGATATGACTTAACGTTGGAGGATTAAATTACAACAACAAAAATTAAGCAAACGTCTTAAGTATGTGGAATTTTAACTAAAAACGTTATAATTACTTTGTGTAACATAAAAAATAATGAAAACATAGGTTTAAGTATCCGTTTAAAAGCCTTCATGTCACATTCTATGAAGAAGCTGAACTTGAATACCAAGTTTGGTGTCCAACTGACCTTTCGATTTTTAGTCACGTTACAGTCACATGCGCGGATATTGTTCTTAAAAGACTATTTTTGGGACACTGTAAACGTACATTTCCAGTGAAACTTTATCAATTTTTTCGGGAATGGAATAATAATATAAAGTTAGTAACTTAACCAAATAGAAAATCCTTAATATTGTATAAAAGTTACATAAGACAAAAGATAGTGTAATAATACATGTAAAAGATCGAAGTTTTAATTCGTGCTCCAATTTTAACTAAGCCACTTCTCCATTAGCAATATTCGTAGTTAACCTCGCTGGGTCACACTGCAGGAAGAGAACGGAAAAACGAAAGAGTTGACAAACGCTAGGTCGGTGGCTGTTGCTGGCAGGTTTGGGGTGTGGATTGATTAATCGCTCAGGTCGGTGGAATTCAAGCAGCGGCTGCTAACCTAGATTTAGGGTTCAAGTTATGAAATAGCTTGATGAAGTTTTCTTTGATATCGGAAACCTTGCCCAAGAACAGAGAACGCTCACTCTGCTCTGCTAAATGATTTCCTATGTTTATACTTTGTTCCCTTAAGAATGCCTTTCTGTTTACTGTTTAGAGTATTTTGACTATCATATACCTAGCAGATGAGAAGAATCACATTCCACGTGTTAATTGATTATGCATATATCAAATGTGTTTTCTATATCTCTAAATCAAACAAAAGCTCTTTTAGATAAGGCCCCAATATGTGTTTGTGTGTGTGTGTGTGCGTGTGTGCAGAATAATTTAAAACTAAATATCTGAATCTGAAGTATAGGTTCAGTATCTCCTAAAAATACATACCAAGCGGGATGGCTCAGGCGGTTTCGTCTATGGGTCTCACATGGGAGGTGGGTTCGATTCCATAGGCCTTTTCGGGGGGTTTTCCGGGATGGTAGCTAAATTATATCCCTTAATTTCCTGTCGCTCCATTTCATCATCATTTCACATCATATCCCATCTGGTAGTATCTTTCAGGGTAGAAGTGTCGGCGGGAGTCTCGGCTGCGCATGCATGCTCTTGTTAAAATTTTCTCCTCCGGTAGAACGATCTCCGTACGCAGCTTGGTAGGAACGTGTCTGGAAAACAATAGGGTGGCATGCCGATTGTACTAGCCTGTCGCGGAATTTACAACTAGTAAGGTAGGGAACCTGTCCGCTGCACTGTTGTGGCTCCACGGGACGTCCGCCACAATTGGCGGTATAGGTACAATAGACCAAGTTCACTTTCTTCTCGGGCAGCCAGCCAGGTGAAAAACTGATTAGATATCAACGTTTCGGGAGTGTGCATCTCTCCCATCATCAAGATATTTATAAAATGTTATAACCTCAAATGAAGTGTTGTATATAACACAACTATAAACAAAGACAAAACACTATCAAAATTCCCATTAATGAACAAAAGACTGTTTTCAGTAAATGAAATGCCAGGTCAGGAGATGGAGTGAGCATAGAAAATGGTGTCAAAGAAACGTATCTACTTAACTTGATTATCAAGCTGTATTGATCTTTGCTCCTTAATTTGACGGATTTACATTTTAAGGCTGGTTTCCAAGAGGAGCAGAACTGAAATCCAGCATCACGATTAAGCGTGCTCCTTTCAGAGGAAATCACCAAAGCCTCCTTAATTCTCCGCTCCCAGTAACTGTTGCATTTTGCCAAGATGGTCGTCTCCCGAAAATTGGCTAATGGTCGTTATCAAAACAATGCTCTGCCAACCCAGACTTCTCAGGTTGCATTAAAAGAATGCTCCGTTCATGTTCAATTATTCTAGTAGCGATGGTCCTTCCGGTTTGTCCTATATACTGTGTCTCACATTCACAGGGAATGCGATACACTCCCGGAATTTGGAAGTCCAGTTTGTGTTTCACTGGTCTCACCAGATGTTTATTTTTCGGAGGTGGCTTGTGGATGGTCTTGATGTTGTATTTGGCGAGAATTCTGCTGATTCTGCCGGTAAACGGGATGCAGGTTGTAGTGGTAGGCTTATCTGACGCTTGTTTATCTTATTAATTAATAATTATCTTCAATCGATTAATTTAATTAATTATCTTATAATTATCTTTAATAGACCAAGCTTCGACCTCCGTACCGAATCCCCTCCGTAGCGTAGTCCAGTGCAGTCCCGTTTTAAACATGGACACAAAGGGTATGAAAAACGTCCTTTCAGCCTTTACAACTCCTTATTTCGAAAATTAGCATTTTTTATTAGGCATACTAATTTTTATAATAATGGTACAATAATTTTGACTAAAGCGTCATATGTTTAGGAATTTTAAGTGATAGAAATTAATATACTGAAATTTTTAGGAATGAATTTATTCGAAATAATTTAGTATAATTTCACAGTACACAATAATACATATACAAAACTTAGTTCACGAAAAGGTATATTAAATTTTAAATATACAAGTTATTTCGTGTAACATTTTTATATGAACAAGTTTTATATATAGGTTATCATTGGTTTAATGTTTAATATTTAATGCTGTAACAATATTTCACCGCTAATACATGGTTTTAACCCCTAAATAAAAATTTATAAATAAAAAGAAGCAATTAGAATGTTCATGTGTGTTGAGAGGAACAGAGGAAGGAGACAGTGTGTGCTTGATTTAATTGCATCAATTTCGTTATTTCTCATTTTCAAAAAAAATGGCTCTAAATTAAAGTATATTTAAAATATGTACCTGACAAGACGAAACCTGTTAAGTCATCTTTATTGGACAGAAATACATACAAACTTAAAAGAAACAAAAGTTGGATACATTTGCATCACACAGTGGATTTAAATTACTTTTGTGACATCAGAAATTTCCAACACATATATTTGTATACATTTTTATTTATTTGAAGTATTCAATCCCGTTAAGATTTTCTGGAGTACTATGAATGAGTATTCAGTTCCTTCCTGGAGCGTCCCAGAAAGAGATGGAATTATAATGTCATTGCTACTAAACTTTTGACTATGTTATCGTTTGCCTATGTGCACCTGATACCTATAATGAAACCCTTTCTGCAGAATTTTTTTCAACATAAAGAGTAGCTTATAGAAGCTGTACAGAACAAATATAGTGGATAGATAAATCAATAAGTGTAAGACATTAAGATTGTTTTAGTTTACATTCCTTCTCCCTTTAGTTTGCTATTCTTAGGTTCACTTCAAAATTTATCAATGTGTATTAAGATTATAAATTTGGATGTGACACGTTACAGTTCATACATAAAAATCAAATATTGGAGGAGAGAACCACATCACAGAATTTTTCCTCAAGGACGTTCTAATTACTGAGGCTTTGGCACAAAGTTTAAGAATTATAAGGGGTTTAAAGATAAAATTAATTATGATATTAAAACTCACATGGGTATGTCTAGATTGCCCTAGAGTTATTATTAAAGGGCAAAATGTACGTTTCAATTACACTGTGCAACAATGAAAATGTAAATCGAATGAAAATAGCCACTATCTATCAATTCTAATGTGCTGAGCGCGAATACCGCAAAGATAATTCAAAATTAGCTCTGGTTTTTATTTTACAATGTTTGATTAGGGTAAGATAATTATATAAGAATTTTTGTGTTAAGTTCAAAATCAAATATTATAATGGTTTGTCAGTCATAATAACTAGTAAAACTGGATTATATTATTGTTCCTGGTCTTATTTGTGTGCAATATTTTGGATATAAACATTTTGAGACCAATTTTAGTGATCTTTTCCTATTCAACTTCAGTGACTTTATTAATGCATGTAATAATTTTCGCACATTTGTTTTCAGATTAACCATTCTTATTATTGGGTTTCATCAAAAACTTTGTTATGCTAATGAACAAACATGGTTACATGTTTAAGTACTTAAGGCAAAAATTCCTTTACTTAGTGATGCCAAAGTGCAGGAGGGCATCTTTGTAGGCCCACAGATTGGAGAGCTTTTTAGAGAGCATATTTTTGATGGAATCATACAAGGTGATGAGAAGCATGCAAGGGAATGTTCTAAGATCGTCTGTTTACAGTTCTTGGGGAATAACCGTGCAGTAAATTATAAGGATATTGTAGATAACATGTCATCTTACGAAAAACTTGGTTGCAACATGTCAATGAAAATGCATTTTTACATAATCATCTTGACTTCTTCCCCAAAGATTGTGCTTCCGTAAGGAATGAACATGGGGAGCGATTTAATCAAGATATTGCCACATTTGAGAAGAGGTATGCCGGAAAGTGGAGCCCTTCTATTTTAGTAGATTACTGCTGGACTGTCTTAAGCAGAGCTAGGAAGATCGTACCGATTTCCTTGAGAAGTTTAAGAGCGGCCAGGAATGGCTATACCACGCAGCGCTACTAGTAAGGGCAAGATTCATCGTACAATGCAAAACAGATGTAACTGCATGACACAGAGCACGTCGGTAGGAAGGAAGACATTCTAATATATTCTTTGTTGTGCTTCAAAGATGAGCAACTAAATTTGCTGTACAACGATTGTATGCTTTCTAGAAGTGCACTTATTCACTCTTTATTTACTTCATTATTTCAGGGGGCTACTTCAGCAAACATGGAAAAAAGAGAAGCTAGGTCGGGAAACTGAATTAGCTGAAATCATTAAGGAATCTGCAACAGATTATCAATCAACTAAATCTTGTTCTACGTGACTTAGAATAAGTTTTTCATCTGAAAGGCTTCAGAGGTGCATTATTGTTTAGTAATACGGCCGCAGATGAGTAAATATGTAGTAAGATTCCAGCTTTGGCATTTTGTCTGGTAAGAGTCTTTAGATATTTAAGAAATTAATTTTGTTATTTGGATATTATTTTACATTCGAACAGGAAATGTTACAATCCACGTTATAATTGCTTGGATGTTGCCACAATGAGCCTATTTAAATAATGAAGTCAGCCAGGGGCAAACCCGTATGTAATATATAAGAATATGTATGTTGTACATAATGATCTAAATAGATGTGCATTTACAAATGTCTCATTAGTCATTTTTTTCTCTGGGCAACCGGTCTTAATGCCTCTCCGCTGTGCGCTTCGTATCTATGACTTGTTTGGATGCCGAGGGGGGCTCTGGTCATAAAGGGTGGTCCTGGGTATGTGTATAAACGTCAAGCCAAGCGAAAACGGTCGCCTTCTGAATTTATCTCTGAACAAAATATAATTGTATATACCGTACATATTGATTTTTAAAATTTGCAAAGCTTTATATACATTTGTTACCAGTTAATTTATAAATTTTATTTTGTGCTTTACATAGTTCTGGTACAAAGTAGACTTATAAATTATTTTCATTCATGTAATAATATCCTCAATTGTCCTTAATAGTTTCCTTTTGTGCTTCTAGAATGACACTAAAATTTATCAATGCATAACACATAACAGAATTCAAGTAATTATTCACTTAAAATGTGCTATGGTGAATCTTGGAACATTTAGTTAGCGAGTTCTTTATACAACAACAGAGATTACTTCTTTAAAAAAACACTAGAGCTAAATATTTAAGAATATGATGATTTTGTATCATTTTATACTGAAATAAACATAATTAACTCAATATGATGCAATTTACACACTTTCTCTTCAAACTCTTTGTTCAGTGTTATCAATCGTAAATAAAAACACCCACAATGTACAGGACTAATATTCGTGTCTGAAAAACTCTGTAGTAAAGTTTTGTTTTTGTATTTTTTATGTGTGATGCCCATTTCGTATTTGTATATCCCTTTAGGTCGCTTCTCACCACGTTAATGCCTGTGATATGTTATTGCAAAAATAATTATTGTAATCTTTATTCCGAGTTCGTAAAACTAGTCTTTGGTCATAGTAAACTCAGTTATGAAGAATAACTACCAAGCTCTGTATATCTTATAAGCGTTTCTCTGTTTAAATATAAATTTTAAATATTACTGGATTACACAAACAAAGCCTGACTCACACTCTCATGTCCATCAATAGCATTTCATGACAGAAGTTAGTATAAGGAGAAAGTAACTTGAGCAGGGTATGACGGCTAGCTAATTAAAATGTCATGTTCGTTCTGTGGTAAGGATCTTGCTTGAAACATATGTTAAAACAAAAACTCTGCCCAGCAAGTTATTCTCTCGTGTTTCGGTACAAAACTTTCACTATTTCTGGATATATACATTTTTATCGTTTAGTGTAGTAATGTGTTGGTGAAGGCAATTCAGTATTTGTAATTGATACATTTACATTTAAATACGAGTGTTCAAGTCATCGATTTCTCTTGATGCAATTCTGGAACCGAAATGTTTAATTACTCAACTGTGCATTTTAATATTGGCAGTTGTTCATATTTTTTCTCTCTCTCGATACATGGGCCTGCATCAGCTGCGTGCCCGACGTCGCCCCGGTAGCTTTTAAAACCCGTGTGACGTTTTAATTAATTCCATTTACCTCTCCGTTCTTTGTGAAATTATTCTACAACGATCTACAAGAACTTTAAGATGAATCTTTCCATTTATCCCTCGTAATTGAAATTCTGTAAAACTATGGATATTCCTAATAATTGATTAAAGGTCCCTGATGTATATAAAAGGAAATGCTGCTACCTAGAGAGTATTTAAACACTTACTCGGAAATCCTATATAAACTATTACCAGATTTCCTTTCAACATTTAGCATAAGATAATAGAACTGTTTAAAAGGCATGAATTCTTACGGAAACCACCACAGGCTGCAGGTAAAAAAAGGTCTAGTGAACGCGAGTGCAGCTTGCCCCTCAAAGGAAACTACCCTCCCGCCCACTAATGACCGTCACAAATCTATCTCCACACTTCAGAAATGGAACACTGTCGTTGAGGACCAATAGCAGCCCTGATTTTCTCGAAGTGACAGTCGCATTTCTACTCCACGTGGAGTCTCAGTTGCCAAAGTTCCAACTTCCAGTTGATCTATTTCATTACGTGCAGAAATTCGTTGTGTGTCACGATATGGAGACCCTGGGAGGGAAATGCAGTGGTAATTGCAAATGAAGTAGTAGATAACTTTCAGTCAAGTGAAAATGATCAAAGTGATGACAATAGTGTAAATAACTGGGCCGAGTTATGTTACTGGAAAAGCCTCAAAAATCAAAGTTATAACGAGAACTGTTTCTAAGAAAATTCAAGCGCTTGTTTTGAACACCTATAAATATGTACTGACAAATAATCTTGGTAAGGGGTCGTGCAATGAACTTGATGATAAATTCTGGGTATTCACAGAAATACAGTAAGAAATATTGTGACGAAAGGAATACCAAAGACGCCGATCAAGTGTGAAAACAAAAGGAAACGTTTCTCTAAAGTAGATAATTTCACATGCGATTTAATTCGTCGAGAAAATTTTAGATTCTATGCAAAAGGGAGAGCGCCCACCTTAGACGAATTGGTTGCACATTTGCATGAAATTTATGATTTTCCTTATAGGCACTGCACTTTGCGCGGTCTCCTAAAGGAGCTGGATTTCAAATACCGCACTTTGAATAAGACAAGGGTTATTATGGAATCCAGTAGAATTGTAGCTTGGCGATATATAAACATATTTGTCAAAACTAAGAAAGTTTCGCAGTACGATATATATATATATATATATATATATCTTCAAAACTAAAAAAGTTTTGCAGTAATAGACATAAGATAGTTTACTTAGACGAAACCTCGTATGATACCCATGACGTATCGAGAAAGGTGGCAACCTTGCAGAAAGGTCTGGGAGAAGGAGGGTCTGTGTTGTAAAACGATAAGGGTTCGTCAAAGGAGTCGGCCGACGGCACATGAGTTAACTAAACAGACTCTACTCCAATTTACGTCCTCCAACAATAAGTCATATCGGACGATGAATGGAATTGGTGAAATTATGCTCAAAATGAGCCCAGGGTCCATAGAGCTTAGAGCTACCAGACATTCGTCTTCTAGGATAAGGGAAAATCCCGGAAAAAACCTTATCCAGGTAACTCACCCTGACCGAGATACGAACTCGGGACCTCTTGAACGTGAGGCAGACACTCCACCACCACGCTACCGAGGCGGGCCTCTACTCCAATAGGATACCAGCTGCAGACTGATGGGCAGGAGGAAACAGCTATAACAGTTGTTTTGATTTAGGCCCCGAGAGTTGAAAAATGTTTAAAATATGTGGTTTAAGAATCGATAAGGACATGTTAAAATGGATAACAAAGTAAATTTTTAAAATTCAGTAGGTAATGAGATGACGCATCATGTAAGTGATATGATGTAACTGTTTTATGATTGGCAGCTTTAAAAATTAGATTATGTAATGTGTGACGTCGACCAATAAAAATTAAGTTTTATTGGTAATGATAGCAACGAGGGAATGAAAAATCAGTAATTTTAGTAAAACAATTAGGACAGAACTGTATGAGACGTAAATTCAGTGCCGTGGCGAAATATTGTAAAAGAGTTAATATCAGTTTTCTGTTAATTGAAATCAATATATACAGTATTATTGTCAAGTTTCATACGAAAAATTGTATAAATAATGTAAATTAAATTGAACATCTGAATATTTAAAAAGTAAAAAAGAATTTATTGGTTTCGGAGGTTATTTACAAATGTATCCCTTTCCTCGTGACCAGGATTCAGATCGGGAAGAAGTAGCAGCTCGTTGCTTCATCATCACCATCCAGGAGAGTTGACTACAACCCACAACTTCAGGTAATCCTGTTCCACGTGATCGCCGCAGACTCCGAAAACACAATCTTCCCACCAGCACCATAAACGCCTGTTTCAGCACATACTGTTAAATTGCGAGTAGCTGTGGACAAGATTATGTCTTCTTTTTTAAGCAACGATGCCCAGGCCGTGGCTAATGACGTCACCTCACTACTGTATCACACCTCCTTCGTTTCTGTATAAAGCATTACACTGTATTCACTCAGGTAACCAAGCATTGGGAAGGTTTTCTTTTGAATCACATGAATGTATCATGGGAAGAGCAAGTGGAGGCAATTTCCTCCTCCTCCTGCCTTTCGAATTAAGTTCGGCATCACTTCTTTAAAGAATCAATTTTGCATGGGTTGAAGGATCCCATCACAAAAAGGGAGTTCTGGGATTAATGCTAAAGAACTTGAATTCCTATAATAGGTTTAAGAGACACCACAAAAAGAGCTCCAAAGATCGATATGGGAGTTTCATGGAACCTTTAAATATACGAAAATGTTCTCCTGTTGCTAACCTCCCGACGACTGCCCTCCAAGATCTAGAAATGTCGATTAGCTTATAGTACCTCAATGGCGGAGAAGCATTCATTGGTGGGATTGGTCAAAAAATTGTTTGGCATTCCCAGAAATGAAATTGTAAACTCTTGCAGCTTCTTAAAACTTTATCTTTGTATACTTCATTTACAAAATGTAAGCTCCTTTATTTATCAACATAATCACTCGTTATTTATCCACATGACCACCTAAAGATTGTGCATCTGTACTTGAGCTTTAGGATTCCCAAGTTGTAGACAGTTGCCGTCAAGAGTTTAAAGTACATTTCAGCATCCTAAGAACCCGTATGTTTGTAAATTACGTGACTCTCTAGCAGGATTTTGTTACTTAATTTTTAATTCAGTAGTGATGAGCGACGAACGTCCATGATCAGTATCGTTATGCAAGTTAGTTCCTCCATTGCTGAATTGTCCATACGTTTCTTTTGTTCAGCCTACGTTACCATACACTTTCTTAGCCGATGATGAATGTCTGCAGGTTACAAAATCGAAAACTTTGAAAATCGATTAGATTTTATTTGTCCAGACCCGATATCTTGCAGTTAATTTTGAACAATCACAGAGTGCACAATAACAACTTGTTCCTATCGAAATTCACACAACTCTGGGAAAAGATGCCGAGAAAACCATTCGCCTTTTGCGACCTGCGCAATGGCAATTCGCAAACACAAGATATTTCCTGGGCCATTCTGGTACATGTTGCGCATTTTATATTCAAAATAACTAGTGATATGTGTGGCTTAAGTTCTACGCACATTTTGAATCAAGTATAGGTATAGAGAAATTGTGATTGGAACAACCTCGTTTACCATTGATACTTAAATTTTCTCTCGTTGTAAAATATTATATTTTAAAACAGCAGATTATAAACGATATTTCTGTTTGTTAAATGTTTGTTTAAACATTAATCAAAATATTATTTATTTTATTTTAGCAAGAAATATTCTACTCTTCTGTACCTATATATTTTTGGGATTTTTTTAATAATAGTTACTTTTAAGTTAGCATTCCAATAACACAACCTTTTTGGACTGCAGAGGTGTTTTCCTTCACCTTTAATAAAATTTTATTTGATGTATTTCTCTTAATCAGTTTGACACAAAACGATATCAAAATGGCATACAAATTACTACTTATTATTCTGAAACATAAAATATATGTGAAGCAATATTAAGTTTGGTTTCTTAAAAATATATATTAATAAATTATTTATGCACGCAAATAATTCATGTGATCTTGCTATGATCGACATTTTATTCACCACTACTATCGGAGCATTATCTTAAAGCATTATGGTTTTCAGGTAAGAGGTTACATCAGTATATGAAAGATTAACGACCTGAATTTATAATATGCTGCAAAAATATGCAACAATATACAGGAAAATCTTTCGAGATATTTCGTGTGCTTTGAGAAATTGAAATGAGTTGGCCGAGTTTTCAATTCCAAAATATTGTTATCTACTTGAACACATTTTTACATCTGTTGATATTCTCTATTAATTCATCAGAATTTATTTTAGCTAGGTGAACCTACAACCTAGACCTCACACTGTTATTTAAATAGCAGCATTGGCACTGTTTGTAAACCCCCCCCCCCCCAATTTATACCCCACCTTTAACTTCAATGGTCATATCGGCGACCTTGGTATTCGTTGGGTTTTTTAATTATATCACGTACACATTTGCACTCTCATTTATACTTCCAGACTCTGGAGGAGATGGAGAGTTATCTTGGTCGGAGAAAAATCCACCGGGAATCGAACGTGGGACCCCTAGCTCGGCAGGCAGCTGCTCTCAAGTATCTTGTATCTCTAATACCAGGTCAATATTGCCTTCTTCTTTTTTACTTTGCAGCAAAGAAAATATTTATAACTATAACCGTTCTACCCTTTATCTTTGCCACTTCGTAACCGAAGCCTTAAACTGCGCATCTTATGTTTATGCCGCGAAATTGCAAAGTTTGCTTCAGTAATTATTTGTAGAATTTCTGCAATTAGCGGGAATGAGCTGCAGTTTGTTGAAAATTTAATCTTACTCTTCTTTGCTTTGTTCTACTTCTAGTAGCTTAAGGTTATGAAGTTAAACTTCTCACCTGCAGTATTAGTCTCAAGTTAAATGTTGCCTAGTAGGAAACAGATGACGTATAGTCTGTCGCTGGGTCACACAGGTTTAAATATGCCCCTGTTAGAAATCTAGTGTCAGAGGTTCAATTTTGCAAACTAATGAAAATGTACACGAGGCATCGTTTACTTGTTCAGAACAAGGTTATGGTGATATCAGTTTATTAGAAAACAAGAGCAAACTTATTAATAAGTTAAAATAATGGAAAATTGGCATTTTAAGTCATGTATAAAATAATCAAACTGCATCTTGCTGCAATCTGTTATTCATGCTGCAAGTTCAGATGCTTCCCAAGTTATGAGAAACTAAGTAGCTCCAAAATCTCACTAGGCATAAAAGACTTCTTATATTTGTGTTGCATATGTAATATTTTCTGTTATAAATAACTTCGAAATTGCCCAAAAAATTTATACATTCATGTTGGCTTTGTTGCTTTAAAAAATAAACTTTGTTTTATCGCTATTAGTTTCTTCAAGGAGAGGTTACAGCATTATAGCCACAAAACACTGTCAGGTTTCACTCACATGAATTTCTGTGCTTTCGTGCAAACTATTCTTACTAATCACACAGAAAATGAAGCTAGTCACAGTGAAGCAACAAATATTACACAAATAAAAATATTTGTAAAAGAGTCTCCACTTAACTTAAGAAGTTGATGTTAATACTTCCTTCTCCTTTATAAAATCGATTTCAAGAGCAGATCGCTTCCATCATCAGTTACTTCCAAACTCCGTTGTTAAGGATATCTCGGTTACCATGTTTTTTTTTTTTTCTTTTCTTATGTTACGTTTTCAGCATTAGCAACATCTGAAGACGAAACAAACCTAAAAACAGAATCAATTGCCGGTATGTCAAAATTCATTACGCGATGTTTATTTTTTTAAATAAATATTTTTTCCACACTATTAACTCTATGGGACCATTTAATTGTTTCAATAATTTAACTTCAGGATTTATTTCATGGTTAAATGACCAAAAATTATCTGCTACGGCCGATTTATCGATTTATTTATATTTAATGTAGCGAAAATGTTCTTTTTCTGGTTTCCGAACTACGTTTCGTCATTCCAATATCAACCTGACCACAATCCAAACAATTAATTGATAAATACCAGATTTTTTATTATTAGAAATGTTATCTTTTTTAGAAAAGTGTAATAAATTTTTAATACTATATTTATTTTGAGGAACTAAAGCTATACCAAATTCTTTAAAACATTGAAAATGTTTATTAAACCAACGATGGTAAGTACTTTTTTTTTAATTTATAATCATCTTTTATTTTTCTAAGAGTAGAATTATCATTAACAGTTTAATGATATTTAAATTTTTCAATATTTTTATATAACATCTTTATTAATACCATTAATTAAAGCAATTATTTAAATTGTTCTTAGTAATTTGCTTTTAGGTTGGAGGGAAATATGGAATTACAGTAGGATCTAAGGGATAGCCAAACTTTAAAAAGCTTATCGCTATATGGATGGCTCTGTCATTTCATTCTCTTTCCATAGTCAAAGTTTGAAAGAATGAATAATAACTTTCCAATTGAGAAAAGTTTAAGTATTGATAAACTCAGACAATAAAAAAGGAATATCTCCAAAATGCTTAACTCAGTACGAAAATGGAATACATTATACATAAATTGTGTGTTCTAACATCTTCTACATTTTTTTCCTAAGCATATTTAAATGGCATCAGAATTAGGAGGACTTCTAAGAACATTCACCAAAAATGCAAGATATACATTTCATTGTCATGAGAATATCCTAAACATATGGCTCTTTAATCAAAACCACTATAACTATTCTATATAAAAAATCGAAAAGTTTTCTATGCAAAGGGTAATTCAGGAGGCCAGGGTTCGATTCCCGTGGCCGACCTAGCTGATCCATGGATTTGTCAGGGGTTTTCCACGCTCTCCAAGTGAATGGAGGCTAAGGTAAATTACATCACCCGAATTTCTTGTTCCTCTGTTTCATCTCCATTATTATCATTTCACATCATTACTCATCTGGTGGTCTCTTTTAGGACAGAAGTATCGGCGGGTGTCTCGCCGTTGCATGGCAGGATGATATGCTTTGAGTAAATCATCCACCTCCGATAGAACGGTCTTCGGCTCCGTGCCCGGTTTGGTGGGGCTGCAGTTGGCTAAGCTGTCGGTTGTGCTGGCTTGCAGGGGAGTTCCCAACTGGTAAAATGTAGGGAACGTGCCCTCTGCACTCTCATGGCTCTTTGGGACGGCCGCTCTCTGCCTCCTCTCTCCTCCCGTGGATCTCCAGGGATAGGTACAATAGATAAAGACTGGTCGCAGTGCCGAATTCCCTTCGTACCATAATCCAATCCAAAGGGTAATCTGAGGCATTTTCTTGAAAATCTCCGCTTCGCATTCATGGAAGATGCTGTACTTAAATACCAAGTTTGTTACGTAACCGATTTTTCCCTTTTTTACTTACTCTGTTGAGACACACACACACACACACACACACACACACACACACACACACACACACACACACACACACACACACACACAAAGCACCTATCATTCATATTATACGAGTGTTACATAGTTGCAAATAACATATGTCCCTTTTCGATACTATAATAAGGGCAGCATGTGCATAAATAAGTTCAAAATCTTGACTGCAATATGAATAACACACTATTTATGTATCTAAGGTTCATTTTGACCCGATCTTTAGCAGTGGATTTCAACAATGCTGTATTGTTTGCACATGCCAAGTAATTCACTTCAGACTGAAAGCCACAGTCACATAATAGCTAGGTATTGAGCGTGATAAACCATGGGAGTGAATAATCGTGGTGGAGAAGTGGGGCACATCGTCTGTATGTTACTGGTCATCCTAATAGCCAGAGACCATGAAATAAGTCAAATTTTGTCACTTAAATAGCACATTTGTATTTGTTGGTATTAAAAGTTTGTCCTGACTTACGGTCATAAGGATTGGGAGGAAAAATGGGAGAAAGTAGAGGAGAGGATAGTGCCTATAAAAATGTTAACGGGCAGGGAGGAAAAGAAGGTAAAAAGTATTGGTGAGTTCTTGCATAAAGTAAAAGAAAAATGGGCCAGAAATATAAAGAATATAAAAAAGGAAGATGAGGGGAACAATTGGACTAATTAAGTATGGAGGTTAAGAGCTACCTGGCAGAGCAGAAGACCAGGGTGTCAAGTAAGCCAAGGTAGCAACAAGGTAAAGACAGATAAACGCAACCAAAACTTGAACATTTGAAAATTTTGAAATACGCACAATAAATCTAATAAAATACATATAAATTGTGCTCTACGACAAAAAATGAGTTCCGTTTGTCTCTTTTAGTAAATCCTACTCGACAGTAATTATAAGAAAAGAGCGGAATCTAACATCTTGATAGATTCACAAAAAATCTAAGGACCGATATTACAATCTCCGGTTAAGTTTCAGTTAGATACTGAAGGTAAGTCCAAATTTTTGCATTACGATGTTTAGATAAGAGCTACACGGGAGTTATTCTTTGATTTCATGTAGCTGTTAGGTAACCTGCTGTTAACTATACAAAATGAGGAACCTTTTCTCTCGCTTTAGTGATCCTAAAACGAATTACTGTATCAGTATTCATATACCAGGAGGAAAGCCAAAATAAAGAAATTTTAAAAGAATAATCTCCAGGTTTAGGACAAAAAGGAATTTCGGAAAGATTGTAACTGGTCGCTTTAACTCGTATTAAGTTTCACTGCATGTACTTCTAGCGTTATTCTTGTGCATAGTTTTCAGATCGTCTAATTTTATTTTTGTTTTAAGGCACTTAGCAGCTAAATTTGTTATAATATAACGCAACAGATATTTATACTGTAAAACTAAAACAACTTTTCCTAGAATAAATATATCAAAACTGTGGCATATATTAGAAAGTAAGGGTTACCTACCACATATTATTAATGCAATAAAAGGCATATACACAAATACAACTATAAGAATTGATACTGGGGATAGGTTAACAGAACAAATTTCTACCAATACTGGACTAAGACAAGGGTGTGGTTTATCACTTACTCTTTTTAGTATATATAGATAAATGGACGATATTCTAAATGAATGGAAAATTTTAGTAGACCCAGGAATCAAAATAAAAGGAAATATTTATATTAATATCCTGCTGTTTGCGGATGACTAAATATTGATTCATCGTAATGAAAATCAACTGCAAAAATCAATGTATATTTTAATAATATAGTAGAAAAATATAATTTTAAAATATCAGAATGTAATATCAAAAATTGATTTATCAAATAAGATTTTAGAACAAATATCGAGTTTTAAATATTTAGGATGTAACATAAGTTTTAGAAACAATGGAGATTATAGAAGAAAAAGTAAACAGATTCCGAGCAATACGTGGGACAATCCAAAGAACTTTTAAAAACAGAGTGAGAAGGAATACAAAAATGAAAATATATAAGGTAATGGCTATTCCAACTTTACTATATGGAAGCGAAACCTGGGAGTCAACACAAGAGGATTTAAATAAAATAGAGATTGCAGAAATGAAATTTTTAAGAAGTGTTAAAGGTTGTACAATATTGGACAAAATAAGGAATGAGGATATTAGAAAGGAATTAGAAATCGAACCAATCCATGACAAAATATCAAAACGAAGGCAACAATGGCATGAACATATATTAAGAATGGAGGGTGGAAGATATCCAAATGCAGTACTAAACTATAATCCAAAAGGAAGAACAGACAGAGGACGACCCAGGAAACTCTGGAGAGATCTATGAAACCGGAAAGGGCGATATGCCCAAACCATGGAGTGAAGAAGAACTAAAATAACGTAAGTTTTACGCCGCAACAGTGCAAAGTAGAGCCGAGGCCTACACTATAAACTTCTGACACTGACGGGCATCATGAGTGGGGTGTAGTAGTGTAGGGCAGAACGTAGTTAGCACCCCGAGTCTCTACCAGGCGGTGAATGCAGTTTCTGAAATCTAGAGTCACTACTTTTCTCTCACGTAGCTACTTGATCGCATCTTAGGCACCCAAACGAGCTGAGTCCAACAGGAGCCAAGTCTCCTAGCGTGAGAAACTCGGCACACCATTCCCAGGAATCTAACCCGACTTTTACGCTTGATAACCACTCCATTATCACCACGCTGAGGATACCCTATATATTATGTGGTCTCACAAGTAAAGTCAGTTTTTTTTTATTTTGGTGTTTTGGAAAATTTATTGGGTTTCTTTGATTTGACAATACTATTTACAATATTTCATGGCTAGTGTTTGGTACATTGCATGCAAATAACTATCAGTCTTAAATTGTTAATAAACAATGACAAAATGGAGATAACAAAGTTTGAACATAGAGCCTTCTAAAACATTACTGTAAACAAGATCATAAGGCCGCTGCTGCAGCTAGAAGAATGTGTGAAGTGGAAGGAGGAAATGTCATTAGTGAGGTGTGGAACAACGATTGTTCCAACGCTTCAACAATGGAGACAAAAAACTAAATATTTACCATATACGAGTAACCTGCCAAAGTCACCATTAAAAACAGAATCAGTTCAGTCCCAAAGTAATGTTGTGTGTCTGGTGGAATTTTGAAGGTGTGATTCACTTGTTATAAACGGGCGAGCGATTGAAGCGTATCTTTATTCTCAACAACTGGAACGAACTCATGAAATTTTGAGACTGGGATATTGAGCATTAATTAACCGAAACAGAGTTCTATTGCAACAGGACAATGCAACACTCCATACTGAACGAACAGCCATGGAAAATATTCAGGAATTGGGAGGAATCAACTGCTGCCACAACCAGCATACAGCCCTGATCTTGTACAATTCAGATTATCAGTTTTCGATCCATGGCCCATTTTCTACGAGGGCTGTTCAATAAAGAATTATCAATTTTTTACGGTCATAATTTTTCGCAATAAAATTCAGTCTTATATTTTCTGTTAGCTTAATGTAAAACAAACACGCCATAGTAGTTCCATTGTTGATACTCCTGGTTCCCGCCTGTGAGAACCAGGCTACTTCAGACATGTTCAATATCGCCTACCGCTGTAATGGAGGTAACACGCGAGGAACAATATGGCACTTTGAAATTCTGCTTTCGTCTCAACAAATCTTCAGTTGAGGCCTATACTATGTTACAGTAGACTTATGGAGAGTCTGTTATTCCCTACAGCACAACTCGAAGGCGGTTTAAAATGTTTAAAGAGGGGAGACAATCAATTTCAAAGGAAGGTGGACCCGGTGCTCCAGTTACTGCTCTTACGGAAGAAAACATCAACACTGCTGCTGCCATTGTGAGAGAGGATCGACGAATTACCTTGAGATCACTTTCTGAAATACTGAACATTTAATTGCGTGCCACATTTCTGTGAAGCAGGCTGGATGCTGCACCACGATAATGCGCGGCCGCATACTGACAATGTTGTTGCTGAATATCTTGCAAAAATCAACGTGAAGTACATCCCTCACACTCCCCACAGTCCGGATTTAGTCCCATGAAGAAATGCCTTCATGGGAGGCATTATGCATCATCAGAAGCAGTGGTGAAGGCTGCGGAGGCGATTTTGAAGGATCTGTCAAAAAATGGTTTCCAACATGTTTTTCAAGTTTGGCAGAAACGCTGGGAGAAGTGCATTGCATTCAGCAGAGACTATTTTGAGAAGGGTCATCAAAATTATGAGGATAAGTAAAGGTACGTTGTCAAAAAAAAGATTGTGATCATTGTTTATTGAGCAGCCCTCGCACGTGGAAGAATTTTTGACAACACTTCGGTGGGTGTCACCGAATTCTTGGCATAAACAAAACCATAGACTGATACCACCGTGGGATAATAAACCTCACTGAACGTTGGCTCAAGACCATCTAGAATCTAATGGTCTATATTTTGAAAATTAGGTAATTGCTTGTCAGAACATATTTAAAATAATAATGTTTTCTGCGGAAGCTGAAACGTCAATTCGCATTCACGAAAGGCTAAAAAATGTGTATGGTGATGCAACGGTGGATATCAGCACTGTTAGACGATGGGTTCGTCGCTGTAACGAAGCAGAAGGGCAAACACCATTGGCAGATGAAAAGCGAAGCGGCAGGCCGATGACTGCAGTGACTCCTTGCAACATTCAGCAAGTCGATGACATCATTCGTGGTGATCGCTGGGTAAAAACAGGTGAATTGTGTCGCATTACCTCCCTCAGTAAAGGCAGTGCGATGACGATTATTCAACGACTGGGCTACTCAAAAGTTTGTTCACGTTGGGTACCCAGAATGTTAACCGCCCAAAACAAAGAAACAAGGAAAACAATAGCCTCCGAACACTTGCAGGGCTTCAGTTTGTAGGGAGAGGAGTTTCTGAAAAAAATTGTTACTGGAGACGAAACGTAGGTTCATTTTTTGAATCTGAATCAAAGAGGCAGTCAATGGAATGGCATCGCACAATATCACCGAAGAAAATAAGAATTCAAAACTCAGCGGTTGGCAAGGAAGGCTATGGCAACAGTGTTTTGGGATGCAGAGGGTATTATTATGATTGATTTTTGGAGCAGGGTTGCACAATAAATTCTATCCAATACGACAGAACTCTCAAAAAGCTGAACGCACGTCTTCGCTGAGTTCGCCCAACAAAAACTATGGCGGATGTTCTTCTTTTGCATGACAACACAAAACCACAGACCAACCGTTACACCACTGCAGAAATTGAGAAATTGGAATGGCAAGTCTTACCTCACCCCCCCCCCCATACATCCCTGACTTGGCACCATCAGACTTCCATCTGTTTGGGCCACTAAAGGAAGCTCATCGTGGGATTCATTTTGAAGATTAGGAGGCTGTGAAAACGTCCGTGCGTCAATGGCTTAGGAAGCAAGACCTTGTGCTTTATCACACTGGAATACATGCCCTAGTTAAAAGGTGGACCAAAGTTGTGGAAAAGAACGGAGATTATATTGAATGGTGACAAATTAATCGCCAATGTTGTATTTTTCAAGCTATGTAAATTTGATTCAATTTTCTTGGCAATTAAAGGAGAAAAAAATAAGAGGCATTACTTTTTGACCCACCCTCGTGTATCAAAAGAAAAAGTTAACCTTATGCTCCAAGGTGTTCTATTTTACTATAACCTATAGAAATTTTAAAGAATTAGTCCAAATAAACTAGTAGTTCAGAATGGTCCACAATATTTTCATAAATGGATGAACACGAATATATTATCGGTGATATCCTATGTAGCTTAAGATTACCATTTTCTTTACCACTTTTGTTCATTGTTATTATTTTTAATATTTATATAAAGAGGTTTTGCAGTATATAATGCAATATTAAATCAATTTGTTACATTTCATTTTGCATTACCCTATATTGTTGCAGCATAGCTCATTTCTTTTTCCTTCATCAAATAGGTTTTTCATTTCTGTTTATTTGCAGGGTGTTTCTTCTAACCGCAAGCCTATACTTATAACTTTATTACAATTAGTATTTTCACACTCAGCAGAGTAACCACGAAATCTAATTTAATATTCTGAAATACTTTAATACTTCGAAAGCTCTGCGTCTGCCTTTGGCTCACTTCATATAATTCGTTCATTATCCTCCATTAAATTCATTAAACAAATTACCATACGACACCTACACATATATTTTACGACTATGGAACCAGCAGCAAACTAATCAAAGACGTAGATGTTGGCGACAAAATGAAAAGTTGTGCTGTTATATATACCATCTCTATTGTGTGCATCAGTACTACAAGCATTAGTCGAATTCCATGGGAAGGGATAGACGGAGGAAGAGAACGGTGCTATTAGATGCTCCATAGTAGTGGGCGCTCTCAAAAACAACACACTATCTCTATAAGCTAGTGTACACACGCTAGCTTCCAAATCCTGGACCTCGTGTTCCACTTCGATTGGAGATTAAAATCTCTAAATTCCTATATCCTCTCCAGAAGCCATAAGTATAAATGAGCGAGCTTATTTAGGCGAGGTAGGTCTGACAGCCTGCCTGCCACGGACAATTCACGAGTTCTATCTCAGCATTGGATTTGGGTTGGATTTTATCGGAGGGGAGACCCAAGGAGTCACGATAGTGCAGAGTGAAGGTCACCTACATTTCACCAGTTGGAAGCTCCCAGGGCAGGCCACTACAACAGGTACCCCACCCACCGTGGTCCTGAAATGACCCATCAGGTCGACCCGGTGACCATCCCATCGGAGGGGGAAGTGTCTACCAGAAGCATATCATCCTGATGCAACGCCGAGACACCTACCTCGGTGGCGTGGTGGTAGCATGTCTGCCTCAGATTCAAGAGGTCACAAGTTCGAATCTCGGTTAGGGTGAGTTACCTGGATAAGGCTTTTTCCGGGGTTTTCCCTGATCCTGAAAGACGAATGTCGGGTGGCTCTAAGCTCCATGGACCGCGGACTCCTTTGAGCATCATTTCACCCATTTCATTCATCGTCCGATATGACTTAACGTTGGAGGACGCAAATTTAAAAAAAAAAAACGCCGAGACACCCGCCGACACTTCTACTCTGAAAGAGCCCACCAGATGAGAGATGATGTGACACTTACAAGAGTTCAAGAATGGGCCCGATGCAAAGTGGATTGCAACGAAAGAAGACAGACATCAATGGAAGCAAGTGGTAGCTGCTCTAAAGTGAAAGTGACAGTGCACGTGAAAATGAACTGTCGTTTCTAGATATAGCGATTCAGTAGATATCAATTAAGGATAGATAACAGCGAGTACAAGGAACTGGTATCTTTCAGGGATTTGCTCACCCTGTAAGAAACGGCCGAGCTGTCCTCACCAGTGCTCTTAAGGGATGTTATGGGTTATTTATTTATTTTATTCCATTAACCTACCCAGCATTCGCCTAGCAATCTGGGAAAAAGCCCTAGGGTCAGGTAGGTCGGCCATGGGAATCGAACCCGGGCCTCCCGAATACGGGCCACAGACGAAACTGCCTGAACCATCCCGCTCGGTTAGAGCTTAGTAAGTCGTCTGCCACATAATTTTCCTGAGATCGCTTAAGCCCGGGTATTCTTCCAGTGTTCATTCCACTGGACTTCTACCTCTAGAAGATAGAAGGAGCACAAAAGATCTTTAGGTCGAAGTACAAGGCCCTTACGAGGAAACATTTCCACCTCCGCATACGACAGCTACTATACTTATACAATGTAATGTTTAAAACAGAAAAAAAAACTAAATAACATATCATTGTCAGGCATAGCTAAAAGTCAAATCACGAGTTAAATATTGTTGTTGTTTTTTCCGCTTCGAAATATCTCGTATCTACCGATAGTCGACAGCAATGTAATTAATATTGCAATTATGGTCGGTGCTAACAAAATTGGCATGGTCTCTGTAAATCGGCTAAGCCTCGGGAACACATGGTAGTGACGACAAAGACAACCGTCCTTTGAATATCTACTATTGAAACTATCTATGGTACTCCAGAGAGCAATTATTACGCTGAGGCTTGGGAATCTGGACGCTCCTTTAGGCTAAGGAATGGAATGCTCACAACAGATGTTGCGAAGATCGTGCTTTTGATGAGAATCAGCAATGCACAGACAAATCGAGGTTAACATTAATTTTCCCCTTCAGCGCCGTATTTGTTAGGTCTATTGAGTGAAACAGAGTGAGTTTAGTGACCTCTCCATTAACGTGGAATACTTGAAGTGGGCATAAACCTCTGCAATGGTGCGTTGTTTTGTTGTATTCCTGACCATTTCTTATTGAGAAGCCATTGCTTCGTTCATGTTAACTTACTGAATAATCACTTGATTCTCTGGTCCTTCCCTACCCCAGCTCTCATGTCTTTCTGATCAGGTTATGTTTCTAAATCTGTAACAAATATCGTTTTGCTAGTAAAAGTAGAAACCGATATCGTATTCAGTTTAACATTAAGTATATTTCTCTTTATAAATGGGCAGATTTTAATGACTTAAAATGCTTGAAAAGAAACTATAAAATGAATCGAAAACAATGAAAATGACCTTATAATTATAAAACTAACCTAAAATTGGATTTCCTAAAAATTCTCCATCAAAAGTTAAGCATTATAGTTATAAATTAAATATTATTGTATTAATAAGCATACATCCGCAATTTTCAATATTGAAAGGTAGAAAATAAGAACAAAATTCATGAATTAATTAGCAATTTGACCATATATTTTCTAAATTTATTAGAAAAAATGAAAATCATATCTTAAATTAACAGCTATCCATTCCATTGCAGCAAATAACTGTGCACATTCCAAGATTCTTGAATATGAAGGAATGAAGTTTGTCGGCGAGGACATTGTTGTACGTGGAGAAACTTTTTTCCACTTCCGCACTATAGGAGAACATTTGAATGGCAACAGATCACTGGGTGCCAATGCCTCTTGTATCTCCACAGTTTTAAAACGTTCTCCTGAAAGTATTTCAACTATTGTGTAAAATGTTTTGTATCCTGGAATTTTTCTAATACACTTGTAAATTTCTTTAAAATCTTCTTGTTAATTCCACCAGTCACGATAATCGATATATCTTCAAATTTCTCAACAAAAGCTACAGCCGTATCTAGTGCAATGCCCCTTTCTTGAAGATTTTGAATGGTAGATGGTGACCAACCACAGTTTAACTTTATGTAAGCTAATTGCCCATCTTATTCAATATTATTAGACACCAATTGGACTAAGTGAACAGCTCTGGCATATTCCCCGACAAAGGGATTTACAAAGGACTTCGCTGTTTGAAAATATGCACAAAAATAAAAACAACCTTCTAGCCAGAAGCCTCATTGCGTTATTACTGGTTGTGCAAGTAATGGAACACCAGAGGATTGGGATATGAAATGTTCTCTGCTTGTAGGGAATTTGACGAATATATTTATGGTATTTGAATTAAGTGCAAAAATATACTTGCGGAAAGTGTGATCACACACCTTCCGCCACTCTGAAAGACATGTGCCAAACAGTTGCATGTATCATTCATGGATAAAAGTCCTCAATTGATTTTGCCACTTTTACCACATGTGGGGTGGCATTCAGTAGTAAAAAATAAAATAAAATAATCCCTCCGTACCGTAATCCAAACCACTCCAATTTTGTTTGAATGACAAACCTCATATTTTTAGTGGAATGCCTCGATGCACTCGATGCACCTAGCCTTCTCTATTATTTTTGCGAACCTTGTGGCGATGCTGTCATCATTAAGAATTATTCAATTTTTAAACTCGGAATTCTCTAAAGATATGAATATCGGGGTGGTGGCGACCACTGACTCAATTGCAAATTATCTAGTATAATGCAGGATAGAATATGCCAACGTATTCTTATCTCAGGAGCCTAACTGCTTTAGTGCACAAAATCACACTTGGCTACAAAGACAGAAAAATTACAGAATGATTAAGTTTGCACTGAAACCTGTAGCTCATAATCTCCAAAGGGTAATCCCTCCCACTTCCTCTTTGGCATAGTAGTAACACTTAATTGACAAGCTGTGTATTTTATCAGCGAGTTGCATGCGCTGAGCATGCTTCGGTAATCACCGTGGTGGTTTTAACAAAACTGACGATCATTTACCATTACTATTGCTATTATTATTATTAATTGTTAGTATCGTTATTTTTCATTAAAATATTTATGAACTTTCAGTTCTTCAAAGTATCGCACAATGCTTGTGACTGCTGAAACTAATGGTGAAAATAAATACAAATTTCGTCTCCATGTTTGTTGGTTATAAGGTTTTACATAACTATTGTGGTGCCTTCTTTCCTAAAGTTGGATCCACGCCTCTACCTATATACCCATCTTAGGAGGGCTGTTCAATAAGGAATGATCATAATTTTTTTTTGCGGTCATAATCTTTCGCACTAAAATTCAATCTTATTATATTCGGTTAGCTTAATGTGAAACAAACATGTCGTAGTAGTTTCATTGCTGGTATTCCTGGTTCCCGCCTTTGAGAACCAGGCAAGTTCAGACATGTTCAGTATCGCCTACCGCTGCAATGGAGGTAACATGCAGTTAAAGTTGATGTTAGAGAAAGATCCGGAGTTCCTTTCAATTGTAATCACTGCTGATGAAACTTGGCTACATCATTTTGATCCTGAAAGCAAACAGCAATGCTCAGTGTGGAAATCTCCTTTATCACCAACCCCCCCAAAAAAGCAATAGTGGTTGCTTCTTCTGGAAAAGTTATGGTCATCTCATTCTTTGATATTCATGGAATGGTTTATCCGCGTGTTGTACCTGCACATAAATCAGTAGCTGGACAATACTACAGGGATGTCGTGAAAACATTGCAAGTCCATATCAGTTGCAAAAGACCACATTTCCGTGGAGCATGCTGCATGCTGCACCACGATAATGCACGGCCGCATATTGCCAATGTTGTTGCTGAATATCTTGCAAAAATCAACGTGAAGTGCATTCCTCACCCTCCCTATAGTCCGGATTTAGCCCTATGTGACTTTTTTCTATTCCCTAACTTGAAGAAACATCTTCGTGGGAGGCATTGTCCATAATCAGAAGCAGTGGTGAAGGCTGCGGAGGCGATTTTGAAGGATCTCTCAAAAATGGTTTCCAGCATGTCTTTGAAGACTAGTAGAAACGCTGGGGCAAGTGCATCGCATTCAGGGGAGACTATTTGGAGAAGGACCATCAAAATTATGAGGATGAGTAAAGGTACGTTGTCAAAACAAAACAAAAATTGACCTTTCTTTATTGAACAGCCCTCGTATATTTATCCCTAATGAAACGATGACTATTTGTAGATTGAAAAACATGCAAACAATTCTTTTATGTATGTTTGTTTAAAGGTCTTTCAGTATCCGATGCTTTTAGTTTACACTTTGACCTTTGCATATCCCGAAAGGAAATAATCGGGTGTTATTACCCCACCAGATATGTGTGGGCACATACAACACGCGTGTTGCTAATAATCCTCTCATCAAACACAAAATGAATTGCTGGAAGGAAACATATATGTATATGCCTCGGAATATCTTGTTCAGAAGTTCGTTCTCCAATAACTAAAATGAACTGGAAAACCTTGTTAGGTATAATACAGATAGAATATATGAGATAGGAAAACGTTTCTATTATTTCTCCCTTTGGTTTTTAATACTGTCAACGGAATCCGCCGACTAATCTTAGGTGGAAACTTTGATAAAAAAAATGGTATAAAGACAAAATATGGTTATAGTGCAGCCATGTATTGGCCAAATGGAATTAATTACCGAAGCAGAAATGAAAAACAAATGCAGAAAACTTAAAAATCAATAGGTTTGTGTTGAGTTAAAAACAAAATAATATATTCTAGAACATGCCATAAATGTGTAGCTCCAGGAAATATAAGATGAACTAGAAATTGAAAGATCGAACATTGTTACTTCAAAACAAATGTTTATGTAATTATTAATGTTTCAAAACGTTATCTGAGCGGAAGAGCCCTCCTCGGTAGTGTAGATGGTAGCGTGTCTGCCTCACGCTTAAGATGTCCCGAGTTCGAATCTCGGTCAGGGTGGGTTATCTGGACAAGGTTTTTACCAGGGTTTTCCCTTATCCTGAAAGACGAATGCCGGGAAACTGTAAACTCTATGGACCCTGCACTCATTTGAGCATCCTTTCACGCATTCCACTCATCGTTCGATATGACTTAATGTTGGAGGAGGTAAAATTACCAAAAGAAAAATGAGCAGAAGAGTTTTACACAAAGAATAGTTATAATGATGCAATGAGTAATGTTAGAGAATTTCTAGCTATAAAATGCTAATTATTTCTCAGGTGCAAGCATTCCTGAACTTTAATTAGTTTAAGAGAAATAATATTTTGTGTAGATGCTATTACTTTATCAATATTTTCAATTTCGGCTAGGGAGAACAATTTCATTTGAATTTTAAACTAGCACACAGCAATTTTTAAATTCATTATTCCTAAATATGTTTAGTTATAATCTGTTTCCAAAGAGCATTTTAGAAAGTGGAACATGCCGATAAAAGGAATTTAAGGTTTCATGCGGTACTTTACCCACTCTTACTAGATTAATAAGAAACATTTGCTGCTTTAAATATTTATATTAATAAACCAATTGTGTGTCATAAAATTACAAGTTAGAAGAATAATAAAATGCGAAAAAATCTCATTTTTAATAGATTTTACCAGTACATTATTCTAACAGGTCGTTCCAGTAATTAGAATTAATGTATTTTGCTCTGGCCAAATCTTTAGTTTGCTGACACTGAATGAAGTGTGTAAAATGTATGTATGTATTTATTAACTGCAATTGGGTACTACCCGGTGGCAGAGTTAAGAATACAGATCAAATTACAATTATTAGATTTACAACAATAACACAGTAAACAATACAAACATGATATTATTTTACTTTAGTCACTTAAAACTTATCTAATTACTTCTCTATTTACATATTATATACCATTATAATTCAAAAGTTAAACTATAAACCATCAAATCTGAGATATTAATATTCACATATCTTTCTCTGGCGCCTATTTAGTTTTATATAGTTGCTATGTAGTTTCTCATAAGGGATAACCTTTTATCTACTATCATAAATACTATACCTATGTAAAAAATATTTATTTTAACAAAACAAACTAAATTAAACAACATCCCTCCTGCGAAAATTAAATCAAATTTAAACCAAATTCCATTATACTATTTTTCAGTCCTGGGAGGATCTGAATTCTATAAATTTCATTAACAAATATTTGACTAAGTGGCCTCAGCTGCTGTTGTTGGTCTGTTGTGACTTTTTAAAAAGTTGTGGTTGTTCGCCCATCAGATATTCTTTTCTACTTATGCAGATTATGAAACATATTCACAGTAAAAATAACTTCCTCTACGCTTTCTAAGAAATACATAATTTTATGTTTTCTAGATGTTTTAAATATATGGCATTTCAAAACAATTGGTAGATCGATTCTTCAGAAAACCAAAAAGTTATCAAAAGTTTTCTACGAGGGCTGTTCAATAAAGAGTAATCATAATTTTTTACGGTCATAATTTTTCGCACTAAAATTCAACCTTATTATATTCGGTTAGCTTAATATGAAACAAACACGCCGTAGTAGTTTCATTGTTGGTACTCCTGGTTTCCGCCTGTGCGAACCAGGCAAGTTCAGAAATGTTCAGTATCGCCTACCGCTGCAATGGAGGTAACTTGCAGTTAAAGTTGATGTTAGAGGAAGATCCGGAGTTTCTTTCAAAAGTAATCACTGCTGATGAAACTTGGCTACATCATTTTGATGCTGAGAGCAAACAGCGAAGCTCAGTGTGGAAATCTTTTTCATCACCAGCCCCCAAAAGCAAAAGTGGTTGTTTCTGCTGGGAAAGTTATGGTCATCTTATTCTTTGATATTCATGGAATGCATGTTGTACCTGCACACACATCAGTAACTGGGAAATACTACAGGGATGTCAAGAAAACATTGCAAGTCCATATTAGGTGCAAAAGACCACATTTCCGTAAAGAAGGCTGAATGCTGCATTACGATAGTACATGGCCGCATATTGCCAATGTTGTTGCTGAATATCTTGCAAAAATCAACGTGAAGTGCATCCCTCACCTTCTCTATAGTCCGGACTTAGCCCCATGTGACTTTCTTTCTATTCCCTTAACTTGAGGAAACGCCTTCGTGGGAGGCATTATCCATCATCAGAAGCAGTGGTGAAGGCTGTGGAGGCGATTTTGAAGGATCTCTCAAAAAGTGGTTTCCAGCATGTCTTTCAAGACTGGCAGAAACACTGGGACAAGTGCATCGCATTCAGGGAAGACTAGTTTGAGAAGGGCCATCAAAATTATGAGGATGAGTAAAGCTACTTTGTCAAAAAAAAAAAAGTTGTGGTCTTTCTTTATTGAACAGCCCTCGTATGTAAAATGCAGTTTGTTTTCTTTTTTAACAAATCAGTTCAAGTTTGAAAGATGCCCAACTTAAGTGCCTAGCTTTGTACGCATTTTATATTTCGTACTTAAATAAAGATGTCAATACACACAAAGACACACACATCTATTTGAATTATGATAACATCTAGATATTAGATTGGAAGAAACCTATAGGTAGATGCTAGATATATTAATGAATGAAAAGCCTGTAAATCCCTTGAGGGCAAATGCCTCCTACTGCGCAGGGATTAGCGATTGAAAAGCTCTCATTAGGGTTGCAACTCCTAAGAGCCTTGTGCAGTTGCTGCACTCCAGTAATGGCGTATTTTCGTGTCTTTAGCACTGTTACTGTATACTTCACACAACATATACCCCATTGCTGTACATATTCAGCTGTCACACACACACACACACACACACACACACACACACACACACACACACACGCACACACACTTCTAGCTTATAGCACCTGGGTAGCTACTTCTTCCAGTGTCTTGCTTGTAGCTCTGATCTTAGCTTGTGTTGGTCATTGTTAATACAAAAACATATACCAAGAGAAGAAAAAGTCAAACAACCGATCAATGAACAAATAACATCCAATTTTAGATTCCTTTTTGTGTTTCAGCAACAATAGTTCTTAATTTATAATAAGGATTAGGATAAGGATTTCATTACGGAGGGGATTCGGTACGTAGGCCACCTGGGAGGAAGGATGGGGTGAAAGGAGACATAGGGTGGCCGACACAAGGAGTGAGGACAGTGCTGAAGGCAGGGTCCCTGCAGTTTACTCAGATACATAGAGATTTCCTCCGACAGGCTAGGACAACAGACACGCTCCCCTACTGCGGGACTGCAACGAGCCCAGCAGCCGAGCCCCAAAGTCCCTGGCTCGCGGTCCCGAAATGATCCCACAGAGGCGCAGAGAGTAGCAAACGACCTACCGGAAGAGGAAGTAGTTTACCTCTGAGCATATCATCCCGCCATGCACCACCGAGACACCCGCAGACACTTCTACTCTGAAAGAGACCACCAGATGAGAGAAGCTGTGAAATGATAATGGAGAGGTGATGGAGGGACAGGAAATTCTGGGCATGTAATTGACCTAACCCGCATTCGCCTAGCCACCCCGGAAAACCCCTGAAAAAGCCAGGTTAGATAGCTCCGCCACGGGAATCGAACCCGGGCCTCTGGAAAGCGGCCTAAGACATCCCGCTCGGTAATTTATAGCAATAACTCTATAATAAGAGAATT
The DNA here is from genome assembly GCA_030765055.1 of Mantis religiosa. NCBI lineage: Eukaryota > Metazoa > Arthropoda > Insecta > Mantodea > Mantidae > Mantis > Mantis religiosa. Next base: position 108,131,881 of record CM060954.1, on the reverse strand, counting down.
TGTCTGTCACATGTGAATACTGTTTTCTGGTCATCGTAAGTTCATTATAATTATCCAAAATATTATTAAACACCCTTTATTATTAAATTATGACCAATATAATCAAGAAAAGGTTCTTAAACACAGTTTTCGATAATTGGTAGCAAAGAAGAAAGGTTGCTGGAATGAAATAAATTGACTTGCCTCAAAACACTGAAGGAATTGTGAAAGCAAGTGCTTTGGTAGAGAAGCGCCATTAACTCCTTCATTGATAAAGCGGCTATTAGGGAAGAATTACAAAGCCACATTCAAAACCCTCGCTAAAAACAAGACAGTGAGAGAGAAGATGGCGAAAAAGAGGAAGAGAAAGATACGATAAACATAGATGCTCAGTTAGCTGGCTTGTCTGCAGGTTGGCCAACTCATGCAATTGTAATGAAACTCCCTTGCTTCCTCTATGCTTTATCGTGGCAGATATGGTGCAACCACAAAGACCAAACGCACAAGTAATTTAACGGTCCTCTGCAGTACTTGTGATACATGCTGTAGAATTATACATAGATTTTGTGTCATATTTCAGTACTTTTAATGTCATCACGTCCATAGAATACAGAACAGGCGTTTGAGCACAGGCTTAATTTTTCGGAAACGCAATAAATGAATAGTAATTAATTGATACGCGAAAGAAAGAAATAGTAATTAATTGATTCATAATGTACAGTTCTGGGAAGCAATTTCAGTTACATAAGATATCATGAGACTCAGATTAACTCTGCTTACAAAAAATCAAAGTTAGATTTTGTATAGAAAAGAAAAAAAATAATACTCTTGATTTTAATAAAAAGCTACATTGAAATTTATGTGAGGACAAAACAAAATGCTGTTTTGTACATACTGAATTGTGGGATCAAATGAGGGTGGACTGATAAGTTCCGGGCATCATATAGAGATGGAGGCACTGGACCAGTTTGACTTATAGCATCATATAGGTAGTTTAACTCTAGACTAGCTTGTGTCCATAGTAAGAAATCAATAGCTTGTTAAGTTTTTGAATGACAGCATTTTAAACAAGTCAGTTGTAGAGGTTTCACGAAAATGGAGGATTTGGAGAAAAAAAAGAGCAGAGATTAAATACTTCCATTTGAAAGGCTTATTTATAGCTCTTCCACTTTACAGCAGTTCACCCTTAATTCATCTTTGCAGAGATTCTTGTCGTTCCCTGAAAGGCTTAACGCTTAAAGAAATTAAGGAGGAAATGGACAGTACATTGGAAGACCCTGCCCCTTCATATACAGAGGCCGACATAAGTATTCGAACGTAAACATATTTATTACATATTTATTATATTATTTTAAAGTTACGCAGAGTAATGAAATGGTACTCTCTTCCTCAAGTTGATTAATTAACTGTTAAGGAACATATAGAAGATTGAATGTTAAAGGAATATATACATGTATTGAAACAAATATCTTGTGTGCAGTGTCAAGTTCGTTACGAGCTCTGAATCGGTAGGAATTTTCTCCCCTAGGAAAGCTGACCGCAACCATAAATTTTTAAGGGCCGCAGCCAGCGTTTGCTTTCAAACATAGTTTGGCAGGAAGGGGACATTTTGGGTGGTGTAGAGTGATTTTCTCGTAACTGGGACTCCATATGTGTTCTACCGACCAACTATTTAAGAACTGAACTGAACTGAAGGGGGAAGCGAAGTGTCATATGACCTATCTCAGAACATAAGCACATCTAAAGTTCAGTCGCTAGCTGGGGGTCGAGCTAGATCGTCGTGCGAACGCACGCTGAAAGAAATCGCGTTCATTAAGGCAGTCGGTGGCTGAGAGCCGAGCTGAACCGTCGTGCGACAGCACGAAGACAGAAATTGCGTTCATTAAGGTTATTTTGGCTACTGTGGGCTAAACTGAACGGACGAGTAAACTTAAGAAATCGCGTTCAATTAAAGGTAGTTAGTAGCTGGGTACTAATCCGATGAGTCGTGTTATAGACACGGGAGTGCAACCACGCCAGCGCGAAGCCTACCATTCAGAGTTCGCCTAATTAACATGTATTTCGAGAGTAATTGAAATACAACCGATCGTCATAAGAGAATTAACCTGTGTTTCTTTCCAAGTACCCTAATTGATCCACCCAAAACGCCCTGTATCAAGAGATCCTTGACACATATCCTATATTCATGAATATTAGGATAACTCCGAGAGCAGCCGAGGACATCGATAATTTTCGAATTTTATTGGCGATGCTGACGACCCTAGGAGTCAAGCCCCTGCCAAATAATTGAGCCAAACTGAGCGGTAATACTCACTCAACACGCTCGACACACCGACATGCCACAGTAAGCATACGTAAATACAACCGGTACAAAATAAACTTGAGTGTTCTACTAAACATATAAACTCATAAATAGGAACTGAAACTAATTTGTACTACAAGGATAAATAAAACGGTTACTTTACATCTGGACATAAGTGTTCGAACAGAGAACAACTAGTATTTAGTTGTGATCCCCTTTCTTTGAATTAGTGCCAATAATTGTTTGGGCATTGTCTGTATGTCTTGTTTACTGACTGCAGAGTCCATATTTCTCCACTCTCTTTGAAGAAGTTCTTTCAGATGGCCCTTGCTTCTGATGTGATGCTTCCTCACACGCTCCTCGAGTTCCATCCAGATGTTTTCTATAGGATTTAAATCTGGAGATTGGGGTGGGGTCTTCAAAGTGTGTGGAGTGTTGTACACGATCCAAAGCCTTACAATTTCAGCAGTATGCTTCGGATCATTGTCTTGCTGGAAGTAATAATCATTGCTCTAATCCCAGCTTCTCTGCACTCTTTTTAAGATTGTTTTCAAGAATCCTCTTGTATTCAAATTTGTCCACGATCCCATCAATGAATACCAGTTCCCCAAAGCCAGATGAAGCTATACAGCCCCATACCATCACACTACTGCTAACATGTTTCACTGTAGCTACCATGTTCTTAGGTTCCCATTCTGTATTTGGCAGTCTCCACACTTTAAGACGTCCAATTACTCTTGTATATGCAGAATTTGCTCTTGTCCGACCAGAGAACCTTATCCCAGAATTCTGTTGGTTTCGTCACATACTGTTTAGCAAATTCTATACGCTTTTTCTTATTCACCTTATTAACATATGGTTTCTTCCTAGGAACGCGGGCATTGTACCCAATACTATTTAAAACCCGTTCAAAAGTTCTGGTGTGAACCACAGTGCCAGAATATTGCTCAAGGCATCCTCTAATCTCAGGTACAATGACCCTCGGATTCTGCTTCACCGTTTTTATTATGAGCCTCCTGTCTCTGGTGGTGAGTTTAGAAGAAGCGCCATTTCTAGGTTTATTTACAGAAGTATTTCCCTGTTTGTAGCGTTGAATTATGCAGAACACAGTGGTTTTGCTTCTGTTAATGGTTTTGGAAATTTCAGAGAAAGAGATTTGTTTTGTTTGTACATGTTTATCACGATATTCCTCTCTGCCGCCGTTGTCTACTTACCTTTACGTCCCATATTACCTGTGAGTTCACAATCAGCTGAATAACTTTGAGCACACTGTCTCGAGGCATAGCATAAACACAACTGCTATCTGCTATGTGGTAGGGACGTGTAGGGTACGTCCAATCACCTTTCGCTCTGTTCGATTGGGTACGTTCTAATACTTATGTCCTCAATAAAAGGGACAATGAAATAAATACAGCACAGATTATGTAATAATTACAGTACAGATTGTGTAATAAATACAGCACAGATTGTGTAAATAATACGTGGAAAGTTATATTTTGAATATTGTTTCCGAGACACAAAAGGTTAATGTTTACATGTTTAACAATTCAACGCTGTGAAATAAATATCACAGTATTTATAGTACCTGCAATATCACCTGTTATATTATTCAAATACTTTTGTCGGCTTGTGTACAATGATTAAAAAGGTGGGTTGCAGAGTTTAAAATGGGACGTACGAGCACTAGTGATGAGCCATGCTCTGGACGCCCTGTGGAAGTCACAACTCCAGAGATCATTGAGAAAATTCATCGTTTAGTACTGGAAGACCACAGATTAAAGTTGTTTGAGATAGCAGAGGCTGTAAACATATCAAATTACCATGCAGGCAATATTTTAACTAATGTTTTGGGCTTTCATGAGGTCTGAGCAAGATGAGTGCCACGTTTGTTGATACCTGATCAAAAGTTGCAAAGGAAACCTTTTCTGATAAGGATTTGGAGTTCTACCGTAAAAATCCCAGTGAATTTTTCAGATAGCTTACTGCCATGGATGAAACTTGGATACATCACCACAGTCCAAAAAGTAAATTACAATCAAAACAGTGAAATGCGCCAGGTGAGCCAATTCCAAAAAAGGCAAAGTCAATTTTGTCAGCTCACAAGGTTATGGCAAGTGTTTCCTAGGGTGCAAGAAAATTATTTTTATTGATTACTTGGAAAAGGGTAAAAGTATCGCTGATGACTACTACTCAAGCTTACTGTAATGTTTGAGTGATGAGGTGAAAAGCACGAATGTGAATATCAAAGAATGTAATCTTGTTTTTAACGACAATTCTCTGGCTCATCGTTCAGTCATTGCAGTGGGAAAAAAGCCCGAATTAAAGTTCGAATTGGAAATTAATTGCTCTTTCACAATAGGCGTGTGTAGCATGCACTATGAAAGGGTAGAGTCAGACTGAAAAAGTCTTAAGTTCTAATTGCTTGAACATCCACCCCATTCGCCAGATCTAGCACCCAGTGACTATCACTGTTCCCGAACCTCAAAAAAAAAAAGTCCTGAGACGTAGGATGAAGGACGAAGATTCACAGCAACGGGAGGATATTGAGGCGGTAAACATCTATTTTGAGGACCATGATAAATTGCAGTACAGAGATGCTTTAATTAAATTAGAACACCGATATGACAAATGTGTTAACGTTTCTGGATATTATTTTGAGAAATAAAAAAAAAACTTTTTATTAAATCCAGTACTTATCAGCCGACCCTCGTAAATATAAATTATCTCAAATATTTGCTATGGACAGGTTGGTCATAGCCTCTCGTAATACTGCATAATATTGTAACGGGGAGCGCTGAAACACCCTGTGAGCAGCTGGCAACGGAAGACAGGGGAGGCTCGGTTAGCCACGCCTTTCCCTCGTTTGTCTTATAGTGGTGACAGCCAGTGGTCGGAAAGAAACATAATTGTGCGTCTGTTTTCCTTCCACCTGGTTCTCGATCTTTCTGTTACCAGAACAATCGTGTAAACACCAGAAACCGGTGATATTCCTATAAAGAGGGTTACAGACAGACAGTGTGAGTCAGTTGTTGAGTTGGTTTTGGTGTAGTCAGTTCAGTTGTTGGTTGTGTTGGTCAATCAGTTGGTTAGTGAGTGTGAGCGAGAAGACAGTCGCAGTTCTTGGTGTAAGAGTTAGTCAGTGACGTGTTAATGAACGAAAGGATTGTGGAACGGAAGGCTGTACGAACTGTGTATGAGTATCGGAGTTTATGTAATCGCGAGTACAAGGAAATTGTAACGGACGAACGGGTAAATTGTAATTGTGTGCAGCAAGTAATTTTGTGTAATTGGCGAGTGTTAAACTGTAAGTCGGTGGAAATAAAGAACATTGTTGGGTGGTGTAATTGGACTTTTTATTCCACGAACCCACAAAGTCACACTGGTGTCAGGAAGCGGGAAAACAACATCACCGAACATTACAACAATGGAGGCAGCATTAGAAAAGATTTTAGCGGAACTGAGAGAAATGAAGACGGCAACTGAAAACCTCGCTGCAAAAACAGAAGCGGCAAAGAACAGCCTAACAGAGAAGCTGGAGACTAGAAATAACCTGGCCGCGGAACTGAAACTAATCAGGACGGCTAGGGAGAACATCACCGAGAAGATGCAACAAATGAAGGCCGAGTTAACCACAGAAATGAGAGCAGCGAACGGCAGTCTGGCCACGGAAATGAAGGCGGCGAACGAGGCTCTCGCCGCAAAGTTTGAGGAACGTTTGGCCGGCGTGAGGGATGACGTCGCGAACCTGGGCAAACGGAAGGGTCAAGTAGACGACCGCCTTAATGATTTAGAGGAAAAGGCCGAAAACATCGCAAAACCCCTCACCCGCCTGACGGAGGAAAACCGGCCTTATGTGTGGACGGAGGACGCCGAAGACGCTTTCCAGCACCCGAAGGGGACCCTGTGCAGTGCTTCAATTTTGGGTTTCCCACAACCGGGTGGCGCCTTCATTGTGGACACCGACGCTAGCGACCATTGCATTGGAGGTGTCCTATCGCAGATCCAGGACGGCCATGAGCGCACAAGAGTGGAAGAGAAGGAGCGTGCCGCAGCAGTCCGAGTAGTTGTGGCAGTGCCTGCTGAAGGCTGGGATAGCGCAGGCCTGAGGAGGGAGCAGCTGGCGGACGCAGACTTGGGGCCACTCTTGAGGGAAGTGGACGCAGGGACGAGACCAACCTGGGAGGACATCGCACCGAGGAGCGCCACCTACAAGTCGCACTGGGCCCAATGGGACTCGTTGAAGACCAGAGTGGGCGTGCTGTTCCGGGTATGGGAGTCACCCGATGGGAAGGCGCAGAGAGGACAGTTGGTACTTCCCCGGAGTAAGGTCCCGGAAATCTTGGAGGAAGTGCACGCCGGTACTTCAGGAGGACACCTGGGAGCGAACCGAATGATTCACAAACTACGGCAGCGCTACTTCTGGCTGAGACTCCGAGCAGATGCTGGTGGTACACCTGGACCGCCTCGCACGCTACGATGGAGCTGTTCGAGGGCGAACAGCTTTGAGAAGGGAGCAGTGTAACGGGGAGCGCTGAAACACCCTGTGAGCAGCTGGCAACGGAAGACAGGGGAGGCTCGGTTAGCCACGCCTTTCCCTCGTTTGTCTTATAGTGGTGACAGCCAGTGGTCGGAAAGAAACATAATTGTGCGTCTGTTTTCCTTCCACCTGGTTCTCGATCTTTCTGTTACCAGAACAATCGTGTAAACACCAGAAACCGGCGATATTCCTATAAAGAGGGTTACAGACAGACAGTGTGAGTCAGTTGTTGAGTTGGTTTTGGTGTAGTCAGTTCAGTTGTTGGTTGTGTTGGTCAATCAGTTGGTTAGTGAGTGTGAGCGAGAAGACAGTCGCAGTTCTTGGTGTAAGAGTTAGTCAGTGACGTGTTAATGAACGAAAGGATTGTGGAACGGAAGGCTGTACGAACTGTGTATGAGTATCGGAGTTTATGTAATCGCGAGTACAAGGAAATTGTAACGGACGAACGGGTAAATTGTAATTGTGTGCAGCAAGTAATTTTGTGTAATTGGCGAGTGTTAAACTGTAAGTCGGTGGAAATAAAGAACATTGTTGGGTGGTGTAATTGGACTTTTTATTCCACGAACCCACAAAGTCACAATATGTTGGATTTCTGCCTTCCAAACCGTAAGGCCGGAGTTGGAATTTTAGTTACAGAAAGTTGCGTGGATAAGTTCCCCTCATGACGACATTTTTCTCCATCTTGCAGAATAAATTTCCAGTAACTATCAACTTAAAGAACTTCGGGTTCATCCTAACATCACTTCAAATGTTTTATTCGGTATATATTTAAATATGAACTGTTTAAAAAGAAGATAAAAACATGTTAATTCTATGTATTTTATTTCAGGGTTTTATTACCATCTAAAATATTATTTATTTTAACATTCTATATTTCTGGTTCAACATATAGAAGTCAAATACGACTTTTAAGTGGACTGACATAAATATTTTTACCTATATTAAATCAATTAAGAAATAATCTACAATCAAAAAATAGTTTAAGCAGAAATATGTATTTTATGACCACTAAGGTTGGGCTTCAATCTGATTATAAATATGCTAAAAATTCTGTAAAAGGTATATTATCTACGATACCTACAATTTAGAGGCTGGAGCCTCAATACATTTAGGAATTTAACATTTATATTGCGATTTTCATTTTCATGAACTTCACAATTATTACCGTAATACGATACATTATATACATATCAGGGTAATTCAAATGAAAACCGGTCACTTGTGTAATGCTACAATAATGATGATATTAACTCAAAAGCTCTCCCAGAGTTCTCAGAGACGTGTCATATTGAATGTCAAAGCTTATCATTCCACAAAGCAAATTCCATCGCGACGCACCTCGCCCTACGCGTTGATCCTTCAATTCTGAAACAAAGTTATGAAATGCTGGAAAATGAAGAACAGAATAATGCCCGGCAACTCATTCCATCATTTGCCTATTAACTAGGGAAAACCTAAATTCAGAGGGGTCGTCCTCATAGGAATCGAACCTGCCGAGCGTATCTTTCTCTTCTATAATTTGCATTTATTTCCTATATGTGTACTGATAAAGGCTTGTTGCTCTGATTTTTCTAAATACCACATTTTAACTTACAAACTTTTTGCAGAAACGATTTCATTATAATGTTATTTATTTTGGGTAAAAGAGGGTTCAGGAGACTGACGCGACTGCAATTTCTTTAAAGATTTTGTCCCTGTATGTTAACTGTGAAATTCCTATACATTTGCAGTACATTATAATTTAGAAACAAAATATAAGACAATTTAGCCCACCAAAAGCTAAAATTGTTATAAACCTGAAACCAAGAGCAACAAATGCTTCCGTCATGGTTAACGTTACAGGAATGTATTAAATATAAATTGAACATTTAACGTGATCTCTATTGTTATATAATAACCTTTCTTTTATTCTTTCCCAGTAATATAGAATTATAGAAGATTCAGTTGGACTGAAGAAGTGTTCACAAGTTATTATAAAATATTCAAAATGTGCATTTTATTACATTTTAATTCGTAGTGTGGAAGTAATTTCGAATATTCTGTTCTCTTTCTCTGCGTTTATGTACTTACCTTTTCTAAGATTTTTTCATAAAAAAGAACAAACGTTTATATACTTACTCTTGTTAATGGAAAGACACACTAATGCTCCTTTAAAAACACCTGGGTTGTTACACGGATGTTGGACTCTTTTATAGGTATTTCTTGCATAACTGCGCCCTGCTTGTCTTGCACTGCTCAGATATTAGTGTTACTTTCTGCCGCTAACAGCGCGCTTATCACGGCCCTTTACCGACATGATGTTACGTGCTTTGTAAAGAGCCCTTCAGCGCCACACGTCTGTGCTTTGCTGAACTACTACTCTGTGAGAATTTCGCCGAGTTTTCGTTTATACGTTTTCTTTAAGCACAAAACAGATTATTCCAAATATAATTTGAGAACATGTAGTGAATGTGTTTTATTCCTACAATATTGATGAGGTTGACATCTGAGATACTAAAAGCTACAAGAGGAAATTAACGCAAGAAAAAGCTAATCGATTTCAGTAATTACGGCATTTTAAAACGGTTTGACAAATATGCTGATTTAATTCTGTATCGTATTTTCATTTAATATCGAAGCATATCCTAGTTAAGTTTCAGAAATAACAGCTGCATGTTAATAAGTCTTCTTAATTACATTTTGGGTTATATTGACATTCAGAAGAAAAACACATGAGCGGTAGATCTCATTAAAACGAAGTTCAGGTATGAGAAAGTTAACGAATGGACAACACTTGAAGCGCAGAGTCCTTGGTTCTCCGAAAAATTGCTACTGCTTGATGCTTGAGAAATCAAATAAATGGTTGGGCAATCTTCCTATGGCAGGCGCAAAATTTAATGGGGGTTGGCAGCAGGAGCTGCTCAACCCAACATTCAATCAGATGCTTGGCATGCCTTGCGGTGTTGTATAAACAAGCTGTGAAGTCACGCTGTAAAGCCGGTGCCTGAATATCACTTGCGCCCATAAAGTTATTTTCGCAACAGGAAAGATAACAGCCTGATCATGAAGAGCAGTTTATTTTGAGACAAAAGGACATCATTGGGTATGTCGATATGATCCAATCGGTATGTCGGTTGCAACTCTTTAGGAAACTATTTTGCGGGGAGGGAGTGTAAAGGATATGGAGGAAAATGAGTAAGATAAAGAAACAGGATATGAGGACAAGGAGATGAAACTCCACTAATTATGTTGTCCGGGCTTGTAGGCCGTGGTCCATTTGTATTTCTTTCCGACGTTTCGCCGAAAACTGCGTTCGGCATCTTCAGGGTTCTAGGTCAAGAGACCCGGACTCTCGACTTAAAACCCTGAAGGTGCCGAACGCAGTTTACGGCGAAACATAGGAAGGAAATGCAAATGGACCACGGCCTACAAGCCCGGACAACATAGTGGAGTTAACGACGCCGGCCGTGAAAGCCTCAGCATTTATGTAAGGAGATGAAAGATCAAAGCTATCCATACCCTACTGCTATTGCCTGCAAGAAGTCAGGATTTAATAGGGGCATAGAAACTAGAGCTGAAAAAGCGCACTACCAACTTGATGGTAGCACTAACTGCCATCATACAGGATCCCGAATGAAGGGACAATAAGGATATTTTGGATTTTTTTTATTATTTACTTGAAGTATTTGAAGCTAATACTATCCTCGTTTGACATTTCTGAAGAGGTCTACCTCTGCTTCTCTCTCTTACTCTCTCTCTCCCTCTCCCTTTCTCTATATCATTAATTCTTGCAGTTACACTAGCTCCCAGAAGCGAACAGAGCGCTTGATGTGACCTTTTATCGTCAGTTCAGATGGTTCTGAGATCTCTAGACCTGAAGACTGAAGTCAGGAGCGTGAGTTCACGTAATGTTTTCAGCTCTTCCTAAGCATCATGCAATCTGTACACTTCTTTTTTTTTTATTTACGTCCTCCAACGTTAAGTCATATCGGAAGATGAATGGAAGGGGTGAAATGTTGCTCAAATGAGCCCAGGGTGCACAGAGCCTAGAGTTACCCGACATTCGTCCTTCAGGATAAGGGAAAACCCCGGAGAAAACCTTATCCAGGTAACTCACCCTAACCGAGATTCGAACTCGGGACCTCTTGAACGTGAGGCAGACACCACGCTACCCAGGCGGGCTAATCTGTATATTGGTGCTAGTGGAAGCTAGAGAGAGGAGTTAATGCTTCCATGATTTGGACTATGTTCCGCTTTTATCCGCTTTTGTTTATCTCTTTGGAGATGCAGGTGGCTTGGACTGGAATGGGACTGCATTTAATAACCATAGTCGCTGATCCACCTTTCGTCACATTGCTATGCACTTGTGTTGTAACCTCAAATAGTCGGCTTCTTGCTTATTAATCTCTATTAAAATTTAAAATGTTTTATGTAAAAGGATGACGTACACATTACTTCGTCATCAAGTTAAGAACCCTGATCAAGAGAAATCATCCGGAACAGGCAGGTAATAGCTCAGGCCATACTGTCAAACAGCAATTAGAGTATCCAAAAGTACTTAAACAACAGCACTGTTAGCAACTGTAGAAACGGTCCACGTATATCCCATTCCAACCATAAATACAGGAAGATAATGTGACTGTCCTATTCCACTTTCACAGCAAAATACGTGAATGGATTTACTCTAATGACAAGCCTGCGTCACCGTAGCTCCAAATAATTGAAGTGTCATCTATGTGGTACAGCGTAACAAATTTGTAGTGACAATCTATGATATGCAAACAAATTAACTTGTCTCCACTTATACCACCTGTAAGACAGCCTACTTCATAAATGCCTTCATTAAAATGTTGCCCACAAGCTTTTACTTTTGCTTTCATATACCCTAATGCTGAAGTTTCATAGCTTCTTTGGCGATTTATTTCTCCTTTTCATAGGTAATTAAAGAGAAACCACATTCAATTTTTGCACAGACACAGCACTCTAGCCTCACACATGTTTCACTACTTTCTACAATATTCACACTCTTGTACAAGTAGTTTGCCGTTTCAAAATTGTTTCTAGTAAGTTCTATTCCTAGTTACCAAAATCTGTGCAATTCTATTTTTAGAAATGAAGCTTGTCAAAAGAAAAATTTTTCACACAGCGTAATGTAAAGTACTATTATTTTAAAGAACTTGATTTTCTGTGCTAACCTCAAGTAATTTAGATTACTCATAGGAAGGTAATAAACAATAAATACCTAGTTTCTCCAAAACAGGATTATCTTGATAGGGTATCTGCATATCGTCCAGCAGCGGTAGCTCTGCGACAAAGGACAACGCTCGGTCAACACCGTTGTCCACATTTCACGTTTTTGAATCCAACTCTCAAAGCCGGAGCGAGCAGTATCGCTACTAGGGCTGTTAAGCTTCCTGAACAAATGTCCAAGTACTTCATGCCATATCTTGGAGTTCAAGGAAACTACATGCTAAAGTGTCACATGTTTATTAACCTTTAAATGCATAAATCATTTTGCTCCTTATGCCATTCTTGCTGTAATTCATAAACCGGTTTTCATGCCGCTTTCTGCGGTGCCTCAACGCAATCGATGCGAATAGCCATGGTCCTTAAATCTATGAGAATTTTTAGATAAAAGTTATCGTTAAAGCGATAAAAAATGGACTGACCATCCATTCAAAGCTAAATGTCGCGAGTTCGGATCTCGGCAACTGCAGTCAAATGTGCCTTTGGTAAAGGATGGGGAGGGCCCAAGTAAATTAATCGGTGTGATGGCACCCTTGGATATTGTCGGGATATTACTTGACTGCAGTTGCTTGGATTTTGCCTTTCTATTGTAAAAAAGAATACTATAATATAATTGTAAAAATAATATAATACAATTCAAAACACTTAAAGTTTCGAGTGTATAACTGACAAACGCCAGTACAACATCATGATAATAAAAAAAACACAACTAAAACATTTCTCTAACTGAATAAGCCTTATATTGCATATCTGCTACACCATGCACTTCAGGGTTAATGTTTGAAAGCTGTACCGTCATTGTTTAATGAAAATATAAAAAGTAATGCATTACTAACAATTAAAGGTGAAGCAATTCGTCCCTTGCTTTCGATGGAATATAATCCTGTTAGAAACGTTGGCTTGGAGCAGAGTAATTTCCAACTCAGCAACTTCCAAAATTCCATGAAGTAATTCGATATCTCAGTTTGCTCGTAAAGCGGAACTCGTTCTCTTTGAAGAAAATGTGCATATGGTGAGCAGATTCAAAAATGCGTCCAGCATTTCATTGCAGTTGCCGGAAAAGAGCCACGCTGACAGCTTTACTTACCGCTAGTTGCCTTTCTGGTGCCACTGTCAGACAGAGATATCAAAGCTCGTTACTGCTCTTTTGAGTGTGTGTGTGTGTGTGTGTGTGTGTGTGTGTGTGTGTGTGTGTGTGTGTGTGTGTGTGTGTGTGTGTGTGTGTAATTTACGTCCTCCAACGTTAGGTCATATCGGGCGATGAATGGAATGGCTGAAATGAAGCTCAAATGAGCCCAGGGTCCATAGAGCTTAGAGTTATCCGACATTTTTCTTGAAGGATAAGGTAAAACCCCGGAAAATACCTTATCCAGGTAACTGACCCTGACCTAGATTCGAACTCGGGGCCTCTTGAACGTGAGTCAGACATGCTACCACCACGCTACCGAGGCGGGCTTACTGCTCTGTGATAGCTCTATTCCGTTAGATTATTCCAAGAAATCAAAAAAGTAAAACTTACGTAGCACAGTATTCTTCCTCATTCTGAAACAAAGTAGCATTAAAGCAACATCTTCGGTATTGGCCCTCCAGGTTGTTTATCGCATACATTTTTGTAGTGATCACATCAATGTCCTATTGTCTATGAATGCAATGAATGCACTATTAGGGAGAATAGTAGATGTGCCTTCTCACACAATATCAAACCATTGTGCGTCTGTGGTTGACACCATATTTGTTCTTCTAATAGCTTAGGCAAAAGCTGAGTTATTCTCACCACATTGCTAGCTATAATGGCGTCAAACGCAACCTCGGTGAACGAATAGCCTGTGAAATATGAAGAAATGCATGCACCACTTGCCACTGCATTCAATTTCCGCGGACACATCAGGGAACTATCGGCACTGGTACAGGAGGCTATTGCCTCTCTGTGCCCAATGCTGGGTTCGGGCTCTATGCCAGTCCACTTAAAGCTACACCTCTTTTGAGCGCTGATAATCCCGCTCATGTACGCCTGTGAAATCTGGGGCATGGCTTCCGATAGCTGGATAGCATACCTTCAGCGTGCATAGAATAGAGGGCTCCGATGCATCTATTCTGTGGGTCGTTCTTTCCCCGTGAGGTTGCTTCACGAAGCTTCTCTTCTCCCATACGTGGAGGACGAAATTAGGCGCCGGGCGACAAAATCCTACGCTCAAATTCAAGCTCACAGAAGTGCCCTGGTTCGGTCTCTAGGAGATAACGACGCTACGAGACGCCGCTTCAGGTTTTACCGGGTACCCCTATTGCATGTGGGCACTCGAGGTAACAAAGGAGTTAATCCAAACAGCAGCATAAGCTGAATTTCAAAAATCTCCAAATGAGCTGTTTGGCTACAAAATTTACCCCACCTTATATCAAAATAAAACACCAGGGTGTAAACAAAAAAGTGGTTTAGCATCCTGTACAAAATAAAGAGGAGCAAAAAGCTACCTCATCAAAATTTCATTAAAATAATCCCACCTCATCCTGTAATCATCAAAACTATAAACCTGCGGTCAGACCCAAAACCTGGGTGGGTACGCAGCGAAAACCTTCTGGCTGTTAACAGCCTGTCAGTATCGAGTTGGAGTTCGAGTGCATTCAAGCTGCGAGGAATGTTTATTTCATTTCAGTGAAATTTTCTTCCTGAATGTTCATATTATAAATGATTCTGAAAGTGAAGTTCTTATTAAATGCGTTTAACAGAGCTTTTCAATCATATTTATTCTTTGATAAGTTAGATAAGCTAAATTGGAACAGCTCTGATACTTCGTGTAAAGCTCTTAAGCTCTTCTGCTGGCCCTGTTTATTGCGAAGGAATGATACATCTCTTTTGAACAGAAAAGATGAGAGTTATTAATGTGTAATGCACACAGTTTCTATTTCTCATTTTCTATGACTTTGTCAAATTTACAGGATACGCCACTGGAAGACACAATTTTAGCATAGGCAACTTACGTTAACGAAAGACAAGTTTGGACAAGAAAAATCATGAACGGTCAGCCTTCATAACGACCGTTGTGTGCTCCTTGAAACATTTTACATTCTTAATTCAGACCTTTACGTCACTTTGTTTTGGGTTTAACACGGCATAAACGTAATGCTACACGCATCCGTGAGCTACCCTTAACTTTTTGCATAACATGTCAGAGTCGCTGCACCTTGAGCCTGAGACGAATGTTAACAAAAAGAGGTCGGCTTGTTAGCGACTGCCGCGCCCTCTTGCAGCTTGTAGTAGATCTACTGGTTGTTCTCGATGTCGGTAGGAGCGCTGCCGTCCAACTTCATTCATTATTACGAACTTTAGCTGGTATTTGCATTGCATTAGAGGCCTGGCAAACACTCAGTGCTTCATGATGAACCTTGTGTAGAATGGGATGGTGCGAGATGAATCTCTCTCCGGTTTCTGAGATTAAATTAAGTTAACAGTGTTTCTTACCCACCCCTTACCCTCATAAAACCAACGAATTTTGTTAAATGACGAAAAAGCTACTCTCATCAAATCATCTCCTTCATTCGTTGCCTCGCTCTTTTTCTGTCTCTTCCTGGATTCAAATGAATTTTCGCATTCTGGTTTGCATCATCCAAACTGCGTAATCTCGTACAAAGAGGCAAGAAATAAAATAAAAACAAATAACTGCAAGACTTTCTATACTTCAGTTTTATTTCCACAGTCAATACAAAAATCCGCTCAGAAACTTTCTTCTACTAAAAGGTTTATTCAGAATAAATATTTGCAAGAAATGTTCCGAATTAGGCTAGGTCACTGACGTGCTTCGAAAGTTGAGACAACAGGAAGCTTTTAAAAATCCAGTCCAATATAGAATGGTAATCATAGAATTATACACAAAGTGCATTTTTTAACTACGTCGTTTAGGACGAGGAATGAAATGGGTGAAACGGTACTCAAATTAGCCCTGGGGCCACGCCGTGGCTCAGTGGTTAGATCGCTTGGCTCTCACCAAGACGGCCCGGGTTCGATCCCAGGCGACCGCAGTGAGATTTGTAGTGGACAACTCGGCGCTGGGGCGGGTTTTCTACGGGAATTCCGGTTTCTCCCGCCATCTCATTCCACCGGTGCTCCATCTTCATCTCATGTATGCCGTATGTAGAAAAAGCGGGCGTTCAACACTACACATTTACATTTCATTTAGCCCAGGTTCCTTAGGGCTTACATATACGACGTTTATTTTTCAGGATAAGGGAAAATCGCTGAAAGAAAACTTATCCAGGTAACTCACCCAGACCGAGACTCGAACTGGGGACCTCTTGAAAGTGACGCACACTACCACCTAAGCTACGGGGGCGGCAACCAAAGAGCCTAATTAAACTTTCAAATCGATTTGTGAAATCTATAACTGATAATATTTTGGAAATATTTAAAGCTACAACCCTTTTATTTTATAAGAATAATGTCACTTTAAAAAAAAGTATGCGTTTAGTATGAGGCAACGTTTCTCTCAACTGCTTTTCACTTATATAAAATAAAGCGAAAGTGAAAAGAAGAGTTTTGTTTTCCTTTTTTTTTTTGTTTTCCTTTTTTTTTTTTTTTTTTTTTTTTTTTTTTTTTTTTTTTTTTTTACTCAACAGAATCAAAGATTTACTGTTACACACCAATATACTATGTGCGTTCAAGTTATAACACCTATTTTATTTACTTTTTTTACAGGACTGGGACCAGATAAGATCTTCTGGTATTTTTAATACACGTGGACTCCTTGTGAATGCGTGACAGATGGCAGCACTGTACAGTGCATAGAGCTCTAGTGGCAGCGACGATGGTGACGTTTTCAATACAAGAACAGAGAGTAATCGATATTTCATTCATGCCATCATCACGCATCAACATCACCTGACAATAATTAATTGCTACGCGCACAGCCTTGTCATCATCCGTCAGGATTCGTGGCACCCACCTGGAAGACACAGACATTTTTCGCATTTTCAGACCCTCATGCAGGATTGTGTGCACAGATCCCTCGGAAATGGCAATGTCTGCAACGCTCAGTCGGCGATCCTCCGAAACAACATTCTCCACTCGCTGGATCATGTCATCAGACCGGCTGGTGCGAGGCCGTGACTGTCTTGGTTTGTTGTCACACGGTGTTCTGCCTTCATTGAACTTTCGCACCAAGGAGGGCACATTAGACACATCTATGGTACCATCACCATATGCCTCACTCAACTGGCGATGAATTCCAATAGGTGTCACACCATAAAAATGGAGAAAATGATTACATGCTGTTCTTGCAATGAAAACGTCGCCATTTTAAGTATAAAAAACCAGAAGTTCCTATCTGGTCCCAGACCTAACAAAAATAGGTGTTTGTTATAACTCACCTCGTATTTTATCTTTCAGTCACACAAATTAATTAGATTATCTAACCATAACTACGTGCAGTAAACTGTAACGTACCAAGCAGTAAGTTATGATTAAAGTTATATTTATAATGTTGCTTCACGTACGGTAAAGAGTAAATGGATGGAGGCACCTCGTGTAAAACGACCTGCATGCAGATCTATTGCGGCTGGCATTCCAGATTCGGTGTCAACAAGTGTCTCCTCACGTGATAACAGCAACCACCGACACCGCCGAGTGCGGAGATAGCATTTGCAATGCGCACGTATCCGCGCCATCTATCGGCACCGCCACGCACTACGAGAAAGCACATATAAAAGATAAGGTAATGTAATTAATGTAAATGGTGGAAAGGAAATCTGGTATGAAAGTAAGCAGCCTGGCATTCGTCTATGTGAAAAGGGGAAATCATAAAGCTCCAGTGGCATCGAACCCATGATGTCCCAAACGAGTCGCATACGTTACCGCGCTTCATGATATGTAGTTACCAGAATTAAAATACCCTTGCCCTATTTTCCAAGAATTCTCAAAAGTATAGGAAGTTAAATATCAAACAATAAACATCTAAAATAGTTTTACCAATATAAATTCACAGATATTTACATTCTAACATTGCTTTGTGTTTACTTTGATTCGTGAGGGCGTTTTATTCGAAGTCTTCCTTTAAACAGTCCTTCCTATATATTTATTTCGTTTCCTGTCTCCTTCGCTACGTGAGAGTTTTTCCTAGTAGTAAACTTGAAGTATTGGGTGCGAAATGGTTTTCCTGTCATCTCTAACCAATCCATTAATTTCGCCTTTCAACAGCAAGAGTCAAGAGGGAGGAAGGATACAGATTTATTGCCCCAACTATGAACACTTTTATAGAGGATGCATTTAATTTCCTTCGTCAATCGTAACCACAGCTGGAAAATATATAACACAATGAATTCTACATAAATTTGTAAAAATCACAGTGATATACAATATTATACGACACTGGACTTGTTATGCAATTCTAAGAATTGAACTCATTTGCTCGTCCTCAAAATATCTAATATCTCCTAAGCTGCTATCAAAAATAAAATATTAATAAAATAACTTATTTCGTTATCTTTTATATAGGGTATTTTTTACTTCTTTTCCCATTATAATCACAAACATGTAATGCTGAATTCATAGAATTTCATTTAAAAATAGGCATATACTCGTATTTTGTAAGACAACATTTTGTCAGAAAATTTTTACAATTCCTTAATAAGATCTGGGGATCACGTTGGCCATAGTCCTTTATTGATGACCCTGTCTCCAAACGTTTCCCTAATTAATTGCAACGATACATCACTGAATGTGCTGTAGCAGAGTGTTGTTGAAAATATATTGCTTTCCTGTACCTTTGTCCATTGACTGCTTGCTCGAAGAATAGGTATATGCCCTATAATTGGGCAAGCATACACAGCACACAAAATATTAGTTTTCTGGTCATGCAATGGCATTTCTTGCACAATATCGTGTTTTGTTTTTCACTCTAATATCTGGTGTGGTGATACATGACCATGTTGCGAAAACCATGTTTCGTCTGTTAAAAAAGAGTTAACTTTGGGTCTATAGAGCCATCATTAACTTTACGCACCATCAAACTTCAGAAATGTGTTCTATTCAGAGTATCACGTGGTTGCAGTTCCTGAACTACGTTTATAGTATATGGTTTTAATTTCAAAAACTTTGGTGGCCTTCGAAGCCAAGATTTGTGAAGTACCCGTTTCCTTGAAAACGTACTCTGAGATTTTCATGGGTTACGTTCTAACTTGTGTCCTATCTCATCGAGTTTTTCCTCTGCAAGCACATGGTGAGTTCTTTTGCGTATCTTATCAAGAACAGAACCAGTTTCCCTGAATCTCTTTGTAAGTTAACGAACTGTCTCTCTGTGAGCTGCAGGAATACCACGAAATCGGTCCACAAATAACCGTGTCACTTCTCTACAAGACTCTATTGGCACATAGGAATCACACATCAATATGCGCTGTGCTAAAGTGTACACATTTCTTGGCATTATAACTGAACTAAGCATAATTTGACTACAAAGAATACAAGAACCCGCACTAGCAACGGTCGAACATGCACTGAGGCGAAGAAACGTGGGTGCCAGGAACGATGAGAGGAACTGTTTGCAAACAGCTAAATCCCACCGGAGGGACACCAGTGAAAAATAAGGCATTGTAGAACCGGAATTTCCTTTTTGAGCTATAGTATGCACAAGCACGCGTGCACACTCTTTTTAAAAAAATTCTTATATTTATTTAAGAAGTAACAAAATGTGTATTTCTGGTGAAATATGGTATCCAGATTTTGGGTCGAATACAATACTTGTTCTATTTCTACTTAAAAAGTAAAAATATACTGTATTTGCCAGATCTAAACTTCTGTTTAGACAATTACAGTGCAACAAAGTAAACGCCAAGCCTTCTAAGTATATCTTGTTTCATTTTCTGAACTTCTATTTTATTTTTACTTTCTGTTTGACCTTAACAATAACTTAGTGTTAGAAACGAAACTTTGAAGTATTTACAGTATCTGCATATCAAAACATTTTTAATTTAGTTATGTGTAAACAGCACAGCTATAGCATGTGTAGTTTCATAAATAAATACTATTCGTCCAGGAAGTATCAGGAAAAATTATTTGGCGAGATAGTCGATACCAGTTTTTCTTGACACTCGATTCTCGATATAATATATGATATTTTCTACGATACTCGATACTGCCATTTCTGCTTTTGCTTTCAGTTCAAAATATAATCTTATAAGAACTGTGTAATACCAATAAGATTAAACAAGTAAATATTGTCACATTAGTGACTGATTTGATTAGTGCAGCTTCCAGTGACTGATTTGTTTAGTGTGGTAATTTGTGACATCACGTGTGTGCGTCATCACCCTCTGGTGGAGTGAGAGTCTGTTGTGAATCTCTTTGTCTTTGTGTGCCAGCCTTTGGCTGGTTAGGGCGTAATGCCACACCTTTGTAAGGTATGTGGCCATCTTTGTAATTATATTTTTTAATTTACGTCCTCCAACGCTAAGTCATATCGGACGATCAATGAAATGGGTGAAATGATGCTCAAATGAGCCCAGGGTCCACAGAACTTAGAGTTACCCGACATTCGCCTTTGAGGATAAGGGAAAATCCCGGAAAAACCTTATCCAGGTAACTCGCCCTGACTGAGATTCGAACTCGGGACCTCTTGAACGTGAGACAGACTTGCTACCACCACGCTACCGAGGCGGGCTTCTAATTATTTGGTGAGGTAAATTTGTTCTTAACGTAATTGTGGTTTTAGTTGGTGCTACCCAACCTTTATAGAAAAAAATGTATTAGTAGATATCCCAACCTCTCCAAAAAGCATGAGTTCCCTCTGAGTTATCCCCCGTGCACAGTCCTGGCCGCGTGATAATGCATCCTAATCCTTTACCACCCATGGTCAGGTTGTCAAAATATATTTAATTGTAGAAAACTAAAATCATCAGTGTTCTTATTTTTTAAACTCTACATTAGATATTTAAAAGATAAACAGTCTACTTTTATAAGTTTTTGTTAAAAAAAATACTAGCATTTTTACTCTCTCGGGGTCAAGTCTACTTCTTTTTCTGTCACATATATATGCTAAATATTGTGACTTTGTGGGTTCGTGAAATTAAAAGTCCATTTGCGCAAACTCAAAATGTTCTTTATTTCCACCGAATTACAGTTGGAACACTTGCCGATTACACAGAATTACGTAGCGCACACAATTACAATTCGTCAGTTCGTCTGTCACAGGTCCACTCCACACTCACGATTACGTAAAACTCCTCTGATACACGTACACAGTCTTCCAGTCCATTCGCTAACACGGCGCTCCTCGCGGCTGCTTGCCAAGAACTGAACTGACTCGCCAACTGCAGCCCTTTTATAGGAAGATCGCTGTTTGTAAAGGTCTCGTGGTTCAGTGAATCATCCCGACTGTTCTAGACGTCAGAGGGAGGGGAAAGAGATGGCTAGTGCTGTTTTTGCAACCATCCCCTCGTTAGCGCTGCAAGATAAATGGGTAGGTGTAGCCTGAATGCTTCCCGTCTGGCCACTACCTGCCAGCTGCTGGTTCTCTCGGGAATTCCGATGTTCGGGTGACAATATTCTTTCAGAGAAAACTGTTGCAGATGGAATGCCCAGATATATAGCGATTAATTTATTTAAGTTCTGGAAACTTTGAATATGTTTTTGTGTACTAGAAAGAGAAGGTGACAAATTGTCGTTGAGATATGCAGAGATTTCTTCTTGGGAACTGTTAAGTGCTAATCTGACACATGATTATTTTCTTACATAATGTTACTCTAAAGGTAGCATATTCCTAGCAATTTCTCGAACTTTGCAAAATTCTAGTTGCGGTAATAATATTTTTATTTTAAAATAAAAATTGCAGAATCACCACCGAAGTATCAAAAAGGTTATGTGACTTTGTGGGTTCGTAGAATTAAAAGTACTGTTTGTAGAAATGTAAATGCTTTTTATTGCAGTAGAAGACGTTTTGTACACCCCTTGCAGCAGTGAAAATGACGTTTCATACAAACAGCAGTGTTCAAGGTCCCTCGTTGATTTACCACACGTAAACAGACGAAAGAAATTACTGCGGTACACTCACAATTACTGCACAGCTACACCTCAATTACAACTCACTAGCAACTGACTGTTCTCAAACTTTGCCGCTTATTTATATCTCCTAGTCATAACATGTTAAATTGGATTACTCAGTTTCTCTCTCAACGTTTCTGTGCTACAAAATACAATGACAGTACATCCAAATTCTGACAAATAAAAATGGGCCTACCACAAGGTGCAGTACTGAGTACAACCTTGTTCAACATCTACATCAATGATCTTCCCCGAGGCTGTATCAAACACAGAAATAAAGACAGCACTTTCTGCAGATGACATGACTATGTGGACATCTTCCCCACAAATAGAGAAATCCAAAACTTCAATAGAAAAGGCTCTGATACTATTGGAAAAGTGGACTGACAACAATTTGATGAAAATAAATACTGATAAAACATTCCAAATATTTAGCTTAAAAAAGAAAATCCCTAAACTAAATCTGCAGTTCATGAAAACAAACCTGCAATAAACATATGAAACAAAATATTTAGGAACAATTTTTCATTCAAAATTATCTTGGAGGCATCATATTGAAACAGTAGTAAACAAATCAACAAAAACATTTCAATTTTGAAAAGATTAGCTGGAGTCAAGTAGGGCAGTAATCGGGAGACACTGAACACCACATACAAAATATTCATCAAGCCAATACTTCTTTATAATGCAGAGGTAATAATTACAGCAAATAGTTCTAACATAAATCACCTAGAAGTATGTCAAAATCAGGACCTGCGACTAAATACCGGTGCAGCAAAATCAGCTCCAACCACGGCAATGCAAGCCTTAACTCGGAACTATCCAATATGTCTAACTTTAGAGGAGCAGGCACTAATACAACATGAAAAAATAGTGCGGTTAAGAACAACAAAATGGGAGAAAAGATTACTACAACCAATCAAGATGAAAACATAAACAAGTTTCCTACACAAATTTATGGAATTAAAAACAAATCTGAATCTTCCTAATTCTAAAGAAAACATTTTAATCAAAGAAAACCCACTGACTTTTGAACCAATTAATATTCAATTAGATTTAGAACAAATAGCTACAAAATCTGAAACTGCCAAAACCTGTACTAAAACACTATTATTAGAAACTGTGAACAATAGATACCCACCTGAAGAATGGATACATATCTACACAGATGTATCTAACTTGGACAACAACCCAGGAGCAGGATTTAAGTGTGCACTGTTCTCATTCTATCAACCAGCAGGATACCACACAACAAATTTTGATGCAGAAGTAACGGCTATTCATATTTCACTCCAACACCTTCTATTCTATACAGAATATATAAATTCAAAAATGCTGTCATACTTTCTAATTCTAAAGCAGCATTATGTGCAATAAGTTCATATAAAATGAAGTCAATCAAAATTAAAGAATTCACAAAATCATCCAACAACTTCAAAAACTACAGAAACGAATTATATTACAGTGAATACCTGCACATTGTGGAACTGCTGGAAATGAATGAGCTGATTTTCTTGCCATAAAAGGTGCAAATTTAATTCAGAACAAAAGTAAAAACTTACCCTTTACATGCATAAAAAGGTTAATCAAAAACAAATATAAAAACAAACAAAACCAATCAATATCTAACAAAGCCAAAGATAAAAGAATGGAACATTTTAATTAAAATCCAGAAATTATTCCAGAAATCCCACGTAAAGCTGCAGTAGCATAATTTAGATCACTTACGGATCGTGATTATTCCGCCAAACACTTACACAGAATAGGAATTTATACAAGTCCAAATTGTCCTCTGTGCAACAAAGAAGAGGAAATGACTGAAGAACATCTTTTAACATGTGAAGCCCTACCTGACGGAGCCACTACACAGAAATATTGGAGATAAGGGAGCTAATGGCTTCATTGCCAAAGCCTAGCATTTGAAAACAACATATCTCCTAGTCATTGTTCTAGAAAGCCGACGAACGTTTGAAGACAATCGCGATGGCAGCGGAAAATTCAAGATCCTCCCTCTCCCCCTCTCCCCCTCTCCCCCCTCTCCCCCCTCCCCCTCCCCCTCCCCCCCTCTCTCTCTCGGCAAGCGTTCAGTGCTCGCCCACGCGCCGGCTGTGGCTTGCGGCACTATCTGTCTCTTTCATTCCTACCCACGCGTGACCAGCACTGGCTTGTCGCAACTCCAACGAAATAATGCGATCAGTGACAGTCAGAAAATTCGTTCACTCCATCTTTCGATGTATATACCATGCAAATATCGTGAGTATAGAAGTCTCATCCCTAATTATCAGTTGTATTTTTGGTACAGGATTCAATATAAATATAATCGCACCATTTCTACCCTATAGCGGGAAATATAATATGATTCCCGTTAATTATGTCATTCCAAAAATATGGATATTTCTCTTGTAACATACAACTTACAATGCATGGATATTTCAGATCTTGATATATATATTAGATAATGTTATACACATGCGTTAACGAACATTGGAATATTGAATTCCAGACCATATTTCAAATGCGAATGGTATCAATAACACCAATGACACGAACAGATGTTTCCTACGCCACACGACAGGCGTATGACGAGAGCTTGTCAATTACCACATTGATTTCTTCTTTGTTTGCCTGCGGAAAACTGCAGAAAAATGAAACTGCTAAGAAAAGCTCTGATGTACAGTTCAATCTCACTGCCTTATCTGCTATAGCGAGTCTCGTCACATGAGTTCTGAAGTTAATTTGGGGAAGTGTCCAATTACTTTTGGAAATGATTTGTTGTATTTCATACTATATCATGTTGACACTTCATCTCATTAAGATTTTACGTATTATTTTGAATTTAGTACGAGAAAATAGCCCCATGTTCACGAAATAAATTGTAAATTGCAAATTTTTGCTTTCAATATATTAAACTCCATTTGTTTTTTAAACTTAAAATACAAATTGAATGAATTAGCATTTACTGTCCATATTCCAAAATTTTACAATTTACAACTTTAGGGTACATTTATTTGTCTTTACCTTGTTGCTACCTTGACTTAGATGACATCCTGGTCTTCTGCTCTGCCAGGTAGCTCTCAACCTCCATGCTTCCTTCTTACTTACTTAGTCCTTTCTCCCCCCCCCCCCCCAACTTTCTTTCTTATATTCGTTACATTGCTTGCCCATTTTTACTTTTACATTCTCTAAGAGCCCACCAATACTTCTTACCTTCTTTTCCTCCTTTCCTGTTCACATTTTTATAGCTACTATCCTCTTCACTACTTTCTCCCATGTTTCTTCCCAAACTTTTTTTTCCTCCATAGTGCAACCTCCTCGCAATCTGTTACATAGTGTTCTATGTTTTCTTTTCTAACACACAATTCACAAATTCCCTTTTCCCCACCTCTTATCCCTCTTGGGAATTTTGTCCCTCTTCTCATCCAAGCTCGCCCTTCTCTCTCTTGCCTATTGCTAAAATTTATTCCATTTTATATAGCCAGTATATACGAGGGCTGTTCAATAAAGAAAGATTATAATTTTTTACGATCATAATTTTAGCACTAATATTTAATCTTATTATATTCTGTTAGCTTAATGTGAAACAAACACGCCGTAGTAGTTTCATTGTTGGTACTCCTGGTTCCCGCCTGTGAGAACCAGGCAAGTTCAGACATGTTCAATATCTCCTACCGCTGCAATGGAGGTAACATGCAGTTAAAGTTGATGTTAGAAGGAGATTCCGGGTTGCTTTCAAACGTAATCACTGCTGATGAAACCTGACTACATCATTTTGATCCTGAGAGCAAACAGCAAAGCTCAGTGTGAAAATCTCCTTCATCACCAACCCCCAAAAAAGCAAAAGTGGTTGCTTCTGCTGGGAAAGATATGGTCATCTCATTCTTTTATATTCATGGAATGGCTTATCAGCATATTGTACCTGCACACACATCAGTTACTGAACAATACTGCAGGGATGTCCTGAAATCAAGGCAGGTCAATATCAGGCGCACAAGATAACATTTCCGTAAAGCAGGCTGGATACTGCACCACGATAATGCGCGGCCGCATATTGGCAATGTTGTTGCTGCATATCTTGCAAAAATCAACGTGAAGTGCATCCCTCACCCTCCCTATAGTCCGGATTTAGCCCCATGTGACGTTTTTCTATTCCCTAACTTGAAGAAACGCCTTCGTGGGAGGCATTATCCATCATCAGAAGCAGTGGTGAAGGCTGCGGAGGCAATTTTGAAGGATCTCTGAAAAATAGTTTCTAGCATGTCTTTAAAGACTGGCAGGAAAACTGGGAAAAGTGCACTGCATTCACGGGAGACTGTTTTCAGAAGGACCATCACAATTATTAGGATGATTAAAGGTACTTTGACAAAAAAAGAATTAGATCTTTCTTTATTGAACAGCACTCGTATAATAAGTTACCGCAACACACAGAAATATATATAAATAGATTTTCTCTTACTTTATTCGGTTAAAACTATGCACTTCGGGCAAGTATTCTAAGAGAGGGATAACGATAAAATTGGCTGGAAACTGCGGTAGAGCATCGCACATAGGCCAATGTAGACCTTTGAAAGCGATGAAGGAGAGAACTGAAGGACGACTAGATCCCAAGCGTGGATGGTTCCAGATTTGACCCATCCCAGTCTACTCAAAGCCACCGCAATCTCCAAATCTCCTGTAGTTTTCTTAAAAACAATCTGTGCGCAATGAGTGCGCACCCGGAGAATGACTCTATGAGCATTCTAACCAACACAAGAGAGAATCCTTTACATCTCGAACTCTCAACGGAAACATGTTGAACACCGTGGTCTTGTCCTTCAACCCGAAACATATGATGAAGGAAATATACAGGAAAATGTATAGGAAAATCATAATAGAAGAGCAACCACTTCAACATTAGCTTAATGCTGAGATAAAGCACAAAAAACCAATGATCAAATTGGGTAATCATCCGAAATTGAGCCCAGGACTTCTCAAATGTGAGCCGCAAACGTTTTCGTGGAGCTATCTCGCTCAGTTCTGAAACTGAGAATCAATTATCCATTAGTATTCTTCATAGAATGACCTAAAAGATAGATACTACCCGTATGTAAATAACAATGTATTTCATTTGTGTGTTTGGAGACTACAGCACAGTAGTGGACACAACCACTAATGGATATAAAATTCTGATGCAAAAGAATTTTCCTCCCTTGCCACTCGGAGTAAATGATAGTAGATAGGTAATTACAGCTCCATCATTAATTTCCACACGCTATCCTGCATTTCACGAGCAAGTCGACAGGTGGTTGTTGGTAGTACCTCTGCCACATGATCCACCACCATATCCTTAAAGCCTGGTATGTGAACGGTTCTTTAATTATCAACCTTCCTCCTCTTTGTGCCTTGTACAAGTCAGTATTTTGTCAGTTCCTGGCTATGTCAAGACACTTCTTACACTTCAAGAGATGACAGATGTGAAACATCTCTCTGTACATCAGGCTGTGGTGCTTTTTAGGGACCATAAAATAAAGAAAGGGTCGCAAGTACCTGTACGAGTAATTTTCGTTCAACAATAGTAGAATTATAAACGGGAAAAGGGTAACCTTAAACCAAATGCAGGTATAACAATGATCTTCCACTTATAACTGGTGCAAGATTTTATGCCAGCTAAAGTATGCATTTCCGAACACTAACTTATTTTGTTTGTTTATTTTTAAGTTGGTTTACAATTCTATACCAACTGTATATTTTTAATTCTGAACGTTTAAGCCATGCCTACTAAGGAATGCATGAGTTAAGGAACTTACTAAGGATAGAGAAACTGGTACCTCGCCGTGTGGCTTTTTGTACGTGTTAACTCAAGAGAACGCCCCGGAGGAAGTGGTAATATGAAGGGACACAAAGTGGCCGATGTAGGATTCCCTACAGAACAGAAGTGGCTTAAGGAAACTTCTAGTACAATCGGTATGCTCCCCTATCAGAGGCTTGCACATCTCCCGTTATAGGCTTGAAAGACAGAGACTACAATGACACCTTTTTCCTGGCTTTCAGTCAGCGACACTAATCGACGCGGCCAACACTAAGATACGAAACGGATAAAGAATTAAACTAAGTGGGAAGCGACGTACGAGGGCTGTTCAATAAAGAATGATCACAATTTTTTTGACAACGTACCTTCACTCTTCCTCACAATTTTGAAGGTTGTTCTCAAAATAGTCTCCCCTAAGCGATGCACTTATCCCAGCGTTTCTGCTAATCTTCAAAGACATGCTGGAAACCATTCTTAGAGAGATCCTTCAAAATCGCCTCCGCAGCCTTCACCACTGCTTCTGATGATGGATAATGCCTCCCACGAAGGCGTTTCTTCAAGTTAGGGAATAGAAAAAAGTCACATGGGGCTAAATGTGAACTATAGGGAGGGTGAGAGATACACTTCACATTGATTTTTGCAAGGTATTCAGCAACAACATTGGCAATATGCAGCTGCGCATTATCGTGGTGCAGCATCCAGCCTGCTTCACGAAAATGTGGTCTTTTGCGCATCATATGGACTTGTAATGTTTTCAGAACATCTCTGTAGTATTGTCCAGTTACTGGTGTGTGTGCAGGTACAACTGCTGATAAACTGTTCCAAAACATCAAAGAATGAGATGACCATAACTTTCCCAGCAGAAGCAACCACTTTTGCTTTTTGGGGGTTGGTGATGAACGAGATTTCCACACTGAGCTTTGCTGTTTGCTCTCAGGATCACAATGATGTAGTAAGTTTTATCAGCAGTGATTACATTTGAAAGAAACTCCGGATCTTCCTCTAGCATCAAGTTTAACTGCATGCAGATCTGCTTGTGAATGTCCTTTTGTTCGGGAATCAACAGTCTTCGAACCCATCGCGCACAAACACGTCTCATGTCTAATGTTTCTATCAGCAACGTGTGGGTGGCACCCAATGAAATGTTCACTATTTCAGAAAGTGGTCTTAAAGTAATTCGTGGATCCTCTCTCACAGTGGCACCAGCAGTGTTGATGTTTTCTTCCGTAAGAGCAGTAACTGGAGCACCGAGTCCACCTCCCTTTGAAATTGATTGTCTCCCCTCTTTAAACATTTTAAACCACCTCTCCGAGCTAGCAGAAGGTGTGCTAAAACACCAGGCGGCCCCACCGAGGTCATATCGGTAGCCTTCCCATTTTGGAGTTGGCGCGCGTAAGTGGCGTATCCACTTCCATCCCGTCTTGAGTCCACAGGACCAGGGGGGGGGCCCTTGTTAGTCTCTAGGTTTTGCCCTATCGAAAGAGCCTCGGAGGCGCCGGGCGCCCTTTCGGGACGGCTTGGTAACTTCCTGGCAGAAGGAGGGCCGTGTCCTTGGTCCTACGGGTCCAGGACTAATGGAAGTAGATCCTCTGGCATGAATTTTAAACCACCTTCGAGCTGTGCTGTGGGGAAGAACAGACTCTTCTTAGGCCTCCTGTAACATTGTATAGGCCTCAACTGAAGATTTGCTGAGACGAAAGCAGAATTTCTTGCCGCATATTGTTCCTCGCGTGATACCTCCATTGCAGCGGTAGGCGATACTGAAAATGTCTGAACTTACCTGGTTCTCACAGGCAGGAAACAGTAGTACGAACAATGAAACTAATACAGCCTGCTTGTTTCATATTAAGCTAACAGAATATAATAAGATTGAATTTTAGTACGAAAAAATAAGACGGTAAAAAATTATGATCATTCTTTATTGAACGGGCGTCGTATAATGACCATTTCCAGCATTCATCATGCGACCATCAAAGTTCAGGAAAGAAGTCACAGAAATTGAACACGCGACCCGCATTCAACTGGGCATGGATATATGCCGCTGGGTTAGTTAACATTAAAATTAGGGAAATGTTTGAAGAGAGAACGATTATTACAGGCTAAAGAGGCCTCTTCTGGGAATTTGCTTATCTGCTGCAATGTAGTAATTCAGCTTTTATTGAATCTGTCTCTTCTGGGTTACCAGCTAAGCAGAGAGTTATCCCCAATAAAGGAGATTTTCGAAGATGTTTCAATAAAATTCAGCATATAACTTATTTTTTATAAAAAATATATTAAATATATAGTGTTTTTTCCAATATTATTGAAGCCATTTTTATGTAAAGCTTTCCGTAATAAGGGTATCTTGATAACAGATTTGTTTCGTTCCTTTGGAAGATGCCGACGCTAAATGCTAGTTTTGTTTTTATATAAGTGACCTTTCGATGCTGGGCAGTGGTAGGCAGTCACGCTTCTTTCTATAAATGTTTTCCCCCTTCTTTTATTCATGGAATTTCAAAACATGTCATTCTGGTGGAAATCTGGATATATAATTTTGGATGAAATACAATAAATAATTCCTCCATTTACTGTTAAAGTAATACTACTGAAAGTACAAGTGGGGTATTTCGTTTAAAAAGTAATGTCTGCTGTGTTCATATCTTGGGAGCGATATCCCATTTTACTGAATTTCAAGGTTCATTAAAATTGACTTACATATCTAAATACTGGAGCACAAGCTTTTATCTTATTATATTCCTTAGCTGAAGAAGGGTCACATTTCCAGCATTGTTTATAAGACAAGACGTTAATAGTGAAGACATGGTATAGCAGTCGGCTGAGGCATGCGCAACTGCCGAGAGGTAAACCTCCGTGCAAGCGGTAACAACATACTCTGGAAACACTGTATAGGTACAATCTGGTTAATCACTTGCAGACACATGGTTGTAACTCTATCGTACCAGATTATAACATTTACCGTAGGACTGCAACATTACTCTTTGCTATTTTACCCTTAATAATACACACAGACATATTTAAGGTTCTCGTTACCACACGCACTACACTACCCACCCCATTTTAACATTTTAATGATCAACCTATTCGCCATCCACATTACTGATTAATGGCAGGGATTTCTTTCAAACAGAACAATTATACCTGAAACGAACGCTCTGACGTTCCCACTCCAAACCTTACTTTGTATGGACCACCTAATTAAGTTCTCCGAATCCATTATAAAGAGAGAAAAACTTCAATTTAAACTTTGACTCGCGTTTAAAGTCGATGCTGGAACTGGTTCGATAACGGGTAGTCAGACTGCAATTGTCTGCGTGGAAAATGAGATAGGGGAGGAAAAATTGGGTTGCTAACCCCTCTGTAGAAAGCAACTAAGTTTCAAGTGGTTTTCGAGAAAGTGCCTTATCGGAAGCCGCTATAACATGTTTTCCAAATAAGTCTCAGCGTAATTAAAATAATGTAAAAGTATAAGCATGTATTAAATTATCCTTCAACTAACCATATCTTTAAAAAAGTGAAGATATTGTAAACAGGAATTTGTATTTAAGTAAAGTATTGTGTGATTTCGGTTGATCAGTAATGAATCTGAGCTAAATGGGTATTGCACTTCAATTGATTTCATTATAGTATAAAACCAGTAATTTTTTAACAATTTTTATATAAATAAATATTATTTAATTGCTTTCCGAATATTAATACTGCTGAATACAACAATATAAGTATTATCTAAGTTATTAGATAATAAGAACACAAGAACAAAACAGTTATTACTGAAATAAATGGTGGATATTGGGACTGAGATTTCATTACGGAGGGATTACGTAGGCCACCATGTTGGGCCCATTATTCCTATGCCCCCAAGGGAGGAAGGATGAGGCGAAGGAGACAGAGGACGGCCGACCCAAGGAGCCACGACAGTACAGAGGTCAGGGTCCCTACAGTTTACTTTCTCAGACAGGCCAGGACAACGAACTCGCTCCCCCACAGCGGGACGGCAACGAGTCCAGCAGCCGAGCACCAAAGGTCCGTGGCTGGCGGTCACAAAATGGTCTCAACAGAGGAGCGGAGACCGGCAACAGACCTACCGGAGGAGGAAGTAGTTGTCCTCAGAGCATATCATCCTGCCAAGCACCGCCGAGATACCCGCCGACACTTCTAACCTGAAAGACACCACCAGATGAGAGATAAGAAATGATAATGGAGATGAAAGGGAGGGACAGAAAATTCGGGGGATGTAACCTATCCAGCATTCGCCTAGCCACCCGGGAAAACCCCTGAAATATCCCATGGGTCACTAGGTCGGCCACAGGAATCGAACCCGGGCCTCCCAAATGCGGGCAGCAGACGAAACCGCCTGAGCCATCCCGCTCGGTAAATGGTGGAGAACATTCTATTTTACAGGAACATCAGAGGGGGAAAGGCTATTTTCTTTCAAAAATAGGCTTGAACGTTAATTTTATTTTAATATAAATGACTTTATTAAACCTTTAAAAGCACAACTGCACAACTTTACATAAAATTGGCTAAATTTTGAACTTAAGAAAGTGGCTTGATATATTTTCTCTTGCCACAACTTTCATCTCAGAAATTTCTATTGGGATATTAATTTATGAATTTATGAATTTTTGTGATTATTTTAAATGACTGAATTTTTAAAAAATACACAACTAATAAATAATATTACATAAAAGTACTCATTTTGTGTTGAATTTTGATGTGTGAAACGTATTCAATTCTTCTACGCAATAATGAAAATGTTATATCTGCTGTTGGATACTAAGGAACCCAAAACTTCAACATGAAAGAAATGATAAGCCCAATGTTCCTTCCAGCGTCAAGCATTAATTATAAGCTCATACTTTATTAATTCATCATCAAACCAAAAAATTGTTTATTTGTTTACTCAGAAACTGACTATTGCCAAAATAAAATCTCCGTCGTACAAAAATTAAAAGAATTACTTGTTCAAAAATAGTAAACTTCAGTTTTAAGTGAAACAAATAAAAATTGAGTATCCATAATCGCACTTTATGAATGTACATCAATGTAGTTCTTTACTGCATTATCTTATTATCATAAAATCTATTCAGTGAGGAAGCAAACTCTTTCTGCATTTTAGTTTACAGCTGCAGGGATTTCATTCTAAGTTTTCCAATTTTTCAATATTTTTTCCTACAGGAGCCATACATTTTAAGAAAAACTATTCCCAAATGATTTTTTCAGAAAAATTATAAGTAGGTATATTAAAATCAATTTGGTCATTTGAAGCAACCAAATGATTTTTTTCATTTGCTATAGAAATCATTGTTTTCACGTCCATATATGTTTAAAAGAACTCTACTCTGCTCTACTTAATAAGTAGTGTATATCCACTATCATACATTATGGTTAGCAGTATAGTATACATCACTGTTACTCTACAATTCCTTTCCCCTTTCCTCCTACACATTTGCTGTTATAATCAATTGCATTCAGTACGTACTGGGATCATGTGAATAGAAATGAACCTTTCAGATTGAGCAATTAAAATGATTTGTCATGTGTATTTTAATATTATTTTTATTGTGGTTTAAAAGGTAACTTTAGTTGCTTAGTTCTGATACTACGTTAAGATAAACAGCCTTTGCGATCTTGTAATGATTCTGCGAGCGTACCTCTTCTCGTGGAGCGATTAGCCGGGCCCGTACTCTCCCCGTTGTGGAGCCACTCACATGCCGCCATCATCTGTCATCCCAGAGCGTTCTCGAGGTAGAGGAATCAGTCACTCTATATCCTAATGGAAAAACTATATTTCATACGTCAATGGATTCTCCCTAGTCTTTCAGAAATGAAGATCGAAGACGCTTCGCAAGAAACATTTAATAACTTGTCAGAGAAAGTTATGTGGAACACATAGCAAGCTTTAAACGTAATTGAAATTCAATACCAAACAGGTGGACCTACCTATCTCTGAAGTGAAGCAGATTCATCATTATGATTCACAGCTAAAATTGTTGGG
Organism: Mantis religiosa; assembly: GCA_030765055.1. NCBI lineage: Eukaryota > Metazoa > Arthropoda > Insecta > Mantodea > Mantidae > Mantis > Mantis religiosa. The sequence continues at coordinate 108,098,036 of CM060954.1, read as the reverse complement.
TTGTCAAGAATACAAATGCTGCGGCAAAATATTTTAAATCGTTTTTCCTTCAACTTCGGAACAAATCACTGTATGTGCTTTCTTTCACCGTTTCGCACCAGCTATCTCTAGTTGTCTCCCATAGGAAGCCAATGACTTTTTGAATTACAAAAACAATTACATTCTAACTACTTATAGCCAAAATAAAATCCTAATGATACCTTCTTCTCCCATTAGAATTCAACTTAATGCATAATTTCAAAGCATGTTGTTCAAAATCTAACGATTGATGCTTCATTTTCTTGTTTTCGTTATTCATTCCTATAAATTTCGCTTTTATTCCACTAGTAATCTATGATGTGTTTCAAATGGGATAATGTTTGTCCTTGAGCGCTACTAGACAAGCAACCAATCGGAGGCCTGCAGTGTTGTCGTATGACATTCCCCCTAAGTGGTGTCTGACGAGCGCAAAACTAATTAATCTCTAATAAATACTATTCATGCTAAGACAAAAATTCTATTTTGCAAAAACTGATGCATGAGGAAGGTAGAGAATAATGTATCTAAGATAACCGGCAAAAGCACATAGATTTAGATCAAATAGTTTACCTAACACGAATAAATAAAGCACTATTATATTATAACAATGCATCGCGACGTAAGCACTGTAATGAATATCATTAATGGTTGGCATATATGCGTATACGTATATTTGTAACTACTCATAACTGAAACGTAAATGTTTGGCATGACGTGATAAAAGAATTGCTTTGAATAAGCAAAAGGTATTTGTAAAGTTCGAGCGAGAACAAACAATAGACTTCCTGCTGGCTTGTGGAATGGTGCATCGGCAGAACGTAACTTGCCACACCATATCGTGACTTTGTGGGTTCGTGAAATGAAAAGTCCAATTACACAAACTCAAAAATGTTCTTTATTTCCACCGACTTACAGTTGAACACTTGCCAATTACACAGAATTACGTAATGCACACAATTACAATTCACCAGTTCGTCCGTTGCCGTTCCGATGCACGTACACAGTCTTCTCGTCCGTTCACTAGCTCGTCAAGCACTGACTGACTCCACACATTCCAGCCCTTTTTATAGGAATATCATTATCTTCTAGAAGTCTTTGGTTTCCGTGAATCACCGCGAAAATTTCAGATGGCAGTCGAAGGGGGAAGAGGCGGCCAGCGACAAGTGACACTCCTCTAATCGTCCCCTCAGCCAGTGACTGAGATTAATGAGGGGGTGTGGCTCGGCTGCCTCTGGTCCTCTCTCAGCTGTCGTTCATCCGGCGTTCCGATAATTGGGTGACAATATGTTTGTTTATAAATCGTACGTAATCTCTATTTACTCTAGAGAGTTAAAAGCAGTGTTATTCAGTTGTTCTTCCGTTTAAAAACAGGGGAAAGTGTATCAGCTGGATCTACTTGCAATTGAAATGCGACAGGAGGTATTATAAACCACTTCCCCCCTTACTGTCAGAGCAATCCAACTGAGTTATTGTGAGCTCAAATTATGCTGCAAATAGAAATAATACTGTTAAACTGACTGATGCTGAACGACTTATTCACCAAGAAATTAACAAGGTTGCACAAGAATGGGGAAACTGCATGAGACATGCAGATAAACTACCAGAACACTGCATTTGGAAAGAAATAGCACGTGACGAGGTTTTGGAGCCTATTGTCATAAATTTGCAACACTCAGACGATGAAGACAGTTACAGTGACGAATTGTCTCTTAACGGAAGTGACATTCATAGCTATATGGATGCGCCGCTGGCAGTTTCACTGGATCAGAAAATTAGGTAATTCATAAAATATAATTATTTTTAAACTACATATTTAAAACATGTGCGTAATATACGAATATCCATTTTGCAATTCCGATTTGAACAACTGCATTATTATAAAGCTTTGGAAAATTCAGTTTACGTTCCCTTACATCTAGTGCCAAGAACACTCACAAGTATGCGAGAGAGAAGGGGGAATATAAAAGGAGTGAGGGTAATGAGGTGGCAACGCTGAATGCTCTAACGCATCTGATTCGCTACAAGCTCGAACTCTTCTCATTTGAAACACATAGTAAGAAGCCTATTCATATACATAAATTTTACTGGTTACAATTAATGGTTGGTGTAAGCTGCAAAAATAACAGGATTTGTCCAAATGCAAATTCAAAACAAGAAAAAAATGTTACAAGATCTAACGCTGTATAATTTGAGATGAATCAACTAAGCCACTTTACCCACTTCAATGATTTTACTGCAATCTCCGGTGTTTAGATTTTTAAAATGTTTAACTATTCCAACTCCACAAATAGACCTGATACAAGTGTTACCTCGCCATTATCCCTTCTTCCTTGTTGCAGAAAGTTTTACTTTTTCGCTCCGTGCTTCGGGTAGAGAAGGCACATCTCACTGAAGTTATGTTCCTTTGGACAGACAATTGCTGTTAGTGGTACGGCCAGAATCTCTGCGATTGTTTCTTGGAGATTATGAGACAAACTTGGTATCTTCATTCTTGCTTCAAGGTGTGGCCTTATCAAATCAGCAGCCAACTTCTTCAGGTATTTTCGTCGATTTGGCACGGATTATTTGGAATTTGAATAATAACCTAAGAGAAGTATCATAGTGTTGATTCCCACTGCATTCAGCAACCCACAGAATATGCACAGAGGCCATCTACTAGTTTTCCTGGACACCATGCAGATACGGCATAATAATTTGTGATATTGTTGAACTCTATGAAACAAAAGAGGATCTTTCAATTCATTTGGTAAAATCGCCTAAATATTTAACAAATATAATATTCAAAACAGAATAACATTACTTGCATTCCACTGGTGACTGCGAAATAACACAGATTTCACCACAAGATAGTGTAAACAAGCAGGTCCAGGAATCAGACGAAGACTGCAAGTGTATATTGTACGGACAGAAGTGTAGTAGATATCACATCATAACATGCACGAAAAGAACCGGGACAGTTACAGACTATAGCAAAGACTGAAATATGAAATTAAACTAATGTTCAAATTTGAGTGTACATTTATCTATAGTAAGTATTATTAAAATCAATTTATAGGCTAAAACTAAGAATTCCTAACTACCAAACAATGCTGTGAAAACCCCACATCAAGAGCACTTTCCATTTCGGAAATATTGGTGGTGCAATTTTTATATGATTCATCCTTTCGCCTTTAAACTCGTGTTTGCTGTGGTATGATTATTATTTCGAAGTACTAAAGCTTTTTCGGCATTATTTGTATTACTGTTTCGTATCAAAAAGAAATCAAGGATAAATACAACAAATTTACATGGGAAATCAATGTGATGAATTTTAGGTTGTGCATCAAGAACTTGTGAGTCTTCCAGAACCGTAATTACGCAGTCCTCCTGTATTAAATTATTGCCGAAACTCAATTTCATCCAGCTGAATGTCCATGCGTACAATGAAAATTCATCCAAAGCTCATATTTATTAAGAAATCACTAAGTATATAATAGAGCATTAAAGAAAGTGAAAGGTACTGTTTTGTGTCATTATTATTTTTTTTATAAAATCCTATAGAACAATCACAAAGTCTGGCACCACAGCTTAGTTGGCAGAGCACCTTCCTGCCATGCTATGGGGTCCCGGGTTCGAATCCTCGCTGGGGTTGGGGGTTTTTCTCCAACCAAGATGATGCCCCTTCTTCCCCAGAGTCTGGAAGTATGAATGAGAGAGTGAATGTATGCGTGATCTAATGATTAAAACCCAACGATTACGAGTTAACGCCATCGATATGTTCCAAAGTAGAACGGCCGTCGATATGACACTGCAGTTAAAGGTGGGGGTATAAAATAGAACAAAATAAATCACCAAAGTTTCATTTTAAGGTCTATTTATCTTCAAACTACTTGCTAACAAAAGTCAATTGCTTCCTTTTGGACAGTATTAATTTCACTTCCTGTGTCTGAAGCAAAAGTTACACTTTCTTGCTCTGGTAAGGTTTGAAGGGGTTATCCTTTCCAGTGTGACCTACAGACACATTTTCCCTTTAGTCACACTACCCCTGGGAGCGAGGAGGCTACACAGCGGACTGCATTGGATCTAACATCTTGAAATGTGTGAGCTAAAATTATTTTTTTCTCTAGAACATGCAGAAACATCTTTCCTGTCGATGTCCGGACCAGAAAAAAATTGTTCTTCTTGGTCTTGTGGGGCTGTGTTCCTGCGGGGTCCTCCTGCCAGATTGCGGCTATCGATTTCCCTCGTTCTCGACTCTCGCTTGTCTCATTATACGTTACAAGGCCCACAGAGGAAGAGGGGGAGACAAGGCCCGAGAAAAACAGTTCCCTGCCGCCAGCAACAGAAGGGATTAAAACAGAACGGAGTGGCAACTGTGGATAATAAAAAATGGACTCGTGGATTAGACAAGAGGGGGAGAGTGAAGAAGCTATAAGACTCGAGTTACGTGGTGAACATCGTAAGGAAAGACATTTTTGAATCAGCGAAGACATACTTTACTCCTTTGCGTCTTGGAATGAAGACGTCCGTTCCTACAGCAATGGCGAGCAGCAAACGAGTTTTTCCAGAGACCCTTAAGTAATTCTCATTCCAAAGAGAAAGTTAATGTCATAAGACACTCACTCTCTCAGCTTATGGAGAATTCCACTCCCTAAAGCTTAAATTCCATCCTTGTGTTTGACGTCACGCAGGGTATACAAAGTATATAAAATTAAATGCTACAAAATCGTGTATCATATGACACGTTAGACCCTACAGGAGGGAAGCAAGTTGTAGGTAAAAATAAACTGAAGTGTGACCACTTTTTCCGGCAAAGTTATACAAACTTGAAGCAGTGTGTGGTCTTGCCTCAGTCTCGAGCAAGAGTCTTGTCCTAGGATGTGCGTGGGTATATAGAACTAAGGATGACACTGAAATCCAAGTTTCAGATCTGTTTAATAACTGCTTCTTTTTAGAATATTCAAGTAACTCGCGAAGTTGCCGACCAATGTTCACCAGTCTATATTAATGTCTAGATTTACCGTATGTGAAACGCAGATTACGCTATAACACGTAATTCATTATGTTTGCAGGAACAGGTACTTCCTCCTCGGGTCACGTCTGTCTTCCTGAACGGCCATCCCAGCTGTGTGTGAGATTCCCCTCACGAAAGTGTGTTATTCACACCAAAATTCCTCCAACCATGTGGTCCCTTAGTTACATTTGTTTCGGTGACCAGCTATTAAGGAAGGGTCTAAGAAAGCCCCTTTAGAGTCTGTCTAGTCAACGCGAGTGCAATTTGCCCCTCAAAGGAACCTGACACTCCCGCCCACTAATGACCGTCATAAATCTATCTCCACACTTCAGAAATGGAACACTGTCGTTCAGGACCAATAGCAACCCTGATTTTCTCCAAGTGACCGTCGCATGTCTACTCCACGTGGAGTCTCAGCTGTCATAGTTCCAACTCCCAGTTGATCTGTTTCATTACGTGCAGAAATTCGTTGTGTATCACGATGTGGAGATCGTGGGAGAGAAATGCAGTGGTAAATGCAAATGAAGTAGTAGATAACTTTCAGTCAAGTGAAAATAATCAAAGTGATGACAATAGTGTGAATAACTGGGCCGAGTTATATTACTGGAAAAGCCTCAAAAAGCAAAGTTATAGCGGGAACTGTTTCTAAGCAAATTAAAGCGCTTGTTTTGAACACATGTAAATATGTGCTGACGCATAATCTTGGTAAGGGATCGTGCAATAAACCTGAAGATAAATTCTGAGTATTCACAAAAATACAGTAAGAAATATTGTGACGAAAGTAATACCAAAGACGCCGATCAAGTGTGAAAACAAACAGAAACGTTTCTCTAAAGTAGATAATTTCACATGCGATTTAATTCGTCGAGAAATTTATAGATTCTATGCAAAAGGGGGAGTGCCCACCTTAGACGAATTCGTTGCACATTTGCAAGAAATTTGTGATTTTCCTTATGGGCACTGCACTTTGCGCGGTGTCCTAAAGGAGCTGGGTTTCAAATACCGCACTTTGAATAAGATAAGGATTATTATGGAATCCAGTACTATATATATATATATATATTGTGACTTTGTGGGTTCGTGAAATGAAAAGTCCAATTGCACCACTCAAAAATGTTCTTTATTTCCACCGACTTGCAGTTAAACTCTTGCGAATTACACAGAATTACGTAATGCACACAATTACGATTCACCAGTTCGTCCGTTACAATTTCACTGGCACTCGTAATTACGTACAATCTTCCGATGCTCTCACACAGTCTTCTCGTCGGAGCACTGCATTCTTACACCAAGAACTCTGACTGACTCCTCTACCCGACTTGCTGCTTATATAGGGCCAGCGGGTCGATCGGAAGGTTCTAGATTAGAGGAAATATCCTGTAGGTTCGAGAACACAGGTGGAACAGAAAGAGTCGGCACAGTGGTGTTTTTTTGTCCCAGCCATCCCTTCTTAACGCTATAAGACAAACGAGGGGGCGGGGCGAACACCGACCCGTCTGCTGCTTGCCCAGTCTACAGGGTGTTCCGACGCTCGGGTGACACTGCTCCCTCCTCAAAGCTGGTCGTCCCGAACAGCACCATCGTAGCGTGCCAGGCGGTCCAGGTGTATAACCCAGCATCTGCTCGGAGTCTCAGCCAGTAGTAGTGCTGCCGTAGTTTGTGAATCGTTCGGTTCGCTCCCAGGCGTCCTCCTGAAGTACCGGCGTGTACTTCCTCCAAGACTTCCGGGACCTTACTCCGGGGAAGTACCAACTGTTCTCTCTGCGCCTTCCCATCGGGTGACTCCCATACCCGGAACAGCACGCCCTCTCTGGTCTTCAACGAGTCCCATTGGGCCCAGTGCGACCTGTAGGTGGCGCTCTTCGGTGCGATGTCCTCCCAGGTTGGTCTCGTCCCTGCCTCCACTTCCCTCAAGAGTGGCCCCAAGTCTGCGTCCGCCAGCTGCTCCCTCCTCAGGCCTGCGCTATCCCAGCCGTCCGCAGGCACTGCCACAACTACTCGGACTGCTGCGGCACGCTCCTTCTCTTCCACTCTTGTGCACTGGCCGCACTCTACTGGACAGGGTCTTCGGGACATGGCGTCTGCGTTACCGTGGCTCTTCCCTCTACGATGTTCCGAGGTGAAGTCGTACTCCTGCAGCCTCTGGAGCCAACGTGCCGTCTGGCCTTCCAGGTTCTTAAAGCTCAATAGCCAGGTTAGGGCGGAATGGTCAGTCCTCAGGTGGAATGGCTGACCGTACAGGTGCTTATGGAAGTGCTCCAAGGTCTTTACTACCGCCAATAATTCTCGTCGGGTGACGCAGTAGTTCTTCTCTGCCTTGGATAGCGTCTTGCTGTAGTAGGCTATCACCCGCTCATGGCCGTCCTGGATCTGCGATAGGACACCTCCAATGCAATGGTCGCTAGCGTCGGTGTCCACAATGAAGGCGCCACCCGGTTGTGGGAAACCCAAAATTGGAGCACTGCACAGGGTTTCCTTTAGGTGCTGGAAAGCGTTTTCGGCGTCCTCTGTCCACACATAAGGCCGGTGTTCCTCCGTCAGACGGGTGAGGGGTTTTGCGATGTTGTCGGCCTTTTCCTCTAAATCATTAAGGCGGTCGTCTACTTGGCCCATCCGCTTGCCCAGATTCGTGACGTCATCCCTCACGCCAGCCAACCGTTCCTCAAACTTGGCGGCGAGGACCTCGTTCGCCTCCCTGATCTCCGTTGTCAGTTCGGCCATCTTTGCGGTCATTGTCATGGCCAAGTTGTTGTTTGCCGTTTCCATCTTCGCAGTTAATTCGGCCTTCATTTCTTCCGTCTTCGCTATTAATTCGGCCTTCATTTCTTCCATCTTCCCGGTGATGCCGTTGGCCGTCTTCATTTGTTTCAACTCTGCGGCCAGGTCGTTATTTGCCGCTTCTGTTTTTGTTGTTAACTCGTTCATCTTCGCGGCCAAGCTGTTATTTGCCGCTTCCGTCTTCTCTGTTAATGCGGCCTTCATTTCCATCATCTTCTCCAAAAAATTTTCCAATGCCGCGTCCATGGTTGTAATGTTCGGTGATGTTATCGTCCCGCTTCCTGACACCAGTGTGACTTTGTGGGTTCGTGAAATGAAAAGTCCAATTGCACCACTCAAAAATGTTCTTTATTTCCACCGACTTGCAGTTAAACTCTTGCCAATTACACAGAATTACGTAATGCACACAATTACGATTCACCAGTTCGTCCGTTACAATTTCACTTGCACTCGTAATTACGTACAATCTTCCGATGCTCTCACACAGTCTTCTCGTCGTAGCACTGCATTCTTACACCAAGAACTCTGACTGACTCCTCTACCCGACGTGCTGCTTATATAGGGCCAGCGGGTCGATCGGTAGGTTCTAGATTAGAGGAAATATCCTGTAGGTTCGAGAACACAGGTGGAACAGAAAGAGTCGGCACAGTGGTGTTTTTTTGTCCCAGCCATCCCTTCTTAACGCTATAAGACAAACGAGGGGGCGGGGCGAACACCGACCCGTCTGCTGCTTGCCCAGTCTACAGGGTGTTCCGACGCTCGGGTGACAATATATATCGTCAGAACTAAGAAAGTTTTGCACTAATGGACATAAAATAATTTATTTAGACGAAACCTCGTACTATACCCATGACGTATGGAGAACGGTGGCAACCTTGCAGAATGGTCTGGGAGAAGGAGGGCCGGTGTTGTAAAACGATTATAAGGGTTCGTCAAAGGCAGCGGCCGACGTGCACATGAGTTATCTAAACAGACTCTACCAGTGTCGGCCACCTAGATCCCCCTAGAAGCCAGCTACCTCCTAATGAACTGCTAAACTAACATCCGTTCACATTTAACGAGTAGATCAAATGTTCATATCTCATCTATTACGAGTCTTTATTCATTGAATTCCTAATTTCGGTATCAGCAGATACGTGACAAGCAGTAGACGTCGCTTGTTGTTCACCAATGCTACACTATCAATTGTGACGAGATGAAACCTGTTCTTCACCGTGCCTACAGCCATCGGTAATGTTTAAGGCGCTGTTTGTTTCTTTTTGCTATCGTAGTTTCACATCTTACAGCTACGGCGACCTTATACTCAAGTTTGAAGACACTTAGAGGCGCTTCACATCTATGGGAAAGGAATACAAAAGTGATTCTCGACTTTATCAACAATGGTATTATTACAGGCGTCACCCAGCCCACGCCTTTTTTCTAATACAAAAAGTGAAATAGTCAACGTATGTCCTAACATGCTGCACATCTGAGGCATAATTTTCTGTTATTTTAGTGAAAATTGTTATTTGGAGCTTCCCTCGCTTTGAAACTCACGCCTCGCTACTGGCTACGACTGGAAATATATCAGTTTAGTATTAATTTGTGGCTTTGTTTCTTTATCCCCATATTACATTTATTTCATTGCAAATGCAACGACAGCCTGTTTAAAAACAATATACAACATAGAATAATTGTTGACCAGTGTAGTAGTATGAAACACATTCAAGAGAAAAATTACTAAATGTTGATAATAGAGTTTGCCATTAAATAAATAATAAAACGAGGAGTGAACATGTTTAGAAACAACTCTATGTTGTTTACACTTATTTAAGGAAATAGTAGAATTTAATAAATTTAAGGGCACTGGGAGGTCGATAGGTTTCAAAAAATCCATTTTTTTAAATGTTAAAAAATGATATAATTCTTCAGCTTTAAAATGATATACATAACATAGGTTGTCAGCTGGTATTTAAGTCCTTTAATTCGTCAATTTAAACATGGCGGCGTAATGCTACGCCCACTTCCTGAGAATGGTGCTTAATCTTTGATCGTCATTTCCCAAAACCTTGATTTTTCATACTTTAGGTGCACGTTTCTCAAAAACTATAAAAGATATTGACACAACATTTGTAGTGGTTATTTCTCAATGTTCCTTCAAAACATTCGGCTAACATTTACATCCATATGATTTATAAAATGGATGAAAACAAATATTCAGTCCTTGAAAATATTATCTCTTTTTACTCAAAAATAATTAATTTTTCAGGTGCACAGTATAAACTGCATGTAATTTTTATGTAGTTGGTATTATAAAACTGCATCTTAGGTTATTTAGGATAGAACTTGGTGCATGTAGCTTTAAATTCCTACAAGTAAAGTGCACCTGAAATATAGGGTGCAATATTTTTTTCAGAACACACTGTGTGATTTATGCCCCTTTTGCATGGACCTATGTGAACGTAATTTAAATATTATACAGTAGTTAAATGCACATATCCTTATACAGTAATCATACCGAATTTAAATTTCTGATAATGTTTAGTTTTCTATATATTCAAATCTTAATATTGGTAAAATGTAGCCTTGTCTGGGTAAAAATAACCTCCCAGTACCCTTAATGTATGATATATGAAATTGTAGCCTCTGTGAATGTGTGTTTTTAAGTGACACATGAATAAAAGATTATGCCTATTTTCAACTTGTCATAGTAGCTATTTACCTGCCTATTTTATGCTTTAACACCTATTGCACTAAGCTTTAACTATGTATGCTTTATTTGCTTTGTTGTATATGCTCTATTCATGAGGCAGTAATATCGTCTTATAAATGACAATGCACCATCTCACTCCTAAAATTATTCACTATCAGTATAAAATGAGTTTATAAATAACTTTATAGAATGTAGAAAACTTCTGTGATTAATAAAAAATTAATTATGATCATAAGCATAAAGAATAAGGCCTTAAGAAAAATGTGTTTCAGTTCTGTATCACTTATGAAGGAATAACATAATGCTTTAGAAAGAATGATGTGTTCAAAGAATAAGTATTTCGTTTGTGAATTCACTACGAAAAGGAAGATAACGTTATATGTTAACTGCTGGAAATAGAAAGAGCAACTTGAACAACACAGATAACCATCTTCATAAATATTGTATTATCATAATCGAAAACCCGAAGCTATTCAATAATCTTGACAGCCATAGTTTGCAGGAAAAAGCAATTAATTAGTTTCAAGCCTAAACAAATTCCTGTCTACCTCACACATTGGTGTTGCCAACGTCTAGACGGTAAGTAGCCCTGTAGCAGTAGAACAAAATGTTTCTGCCCGCCTCGGTAGCGTAGTGGTAGCATGTCTGCCTCACGTTCAAGACGTCCCGAGTTCGAATCTCGGTTAGGGTTGGTTACCTGAATAAGGTTTTTTCCGGGGTTTTCCCTTATCCTGAAAGACGAATGTCGGGTAACTATAAGCTCCATGGACCCCGGGCTCATTTGAGCCATTCATCGTCCGATATGACAACGTTGGAGGACGTAAATTGCAACAACAAAAATGTTTACGTTCTTGTGTATGGTATATTTGGAATAATGTGTTTTGTTGACTCAGAGGAAAGTAGGATACAATATGCTACATATATCTATTGTACTATCCAAAATACTATAACGTAGTCTTTTTTACAAATCTATTTCAACTTAGAGAGTACTCCTTGTGTCTTTAGAAATCTGTGGCAAATAGGTGTGAAAATATTTAATTCTAACCAAAATTTCGAAATAAATGTTCCAACAGAATAGATATATTGAGATATCTACATCTAATAATCTACAGCATATTTCAGAAATACGCTTACAAACTTAAGATATGGGTTCCTCACACCAAAAGAAGGAAAAAGGTTCTTATATATGTCCCATAATTCTTGGTTTTTGCGTTATTTCCGTCACAATGAAAGTGTGAGTTCAACGGCCTTCGGAGTCCAACCTCAAAACTTCATCCCTCGATGCACTCATAGAAGGCTTTGACCCATTATACTACATACGGTAGATGGCAAAGGGTTTCCATGTAGACTTGTTTACGTTTGTCATTTGTTACCAGTCTGTCTTCAACGTTTCAGTTGTGTACATGTAGTGAGTTAACTGCACGTGTTTCATTCCACCATGACCCGATATTCATTTCGTGAACAGGCAGACATAATTTTTATGTATGTTCGCGCAAATGGTAATTGGACGTGAGGCTGCACAGCTCTATGAGATGGAGTTTCCAGACCGAAGGCAACTGAGTCATCCAACCTTTGTCACTGTTTATCGTCGCCTTGCTGAGACAGGAAGCGTTACACCACGGACTATTGGTTGAGGAAGAACAAGAGTTGTTCGTGCACCAGAACGCGAAGAACAGACGTTAAAGGGTGTCGAAGACAATCCAGATATCAGTACAAGACAATTGGATGTGGCATCTGGTGCATCACACGTGACCTCATGGAGGGTCCTGTATCCATAAAATATTCAACGTGTGAAGGACCTTTCGCCTGCCGATTATCCACCACGGGATAACTTCCGCCGATGGTTTGTAGCACAAACAGCCAATCCACTATTTGTCTCGTCAGTTTTGTTTACAGACGACACAACGTTTGGGAGAGATGGAATTACTAACTTCCACAACTTTCACCTATGGGCAGATCGTAATTCATCCTGTACTTCATGCTAGACATCAGCAACAGTTTAGTGTAAATGTGTGGGCTGGCATTGTAGGTGACTGTCTAGTAGATCCATTCGTTTTACTAGCACGTCTTACTGGTGCTGTTTACAGGGACTTTATTCAGCACACTCTTCCTGACTTACTTCACGAAGATGTGTCCCTGCAAATAAGAAAACACATGTGGTTTATGCCTGATGCGGCTCCAGCACATTTTAGTCGCGTTGTTCGAGATGCACTGACTGGTATCTACCATGACCGATGGATAGACAGAGGAGGACTCGTTCCATGGCCTGCACGTTCTCCCGGCCTCAGTCCTGTGGATTTTTACCTCTGAAGGCATCTTAAATAATTGGTTCATGGAGCTGCCATCCCGGATGCAGAAACGCTTCATCGACGTGTCATGGAAGCCTGCGAAATCATTCACCACCATCCCGGAGTTTTTGAAAGGGTGCGACGTTCCATGATTTGATGTGTACAGGCATGCACAGAAGCAAGAGAAGGACATTTCGAGTATTTAAGAGGTTTGTGTGTTATAAATGTACCACTGTGTTGAACGCCTAACGAGAAAACAAAAGTTTATGGGACATATGTTCATATGAACCTTTATCCTTCTTTTGGTGTGAGGAACCCATACCCGAAGTTTCTAAAAGTATTTCTGAAACACCTATATATCTAAGAATACCACTGTGTGTACTGTGTAATAAATAAAAACAAAAAACTTGCGTAAATATCAATTTTTATTTAAGCTCATTATCTCCCATAGATGTATAGCCTCAAAATAAATTTTATTTGAAAACCTTATTCCAAAATGGTTATAAAAATTTCTTAGCAGAAAATATCAAATATCAGAATTGTAAACAATTACATGAGTAATAAAATGCAGTAGTTTAATGTTCTGTGGTGGGCTTTTTTTAATTAAATTCGAATAACTGTATAACACTGGTAAATCCTACGTATACCAAAATGCACAAATTATGAACATGATTGAAAGTTATGATTAGGGAATGGATTTTTATGTGATAAATAGTTAAATTTACTTGTTTTTTGTGTATTAAAATTCCAGAAAATATTTATTAAAAAGTTCAAAATATTTACCAAAACATAAAAAAGTATTTTCTTTCATTTTGCATAATAGAGAAACTTAAAAAGGAACTGTTTTAATAACTCACCAGTGATGGATTGTTGATGTCACATGTCAAATGTTGGAAATTTTTGAAGTTACAGTGTACAACGCATGTCTTCTCTACATTGTCCATTAGAAATCTCTTCACTTAAAAGCACCTGCTGCATAGAGGAACGTGAAGCCACCAAGATATGTTAGTTGCCGCATAAATGCTGCGTTACGTAGGAGCGTTGATCGGCTGTTATAGACCTTGCACAAGTTTGACAATATGGAACATTTCCATGTATTTTCAATGCAGACTAACCGAAAACTAACACTATTTTTTACCTTCGGCAGTTCGGTTTATACACGAAACAACAACACATATGTTAAGCACTACCCGGCACATCTGAACTGAAGGAAAAGGAATAACTCGAACAGGTACAGAGGAAAGAAGCGCTGTTTGCTCTCTTAACATAAACTATTTTCTGACCCGTTTATTAAAGGTAGGCCAGCTCACAGGATTACTGAAGGTCATTCGTCAAGAACTAACGCGCAACCTATAGTAGTCGTGCTGAGTTCAAGTACATTGAACAATGCTTTGGCATCGAAACCTCTTTTTGCTACAAGTTGCCTCTTATGTTTATATTGTAGCAAGCTTTGATAACAAGATTCTCTTCTCATTAATAGTCATGTTGTTTGCCACATGAAAAAGGCATAAAATATATATTAATAACTAAATTTTGCAAAATATTTAATTACATAAAAATATGTCTTTACCTAAAAATCTGTTCCCCAGTTATGACAAATAACTGTTTCTGTAGCATGAGTCAATTTCAAAATATTCTGAATATTATATCAGAAATATTCATTTCTGATTGATTCCCATGGATTTTGGTGTTGTAATTTTGAATTCCTGAAGTAGGGGGCATTATTCTCTTTGTAACTTCAGCAGCGACGTCGTTTTACGATACACTCCTTGCCTCTATTTTTAGAAGTAAGGAATAATAGTAAGAACAATGCATGAAATGGGCTATATTGATTACATTTTTATTCTATCACTTTGCAAAATTCAACTAATACAACACTTTTATACTTTCAGGTGGTAACGGAGTTATATTCTGCTATTCATAAAATTGTTTTCTTAAGAACTTCGAACTAGTGAGGTGAAAGAAGAGCATCACTTTTAAATTTCTGCCACTGAAAAAAGCATCAAAATGAAAGCTAATAAGCCTGAGTTTTATCAACAACCATTATTTCAGGCCATTAAGCCTATTTATTATGTCTCCAAAGTTTTCGGCCTAACGCCTTTTTCTCACAGCAGTAATAGAAAATCTGGAATGCTAGATCGAATTTGGGGAATGTTTTGGATTATATTTATTATTTTGATACTGATAAGTGGAATATTAGTGGAATTGGAGAAAATGCCTTTCAGGCCTATAAAGTATACTGTGCTTTACATTGTGCATGTCTCAATGCTTCATGTTACGAGTTTTGTCTCTGTTGTGAACGCTGTAAGGAATGGAAAGCAAAATATCCTGAAGTTTCTAATTGAGGTGAGTATCTTTGGATTTCTAGTAGCTGAGGATTTTTTTTAAATTTAATAACAACCCCCATTTAATGAACTAGCGCACAGCTTTTGACCTCACGGATCCCGGATTCGTATGTGGTCGGAAGTTTCCTTAGAAACTGTTCCAGCCCTGTGCAGTTTAGAAGTATTATTTTGAAAGGTGTTTCATTGTAAAATTCAATATAGATACATAACTTATAACTTCATTAATCGTTTCTTAAGTCTAAGTGCCCGAAATGATCTTAGGAGCTTGGAGGAATAAATTACATAAGAATATATTACTGTTAAACACTTCAATTTCAGTGGAAGCCTGTAATTAAGATTGAATAGTATTATCTGAAAAACAAAATAAAAATCTAAATTCGCAATATTGCAACATTTAAAATTATAATGGGAGCAACTTTAATATCTTTATCAAGAAAGAATTTCCACATAGAAAATTATTTTGCTCTTGTATGACTTTATTTATATAGAATGAGTTTATTTGGTACCTTAGAACTTTTTAATTTACATCCTCCAGCGTTAGGTCATATCGGACGACGAATAAAACTGATGATTGATGCTCAAATCATATTGGTATGTAAATTAGTACAAAATTACTTATAATTACTTTTATAAATTTAAATAAATGCTACACCGATTATCTTTTACCATCTAACCTGGACACGAGGTTTTCCTGTTCACTGGTGACGATAGATGGACCCTGGCCCTGGCCTGAAGTTCACATCTAAACACTTCCTAAACAGTCTAAACTAAAGTGTGGAATTTTAGCCCTACTGACCTTAAAGGTTCAGGTTAGGGTACACGGCATACAAAGAACTGACTCAATGTTGCCCCCAATAAACAATTCATTAATACAGTCCATTCATTATAACAAATACAACAATACGTGCTACCTTTAAAATAGCATAGAGAAACAAGAGAATCACAATTTTTATAAAGTTACCTTTGAAAATTTAAACAATCTGTTGAAACAAGAATTTAATTTAATTAAATTAGCCAAGTTAAGTAGGAAGCCCAGAAACATTAACTTTAACAAGAACACACAGGAAGACTTCGGAAACCGCACCGCTCGAAGAGAGCAGCGGCGGGAATACAAAGCGATCCCCCGAGTAAACAGCGCCTCGAATCGGAAAGACAAGGAAATGAATGCCGAGAAAAAAAAAGGCATATGTTTTGTTTAGCATTTCTGTAGAAATGAATCCAACGGTAATGGAGTTTCATTTCTATTAAACGGGCATCTTGGCGTGCTCATTAAATAATATGACAGTAAGAAAAAAATACTTGGATTTTATACATTGTAGTTTATTTACAACAAACCCATGAAGTATAACAAATGCTATAGTATTTCCAGTTTTATAAAACGAGTCTTGCAATTTTTATTAAAAGATTGTTTAATGCAACACACCCAGCGTACGAGTAGCAGAGTATGGATTTTTGCCTCTTTCTTTGTATTCTGTAGTATGTTAGTTTCTAGCTACCAAATGTGTATATTTAAGAGTAACTTACTTTAAGATTCCAGGAACAGAAAAGCAAGTAATGTGATTTCTGTATTTTTCAAGTTTAAGCTGATTGATTTCATACCCCACAGGAGTCACCCTACCATATTCTATAATTGACATATGAGTTTTATCATTTAACCTTTTTTCGTTGGACATTCTTGCATTTGCAGGTGGCAGAAACGGATATAATACTTAAATATCAAGATGGATACAGGAGAACCCATCTCAATCTGGTAATCCTTTTGCTGATTGAGCTCTTTTGCTGCTGGGGAATAATGATGTGGAACATCGCTGCTTTTACCAACTCTAGAACATGGTTCCTTCTTCGTGAAATTGCTACCATCTTAAGTTTTATAATTATAAATTTAGAAATGACTCAGTTCATCCTTGGGGCATTGCTCATACGACAAAAATGTAAACTAATCAATACGAGGCTGACAGCCCTGTACCAAAATCGAAAGGAATCCCAAATATCGGCATCGGTGTTTGCTAATATTGTGAACAAAAACATGGAAAAGCAGAACATCACAGCACTACGACAAGTACATCGTCGCCTTTATGACGCTGCTCAACAGCTCAGTTCGTACTACGGCTTTCCTGCCACATTCTTTATTTTCTGGGCCATTCTTACAGTCATTACTTGTATTGGTGCCATGGTGGATGTAGCAGGAATGCCGGATGAATATAAACCTGACCAATTAAGTTACACTCAGAGGATATTAACAATGCTGCTTTGGACGACACCTCTCCTGGGTCTGTTTTCTTGGATGTGTTTTGCTTGCCATTTCAGCACATTTGAAGCAACTCGCACTCCCATTCTGATCAACAAGCTTCTTAACCTAAATTTAGAAAATAAAGTAAATACTGAGCTTCACAAGTTTTTATCACAAATTTCAGCCATGCCTGTTGAGTATCAGTTGGCTGGATTGGGCACTGTAGGACTTCCGTTTTACTATTCTGTTTTCGGATTTTCTTCTACCTATATTTTAGTCATGGCACAAATAAAGTAATATAATTATATAATGGATTTTCACAGTGTTAATTACCTAGAAATTTCTCTAAGTTCTGTCACTCAGAGATGTTTAAAAACACGACTATCAAAGCACAGATATTACATAAACAAATAGTATACTTCTTTACAGATACTCGAGCTGCTGTAATGTTACTCCGCAGAACTTGATTGTAGTGGTGATTGCTATGCTATGGTTTATGGCACAGTAGTATTTACTACCCTATTTAAATTAAGAAAAAGAATTTTTTTTTCAAAAGTAGAGACAGAAGACCTGAAATAGAAAGTAATAACACAAGGAAATCATAATTCATACCTGGCAAAATGTACCTAAAATCAAATAAAAAGTAAATCACCTATAATAAATTCATTTCCAGCAGTACACTCAAGGATACTTCCTCCACGCTTTGCAACCGTCCCCCAAATCTTCTCAGTAAATGATCAGTGTGGAGTGACAGCACGCCATCAGGCGTAGGAAGTGTCTAAAGACAACCAGAGGAGGAACATACGCGTTCGTCCTTCAGTGGATTGGTCAGAGTGAAATCACTATGGTGTGAGCAACAGCATAGCGTGGTTTCAAGTGCTCTAGAGGTGTGAAAACCCATAAGATTAGCCCGAAAAAATGCATCCAAGACATCAAAAGTAATTTGGGTTCAAATATTAATTCCATTGATTTATACCAATACTTGGCTAAAATCCTCCCTCCTTATTCAGCACAAACTAAGTTTATGTTTCTAAGAAATATGGTACACATTCAGACGTTTCACATGAATGCAATAATTGAGAGAGAAAATGATACTATTAGCCAATGCTACTATGATCAGTTGGTTGCGCTCTCCTTAGGTGATGGTGAAAAATTTGATAATGCGCCAGTGACAATCTATCCAACACTTACGGACTTCTGCAGGTCTCTGCGGCCACGCTGACTCTGCTCTCCTCCAACCTGTGGTCCCTCTATGTATCACTCATTTCCCCTGTGGGTTGGTAGCCCACGATAAAACCCAGCCGGGTCTCGGTGGACGAGGTGATCCCTCGTTGCTCCCATCACATGCAATCACATTGCAACGTATCACCAGATACTGCTGTCGTTCCTCAAGCCCACAGGCTTGAAATTCTGTGGGTCCCAGGGCATCGTAGCATTTATGGAAGATGATCATTTGGATAGAAGGGTTACAGGGATCTTCTATGCCCGCTCTGAATCCTTTGAAAGTAGTACAAAAACCTCCGCGTTAGCATGGTTTAGGAAAGCTATCTTTAAAATGCCATGATAATATCTTGAATATGTGACATTGTAATCAAAATCCCTGAGCCAGCTTTTAGAAAATCAAAATTTCAAACAATATATTCCATGAAAAGGGCAATTTGGTTGAAGGGACTTCCTTAAAGAATTTCATGTCATATACTTTTTTTATTATTCTTAACATATCTAATAAACGATTCTCCCCTATTTTTTATTTTTTTAACAATCAGGATCACAAAGGGGAAAGATAGAGTGGGAGGTCTGGTTTTACTTTATGTATTCATGTTTAGTTACATTTCGTTGTAACATTTTAGAAAGAAACTGCGTGCAAACCCGCGCGAAAGTTAGTAAGCGAGATCCAGCTGATCATTTAACTCGGTCCACACATCATGAAATCGACGCATTTTGTATCGCTCTCTTCTGAGCCACTTAAAAATTACTCCCCGGCGGGGAATCGAACCACGGTTTCCCGCGTGACAGGTGGGTATACCAACCACTGTGCTACCGAGGACCCTTGCAATATGACGCACTTAAATATCTAGTTTGGCTTTTAATCATTTCTCCTTTAGAGTTACATAGTTAACACACACACACACACACACACACACACACACACACACACACACACACACACACACACGAATATTTTTCTAAAAATGTTTTAGGAGACCTCAAAGCACGCATTTCCAGTGTAATATCGATATCGAAACTCTTTGGTGGAATGCAATACCTCTTGCACCTACTCCACTTTAACTTGAGCTCTTAGCGTTGCTATAGAAGATGGCAAGTGTCCTTTATTTTACACAATCATACTCTTCCATGACGGTTTCGCAATTGTTCTTCTTTTCTTTCCAGTTGATCAACGTCTAAAGGAAAAGGCTACGCTCATACTTTATTCGGTTCTGCATATTTCAAATTATTGTTTGACCTGGTTACACGATATAGTACAATACTATATGCGCGCGAGAAGAAGAGCGATCGGGCTCCAAGTGCTAATTCGGTAAGTTTTGTTTAGCTCCGTAAACATAGATGACAGCTTTGAAATTTGAAATGCGCTACACACTGACATCTAGTGGCTAATACGCTAAGCTTTATCATGTCCACCATATTTCGTTTTGATCAATTTCGAGGTTAATTAGCTAACCAGTTTACAACAATCGTATGTTAGAATTAGAATCTTAGTTTGTCCTTGGCAACATATACATGTTATGAGTCACGTCAAAATGTATAAATACAGTATATACCTAAAGTCAAATTATTACATACAATATAAACAGAAAGCAGCTTTTCTATGGTTCCATGAGGTATTTGCATAGAATAATTTACTACAAGAAATGCCATAATATATTACAGGTTTGTGAATATACTATGCTCCCAGTGCTCATTTACATGGTTATAGTTCTAAAAATTCATTAACCGTATTAAAACAGTGTGCATGCAAAAATTTCTTAAGCTTATTCTTAAAGTGTTTTAATGATCCAGCTTGTTTAAATGAATTTGAAAAGTTATTATATAACATTATCACTTTGTAGTTAAAGGTTCCTTCATAAAGGCTCGTTTGGTACGCTCGAATTGCCAGTTTATCATTGTTACGAGTGTAGTGCTAATGTGCATCAGCATTTATTCGAAAATGATTTATATCTATATGAACATTTGTGGATGTTATGGCTCTCGAAATGGGACACATTATTATTCGTCTACCTCCGTATAACTGTGATCTTAATGCAATTGAGCTGGCGTGGGAAAAACTAAAATGTTTTCAGAGGATGCAACGTTACTTGTGATATATTCGCTTATCTTATACGCTATTTTGCTGAACTGTGTTTATCAAGTTTGACCACACTGCGGAAACAAAAGTGCGTTATCTCTCGCTTCTTCCCCTCTGCCCGTACCACACCGTAAATCCAGCGATCAACTTACCTTGCGCGTACTGTATGGATAACGATGTTCAGTTGTTACCTTGGCAAAGCACGGGACTTCTTGACTCGGACTGTTCGTAGCATTAGATTTCAAGGTTCAATATAAGGTGAGGGAGCTGCAAATGCTATAGAAATAAAATGTGTAAGAAACCCTTAAGTTCGAGTAATAAAACCATTGTGTTTTTCGTAAGAGAAAGCGTAATGTGAACAAAAAGTTTAAGGAGGAAAAACCACTTCGAATACTTAGCATTCAAGCTGACCTCCAGATTTTTCATTCCCACAATGAACAGAGAGCTGCACCAATTCATCACTCTGCTCTTATCTTCCCTTTCATAGCCAAATAACTAATTTTCTCCCATTTTCATTTTCCAGCGTTTGAGTTTTAGACGAATGCTCATTTTATTACCAGCACTTCATCATGAACCTCGCATAAATACTGGACATAGTATATCACAGAGTGGTCATCGGAAAGCGCTACGTTGGTCAGCATGGAACGTTATAAAGGCTTCAAAAACAAAAGCTGTGCTTGTAATATAACTACCAATACAGTGTTTAACACTATATGTTGCCCGGCTTTAATTGGCTTCACCTCTACAACTGTGATTCATAAAAAAGGCTTTACCATTTTAATTAATTTTAACTTCCCTGCGGAAGTAAGTGCACACTTTAAATTGGATTCCATAGTTCGGATTGTTCTGTACCAGCCAGGGGTTGCCAAACAGTAGCCTTTGATTCTCTTTGTGATCTAGAGAGCAAGTTGTTTGTAAATATTTTAAAATAAATGTTATATTGCTTACTTTTTAGATACACAACATACATACAGAATTTAAATGCTGACCCCGAAGAGCATCCCCCCCGCCCTTCAAAAAATTCTAGCAGCGAAATTAACAACAGAAATTGTTAACTGCATAAACAACAAACAAGGTTACAGGCTATGTATGCTGGCATTATAATATTTTGTCGATTTTAAAGAAAATGTGCCGAATTTTACTGTTTCTAATAATATAGAAAATAGGGCAAGCATTGCATTCTACACAAAAAGTGTAATAAAAAGTTCTTCATTAGAAAAAGTTCATGTAAGAATGTATACATGTGTGTGTTTGTGTTTTTCATGTGTGTAAATATAATTTTAAAAAAAAACAAATTCGTTAAATACCAATCTTTGTGTTCAATTTCAATATCTTCAGATAATGTAAATTTCAAGTGTCTCCTCGCCAGAATATGTTTATGTGGCAAAGTTTTCAAAAATGTTGATTTCCCCAAAAACTTATCTAACGACTTTTATTAAAGTACGAGGGCTGCAATTCAATGTTTACATGATCTTTTTCAAAGTAGCCCCTTCCTACCTCAATGCACTTTTTATAGCATCTCTGCCAGTCCTTAAACACGTGCTGCAGATCATTCTTTGCCAGCTCCTTGAAAATCGCCTCACTTTTCTTGAGCACTGCTTCAGAGTTCTCAAATCGAATACCCCTAAGCTTTGCCTTTAATGATGGGAATAAACAAAAGTCACAAGGTGCAAGATCGGGGCTATAAGGTGGATGTTGTACACAGGTAATGTTGAAACGAGCCAGAAACTGCATGACTTGATTTGCGACCTGAGGCCGTGCATTGTCATGATGAAGTTGCCACCCAGTCCAAGAAAGCTCTAGTCGTTTCTTTGAAATATGCTTCCTCAGTGTAGCCAGTATTGACGTGTAGTATGCTGCTGTAACAGTAGTGTGAGGGGAAACTGCATGCTACTAAATCATTCCATTACAGTACAAAAAATGTGATCACCATCACTTTCCCTTCAGATAAAACAACTTTTGGCTTTTTTGATGTTGGAGAATCTGGGGATTTCCACACTACGCTGGCTTGTTTTCCTTCAGGGTCATAATGATACAGCCATGACTCATCACCGGTGATAGTCGATTTAAAAAGCGCATCCCCTACATCAGCAAAGAGACGCAGCACCTCACGGCTTCTCTCCATTCGCGCAGCCTTTTGTTCGGGAGTCAACAGACGTGACACCCAACGAGCACAAACTCGGGTCATATGGAGATGGTCGAGCATAGGTGTATACACACTGCCATATGAAATTCTCAATACTTCACTGAGGTTACATAATGCTATACGCCGATCCTCTCGGACAATCACAGCAGCTGTGTTGATGTTGACTTCAGTCACAGCAGAAGACGAAACACCAGGCCCACTTTGCTTAATACTGACAAATCGGCCTTCTTTGAAGTCCTTGAAACACCTAAACACTGCTTCACGAGGTAGTGCATCTTCACTGTACGCTTGCTTCAGCTTTTCATAAGTTTCGGTGGCTGTATGGTTTAAACGAAAACAGAATTTGATTGTGCTGTACTGCTCCTCTCGCGTCACCTCCACTGTCTGGTATGTGAAATGCGCGTAGATTCTACAAAATAGAGCATTACTGCCAACCTACCAATACGAGAGTGCTGCCGCCTAGCGACATTATACATAAAAACCCGCTCTTTTCAAATATTTATGCAACAGATACGAAACTATCACGGAAGCTACAGGAAAAAATTAGTATCAGCCTTTGTTGGTCAGCCTTCGTATAATATTTGAAGTTACGTT
Source organism: Mantis religiosa (assembly GCA_030765055.1). Classification (NCBI taxonomy): domain Eukaryota; kingdom Metazoa; phylum Arthropoda; class Insecta; order Mantodea; family Mantidae; genus Mantis; species Mantis religiosa. Next base: position 108,074,648 of record CM060954.1, on the reverse strand, counting down.
TATGATAAATTAATTGCCTATCTTGAATTTTCTGGAAGTAACTTCTGAAGACCTCTTCATACCCAATGACTTGCATAACAGCTAAACCGTATTAGGCAGATAAAGTCAACAAATAGTGGTTATCCCGATAAACAAATTTATTTGACACAAATTGTATGCTTTAACGACATTTTCATACTTTACAGCAGATATGTTCGTTTCATGAACTACATGAAATCCTCTAACTTAATATACTGCAGTGGAACTATGTATTTTGAAGTTCCTTTAACTAAAAAGAGACGCCCTTGATCTGCCGTGGGTCGCAACGTCCTATTCTATATTGCTCGTGAAAAAGCACGTGTTTCGTAAGCACTACGTAGCATTACGTAGCTACCGGCTCTACAAACGCTGATTTATCGCTTAAGCCTATTGCATTTCCTTAATCCTATTTTATATACACATAAATATATAAAGAAACCATTTCAACAAATGTTTCCTCCCTCAAAATTAAAAGAAGCATAACTTATTGTAAGAATAGTGTGTTGAATATTTTTTTTAATTGTCGATAACGTTTATTGTATCCAAAGACATAATGGTACTTATAGTTGCGAGCAAGAGTTATGTTACATCACTTGAAGCATGTATTAGGGTGCTGTTCAATGACAGTCCTACATCAGTTACATTTAAATATTGTTACCCAATCGTCGAACATGCGATCAGCTGGCAGGAAGGACTGGCAAATACAGAGGGATATATGGCATTAAGCCCACGCCTACCCTTGTGATGAAATGGCTCTTGGTGTGGGAGTGAGAGAGATGGATGGCGTAGGAACCACACCTACGCCAATGCACAGCGCTAATCACGTGCCGAGGACGGACAGCGTGGGGAGAAGCAACCAGAAATTACTGGACCCCCTACTCCTGCCACCTTGGAGTACTGTGATGTTTCGTGCCAAGTAGTGTGGACCTGCAAACTGGTAGATTGTAATTGTGTGTGCTACGTAATTGCGTGTGGTACGTAACTCTGCTGTTAATTGCAAGTGTACCGAGACTAACTCGGCGGAAATAAAGGACGCCACAATTTGTGCAACTTGGGCTTTTAATTTCACGAACCCACAAAGTCACAATATTAACAACAATGTCACATTATAATCACGCAAAAAGCACTATCATACATAGAATACACGTGATATTAAATGAGCAGGTCGTTGTATCGTTTTCTTTTTAGTGTTCTATTTTGCGGTTGTGGAGGAGGATGTAGGAAAAAGTCTTGTAGCAGTGGATTTCGCTGGTTTGCAAGAGTTTGTAGTCTGGTGTAGTTTGTCCTGATGACATCCATCACTTCTGGTATGTTCAGGTCCCTGTGAAGTGGGGTGTTGCTAACATACCATGGGGCACCTGTGATCAATCTTAGGTATCCGTCCTGGATTACTTGGATTCTTTTTACTAGTGACGCTGCAGCATCACAACCATATTGCTAAATAGGTTTGATAAATGAGTTGTATAGAATGCATTTATATGGCATTGCAATAGAGGATTTTGACTGTATTATATGTTTGATTTGTTGGATTCGGTGTCTTAGACCTGAGAGAAGATATTTGATGTGGAAATACCAAGTTAGTTTACTGTCCAATATGAGGCCGAGGTAACAAACTGACTGACCGGCGGGTATAGTGACTGTTCCAAGAACTATGGGATAATATGTTATCAGCTTTTTATATATAAAATATACTATTTCCTATTTCTATGGATTCATCACCACTCTCCAGTTAGAACACCATTTTGTGATTTCAGTGCAGAAGTTACTTAGTTTCTCAGCTGCTGATTCAAAACTGCCTTTACTTAAGATTGCAACATCATCAGCAAAATGTGCAATGGTTAGTTGAGTGTGTTGAGGAAAGTCTGAGGTATACATTGTATAAAGAAGTGGGCCTAGAATACTTTCTTGTGAAACACCAGAGAGGATCGGTTGTGATCTATATTGTGCACTTTGATATTTTAATGAAAAAGATCGGTTATGCAGATATAATGCTATTATTCTGAAATATGTATCAGAGAGATAATTTATGATCTTCAGTAGTAACCCATTATGCCACATTTTATGAAAGGCTTTCTCTGTGTCAAGGAACAGACCTATATATCAACAATGGAACAAATAGACACAAAACGCCTAGGAAAATAGAAGTTGCAGTTTCTAGCATAACCAGAGATATACAGTATGCCGCACAAATATCTAATAACAGCCAAGCATATCTTGAGAACATCATGTCCATCTTTTCTTTCTTTTTCTCTCTTCTTCCGCCTTCTCTTTGCCTAATCCATTAGCTACATAAGCTTCAAATATTTCGTTACTCATCTTATTGTATATGAATATTTCGAGTTAGTTAATCAAGTATACAAAAGGAATAAAAGCTCTTAACTCTCCTTAAAGTAAACACACTGTCGAAAGTCGAAACAAAGATAAACGTTTTATCCTGCGCCATAAATTAGCAGCAGTGTAACAATAACCTCCCATTCTCTTTATCGATTGACTTAAATGTAATCTGAAATAAGTATCTCACTAACACTGATTAAATGTCAAAGTGTTACAGTGTGTTTCCACTTTAAATTATCTATAGTGATGAAAAGGGTGTGTATTGAGCATCCCTTAATTGGAGTGCCGCGAACAATTTTTAACACACGAATACATGTAATTTCTCGTAGTGTGTAAACATAATTAGTAGAATAGCTTTAAAAAGAAAGGACAACACAACAGCGCGGTGGTAATGAAAATCAATAACACTGACGTTTCCGTTCTGTAATACATGTATAGTTAGATAGGAAAGATTAGGTAACGGAGTGAACACATCGACCCCAAGGGATGTTTCGAGCATAACGATATAATGAAAGAACCGCAGGACATGTACTGGCTGCAGCACCGGTCAACGTAGGCAATAGAGAGACCAGCATCTAGGTCCTAGAACTAGGTCCTAGGTCCTGTTCAGCGCTACGCATTGAACATCTAGCTGAGGGGCGGGGACGCTCTATGGCGACACGCCCAAGCCACCAGAGGTCACTCACATGCTCCCTCCGGCGGGAACTCGACCCAGATTGTAGCTTTGGTACAGCTACACGACGGAGCAGAGAAGTTCCAAACCGCAAGCCTCTGAGGCATCTCCAACCGTTGATCCACTTACAGTGCTGGAGTCTATCTGTGACTGAGAGAGGGAGAAGAAATCGAATGAAATTGAAAAATTATATAGTGGAAGACATTCACCAGCACTTACCTTCCGCCCAGAGAAAACCATGAAAATCCTATAGCCAGAGTGGCGGTCACCAGACATTTACCTGGCGGACATTCACCGCGAGATGTCTTTTATTCTAGTCTCGTTCGTAACTACGGAATCATCTCACTCACACCAACAGACTCACATGGATTGAGTTTTTCACATACTGTGATCACTACAAAATGGACATCAGGAGAAGTATAATTAATAATTTTATCCATAATATAATCTGAAGTTGAACTGGACTGAACTGGATTACGCTACGGAGGGGATTTGGTAAGGAGGCCCAAACTTGTACCTATACCCCCAAGTGGGACACCCCTAGGAAGAAGAATGAGGCGAAAGGAGACAAGAGTGGCCGTCCCATGGAGCCACGACAATGCACAGTGCCGGTTCCCACACTTTACCAATTGGAAACTCCCGGCAAGTCAGAATAACCGGCTTCCCACTCTATAGTGGTCCGGAAACGGCTCCACCAGACCGGATTCGGAAACCGGAGACCGCCCTGCCGGAGGAAGAAGTTTTACCAATACCATATCATCCTGCATTGTAACGCCAAGACTGCCGCCGACACTTCTACACTGAAAGCGATCACCAGATGAGAGTTGATTAAAAATAATAACGGAGGTGAAATCAAGGGACAGGGAATTCTGGGAATGTAATTTATCTACCTAGCATTCTCCTGGCAACCCCTAAAAGAACGAAAAAAATCATAGGTCAGGTAGGTCGGACATGGGAATCAAACCCGGACCTCCCGAATTTTTCGTGGAGAAAACCACGAAAGAAAGTCACGAATATTACACCTGCACACTTTCTTATCAACATGAGCCCTGGATGTGGAAATTATTTCTTACAATTCTTTTACATATATTCCAAATAATTTTAAACAATTATTACATTTTATACAATGATATTTTATATAACTATACCTTTAATATCAATAAAGGCACCAATTCTCATCTCTTTAGTACCTGGCGCCTCATTAATGGTGGAGAACACTTGAATTGTAGTTTATGTCGATTTCGCCGATTGATAGAACCACTGATACCTGTGCAAGGAAAACACGTTCCTTGACATACCTAATATCTAATTTCTCAAAAGTGTTTAGCAAAACTACAGATGTTTTTGTGTCCTGCGCCGTGGCGTAGTGAGCTAGAGCGCTGTACTTTGGTTCTCTACTCCCAGGATCTATCCCATTCTTGGGGGAGTGTGGATTTTAAGTCCCGGGTATAGGACTGGTGCCCACTCAGCATCGTCAGGAAATTGAGGAGCTACGATAAGTAGTGAACCCTGGTCTAGAAAGCCAACTTTCCGGCTGGACGTGCCGAGACACTGACCACATCTCCTCGTATTGGCTGGATGATCGTCTACTTCTGCTTTGCGTGTGTGAGCATGAAGTCAACAGTCGGATTGGCAGGCTCAGGCCACTTTAGACTATTACGCCATGGGTTATGTTACGTAGAAAATGTTTGAACGATATTTCTGGGATATCCTGATTTAGATATAAAATATCTCTTTGATTTGCCTCCAAGCCATTTTTATTTATGCTTAGGCTACAGAAACCCTATAAGTGCTACAAATTTGGAACCGAATAAAATCAATATCCTCTTATAGAAATGCTGGAATCATTTAATCGGTACGGCTGCCTTGTACGGACCAAACAAATTGATGGCCTATCTTATCTAAGGCTATGCCTCCGTTGTGATTCAATTCCTTTTGTCCTATAACAAATTATCTATATTTCGTTGCCTCTGACCAGTTAATCGATCGTTATCTACCTTGGTATCCAGAAAATAAGCGCTTGCTAGTTGCATAACCATTTCAGTACTGGACTGTGTATAACTACAGTTATACTTCTTAATTGTACTTAACATTTTTCCCCGTCTTGAAAGTGACTTCATGAATGTTTTCCATTCTCTAGCAGTACTCCTTGCATGAGGTTCCTTTGGCTTAAATAATTCCTTTATTGTAACTGGCGAGTGACTTCCTAGATGGGACTCAATCTTTTAGCAACTCTAAATTGTTTCATTGCTATGTGCCTTGTGCCTTGACCACCAGTACATGCATCCTGACAAGTAAGCCAGCGTAACTTGACACTTTATTGCAACTAGTCAACAGCAAACTCCACATCCAATGACGAACGTATGTTCCTTGAAGTAAAGTTATATTGTGGCCTTATGAACTCTGAAAGTAATGCGTTCACTACAGACATACACACGTATAGACAAGGTGACGTAATGATATACGAGTCGCGCACAGATAGAAACGCTGGGAAGAAAACATGCAGCCCACTTACTGCACAAGCGGCAGCCCATTGTGTAGCTTGTGAGACTGTATATGAATATTATTTTTTCAAAGCTCCTTCATCACAATTGTCTATAACGTTACTTATAATTTCACGCCCTTCAGAATACACAACCTTAAATTTAAGATCTTCAGAAATGGTGAGAAGATTAGTAAATCTTACAGCACTGCACTAGTTCTGCATCTTGCTACGCAAGTAGGCTACGTGACTTTCTGCAGGTCATTGCTGAATGTTTAGTGTATTCAACACCAACTCCAATACTCAGACCTTAATACAGATTCCAAGATGGCGCCCATAGAAGCCCAGCGACTCTGGTTACGCCAAATTTGAAACTATATACAATGGACATAATATATTCCATATTAAGAAGCAGTAAGATAACTCTTAAGCATTTATCACTTTATACTTTCAACCAAAACGTGTAATAACATAAATAAAAAGCACCATGACAAATCCTAATCGTTTATCACATATAGTAACACGTTCCACTGCTATTTCCTACCTTATACTTCCAACCAAAATTTAACTTTTAAGGCATGACAACTCATAAGCATTAACACTTTGCACAGTAAAAACATAGAGGAAAACATGATTAAATGAAACAAAAGTTAAGTTTTTCTTGAACACAACAGAAATGGTATAATCAAGAACACATGCACAAGAAAAGAAAAAAAGAAAGAAAAAGAAAACGAAAAAGCTAACCTGAAATATTTACTGGCTGCTAAGTTTGAGCTCCTTCCTCACGAAGTTCATCACTGGCTTTTCTTCTGGTTTCTCTATTTTGCACTTTCTTGGATAAGTGTTCTGATACATTTTTTTTTTTCATTTAACATTTTGTGTAATTGTTCATAAATATGTTTGCCAGCACTTTCACACACTTCTTCACTTTGACAAGTAAAGGCTCATTTATATTATTTTCTTTTTTGTGTGAGTGTTCTAAGCCAGGGGTGCTTGTACATCTTTGTTAAAAATTGCCTTAGATACACAGGATGTGGTAATGTCAATACATTAGTTTTTCTTATTGTATAGTTCTGGATATGCATATGAAATGTTTATAGCCCATATCAAAACATCTGGAGAACATTTAATCCAACTAGCACAGGCTAGCTCCAGCTGTTCCAAAGCAAACTTTATGTTACTGGACTGTATCATCATCTGCAGCAAGTAATAAAGTTTCTTTTATATTGTTTACATAGTTACCTTTTCTGGTAAGGACATACCTACTGCTTATACTATAATATTTAAGAGAACTCACCAGATTATCCAGTTTACTCCATCTGTCAAATTTGAGGGTGGCAGTTCCCTCACATTGCAAGAACCATCTAAAATTTTTTCACTGGTAAGTTCATAATATTGCAAAACACACTCACTTTTAGGTTATGAAGTATTTTGAAACTCACATTAAGAGTAGGAACATCAGTGAAGGTGGGATTTTGAATGTTATTGAAAAGAACATAACTAATCATCTTTAATAATGACTATGAATGTGTTAAAATCTTTCCTCACCACTTCGATTTTTAAGGACTCAAAACTGTCAATAACATCTTGTGCACACCAATCATTAACATTCTCTTCACTCTCTGCAAAATGTCTTGCATATGTTCTTCAGGATTTCGTCTTTTCTACTTGAGCTTTACTGTGTGATAGGATGTCTGATTCTTAAAAATCGTAGGTTAGGCATAATCAGCTAATTTTGTTACTTTTTGAGGGACACGAATTGGTTCATCATCATTTGCTGGAAAAATGTCTTCCTTAACCACAAAGTCTGTTCAAAATAATGAACACAAACTACAGTTTTGTCATTTACTTCAAAATTTTTACGATGTATGTTCCTGAACCACTGATCCCATAAAGATTTTTCTTTAGCAAATTTGAATATTGTCGTATGAAGTTCACTACCATAATTAGATTTGCAGTCGGGAACAGAATAAGAACGACCCTTTCGACAATATTTCACACTACTATATATTTACATAAACTTTATAACTTGATATTATGTTAAAAACTCACTATAAGCTAACTCGTTGGTCACTAGTTGCCACTTTAATGTGAATTACATTAATTCTGCAAACACACGATCAAAGTAAACAAACACATGCTTCACTCACATGTTGGGCCACGAGCGGCGCCATTTTTGCTACAATCGATACTTGTATTAAGGTCTGAGTATTGGAGTTGGTGTTGGTGTATTGCTCACTCGTTGCGTAACCAGACAACGCTTCCCCTCTCCTTCACACCTCATCCCGCGGAGGTCACGAGTCCAGAAGACATCTATACCCGATACCAATTTTGATAAGTTCCTTCCATATGAAAACATTTTCTTTCTACTTCCGATATGTCACTGGTTTGGTGTCTTGTGTTTTGATATCAAAATATAGGTGTTTATGATTTTGAAATATACATGTTTATGTTATTTCTATCGTCAAAACAAATGGTTTCCGATGATACATGCCATTCTGGCCGTAGGTGCTGAATAATATTGATCACATCTGTAACATTTTGTCTCAATGAAATTACAAAACTTACTTCATTAACCTTATTATGAATAATGAGGCACCACTTATCAAATATTCGATTAGCAGGTCCCCTTGAATTGCTGTTAGAACAATCAGTGGTATGAGTTCGTATTAATCCCCTTGGTGATCAGCCTCCCGGCTCCATTGCAGTTAGTGACAGGATCCCTCACTGCCACAGACTGCGGTTCGGTATCTTCATTAGGGAGATAGATGTTAAAATCATGGATCTTTTTCTTCCACCCCGCACCCACCCAATGATGTCTATATTATTGCTATATCCCTGGAGAAAACTTTACTTGAAGCTATGCTTTTATCCAATTCTTAACATAAATACAAGATCATGGATTGCCATTACTAGGTCTAAATAAACTATCCTTAGTACAACTAATCCCTCTAAATGAGCACCTGTAAGGTCACAGTTGCTGACTGAGGACTATATCGACATTGGTTCAATGATTCTACTCCTTGGGGTAGCTGCCTTAGAGTGCTGCAGATTAATTTACAACACTGATATCAAAATTTATTATGTCATTATCCCTAATTTTAGTGTGCTGAATCAGAATATGAACTTAATTTTTCTCCATCGCATACCAATTTTTCACAATATAGGAAATAGTAAAATATGCATTTTTATTCTAGCCTCCATCGAATTTATGTTATATTATTAAATATAAAATAATAAATCCATAATTGTGAACACAAAACTCTTCAGAATTAATTAATGTTTCACATCAGCACTTAAATTTGAACATTTAACTTTTTTTTACAAACTGTCTTGAAATGAAATTAACGTTTTGTCCAGTTCCTACTATGGAAAGAATTTGATACATCTCTTTTCAGCGACATTCAGCTATCACATTCACATTCCACTTTCCCTGGTAGCGTATTTCCATTTTCTTTATGTACTGGTGAAATATTTCACCCTGCTCCTCACTGACACAGCCGATATTTTCTGGAAAAAAAGTACAAATGAGAGTGCAGGAAATGTACTTTCACACTCATATTGCAGCTCACCTTTTGAAAGTTCTCGACCATATTTTCTGCAATATTTTTGTAATTTGGATTCTTTTAATTTCCCAGAGATGTTTTGATGACGCTCTTAAAACCAATCCATACCTGTTTTTTCAGTATTTGTCATTGTTTCTTCAAATAAGGCATCAAAATTCAACTTCCTAATTGGTGGACCAACAAAAACTCCCTCTTTAATTTTAACATCAGATATTCTAGGGAACCTCTTGCAGATATATTTGTAGCAGTTGCCATCCTTATTCAAAGCCTTCACATATTGCTTCATTAACCCTAATTTTATGTGCAAAGTTGATAAAAGAACATTTTTGGGGTCCACAAGACACTCGTGAATTACATTTTTCATTCCTGTTACGAGACTGTCTGTCTGCTTCCAATTTTTTCTTGTCCAGTGATCGGATCGGGCTCTACTATCCCATTCTCAAATAAAACATGACATTTTAGTGTAGCCTAATTGCTGGCCTAGTAGCATGCCAATAACTTTTAAATCTACACATACCTGCCACTTATATTCTGCATATTTGACTTTTTCTAGAAGTAATTTTAAGTTATGCTTCCTTGAGGTGAACTGAATGGAATACTGGTATTGATGCATATTTATCTCCTTTATACAAGTGTACACCTTTTCAGACTAACTTTAGAGGTATCTCCATTCACCTGGAACATATTCAACAGTTCCAAAGGCAATCACTAAACCAGGAATATCGTGACACTATGTAAGATTTTCTTCGGGGAGAAATATGGAACAAATTGCTCTTCACGGTGTCTGTACCAAGAAAATTATGTTCCTGGAGAGGGATGTTTTTCTTTTAGTCTGGATCCCAAAATTCAGCGGCATCCTTAGGAGGATTTAATTCTCTAACCAAATCGTTAAGTTCTACCTGTGTGAATTGTTGAGGTTGGTGAAATTCCTTTTCTTGTTCCATATCTAAATCACTGATGATGTCTTGAGAACGTTTTTCAGAATCTGATGATGATTCCTTTCCAAATGCTTCTATTGGAGAAGGCACAGAAAGACCAGGACCATGTAATATGGACCTTTTTGCTGATAATAAATTTAGATAAGTGATTTCTTGCATATTTTTTGTGTGTAGCCTGTAATATCACATAAACAAATATAGCAATCATCCACATTGTTTCGAGGTTCTTGCCAGATCATAGGAATAGCAAAGAATATAATAGATTTTTTTCCTTTACTCCACTTCCTTAGTTATCTGCTCTGTATCTGCTCAGTGTGACATACTTCTTTTGAGTCCATTTGAACTAAATTTGAAGGTATTGGACTTAAAATAAGGCATGTATTGTTTTCTATTACACATTTACATTGTTATATTGGCGTGAAGCAGTTTAATTTCAACAATGAAATCAGTATTGTTTCTTCGTTTACTGGTTCCTTTTCAGTTCCATTAAATATATTTATACACAGAGCTACATTAAAACATTTTAGTTATAACTACTAACTGTGTAAAAATGGTACGTAGCAGAAAAAAACTGATTACAGTTTTGGAATCAGCACATCAAATTTAGTGAGGTAGACCTATTTTGGAGGAAACTCCAGAATCATGCATAACGGTGTGATCTTTTCATAACTATACGGTGGATCTTATGTCCAGTCGCGGATGTAACTACCCAAATCCCTAATCTGCATGGTATCTGGTCCATCCCCATACTTCACGGATGCTTTATTTCCGCTTATGTTTCTGGGTTCACATATTTATAAAGCCATTTGTTTCACGCCACTGCAGACGTGATTTGGTGATTGTCTTTGCAAACCTTTGATCTATCAATTTAACTCTCATTCTTTTGTTCAGTGTGCTATTTCCTAGATATTCCTAGAGCCCACTGTATTCTTATATTCTCTTACATCTACATGAAAATTATCTATAAGATTTATATCGATTAATGCAAAGTACATACAGAATAAAGTTTTTCTAAGAATGGTTTGTAAAGCAGTAAAGAAACGCAAGTGAGTGCAATAGATCAGATTTTCTTTTAATTTTCTTGAAAGTGCAAGTGGAACGCTAGAATCCTCAGGTTTTAAGTGATAGGCAAACGTTTAAAGAGCTAGACCTACGTAATGTTTTGAAGTTCCGTTGTCTTTGGCCAAGGGATACAAATCTGAGTGACCTCCCATTTTAAAACAGTAAAACATCGCAAATTCAGACAAATAACGAAACGATTCATCTCCCAAAAATGTATTTGATATAATACAAACTCCGATAAATTCGCAGCACGCCTAAGTTCGCAGTAATGTTCTTATTCAGTATTGTGGAATTATCGGAGTATGTCAAGTGATTTAAAAATTCTCCACTAGAAAGCAGAACTTCCTTGAATCCTTCTACTGTGAAGCTAGCGTCTCTGCCGAACTTCAAGGCAACTTACAAATAATTTTGTTACTTTGAGGTGAAATTCTGTGAGAAGAGAGTGCTTGTTTAACGTTGGTGAATTATTTATACAATAATATTCAAGTGAAAAAGAATGTATGTCTCCATATGAATTATGTTACTCATAGAATGACAATTTTTGAGTGATTATTTACAAATATTCAATGAAAACTTTTCTTTGTAATTTATTTTTGCCGGTGAAGCTTTTCTTACTGAATTTTACTGTGAAGATGGAGACAAGTTTCTGGCGCGCGACATTTGAACAGAAATACTGTCCCTGATATTTTTCTTCAGTTTCTTTTATCCATCAAACATCAGGTATTGCGACTGGAGATGTCCCAGAGAACACACCCGCAAATCCTGAAGCCAGATCGCCACTAGGACTGGACGAAGCAGCACAATCTCCGAGTTTGCCTTTTATTAGAATTTTCCGAACTGTAGCATCATTAATTTGAAGTTACCTGTATGCCGGTATAACATTAATAATTCTAAAACTATTATTTCTACTTACTTCATAAAAGCATGCTCTTCTTCCTCTTCCGACTCCAATTGGTACATGGAGGAAACGGAAGAATGCTACAAGTTCTGTGAGGGTTTTCGATCATTCTTCAGAGGAGCAGCACGGATCACCCGTACAAAAAAAACAACAAATGGAAGTTTACATGTTGCAGAAGAAAATCCATCAACGTCTGGAACCTCCAAACGATCTCCAGCTTCCAGAAGCTCGAACTCAGGATCACGACTTGATAATATTTGTGGTGCTTGTTGAAAACATTTTGAAGATGATGTAAACGGAGAGTCGTGGATTCAATGTTTGAATACATGGTTGGTACCATGAAAAATGTCAGGGTCTTGTGTCTTACCACAAGGACTTCTTATGTCATTCTTGCACTGACAACGACAGTAATTAGAAAGTAACTGATAAAGTGTTGTGATATTGCACTGTCATCATAATTTGTAATAAAAGTGTTTTAGTGAATTAGTATAGCTTTAACACTATAGATATATTACTGCGAAATTACCAGAGCATTACTGCGAAATTTGTCGAGTTCTCTAAATAGTAAAAAAAATAATTTATGTATTTAATTAACCCGGTGATTAAACCGTGTAACAAAAAATTTCAAATGTGTGTTCATCGTATGAAAATAGTCATAATTAGCTATTTCCACAAAAATTGAAAATTTTCTTTACTCTGTCCAAAACTTTTAGGCAATTAAATGTTAATACTGCGAAATAAGCCGAGTTTTAAGAAGTTGGTGCGTTTTAAGAAGCTCTGTATTTTCGTGAAGTAACATTTTGTTTGTCTCTTACGGTTAACAGTCATACAAGTCATCCAGAATGAAAAGTTCTTCTAAATACATTCCTATAAAGTTCAACATATACATGCATTTGTGACGAAAATTGGTGCGGCGCTTTTGTGAAAATCGTGGAGCCAATTTGAGAAAATAAAAATCATTGAAAAATGCTCCATGTAAAAGCAGTGGTTTATGCTGATTTTTGTGAAAATCTTCGTGTGCATCCTTTGCAGATGGTACTCAAGGGACTTCTCGTTTTCGAGCTAAGCTGTTTACACACACACACACACACACACACACACACACACACACACACACACACACACACACACACACACACACACACACATACACACACATACACATACACACACACAGACACACACACATACGCACACAGAGAGAGAGAGAGAGAGAGAGAGAGAGAGAGAGAGAGAGAGAGAGAGAGAGAGAGAGAGAGAGAGAGAGGCACACGAACCTTTTTCTAAAAATATTTGTTTTACACCGCAATTAACGAGCTCCAAACGATTCAACGCTAGATTACAACAGCGCCCCTCAGGACGCCATTGGAAACATTCATTTCTCTGGAACAATTGAATATTTGAATATTCAGTTAAATTTCGTGGCTTCTCTGCCTTTATGCGTAGCTTCAGCTGTTAATAAACAAACGTAATCTCAGAAATCTACCATGGAGCAATATATTATGCAGCAAAAGTTGGTCGTTTTCCGTGATGTAGGGGTAACATCTAGTCTTGATTCTCAGGGTCGCGAGTTCAAACTGGCGGAGGGCTATGACTTTCCGGGGAGGGAAAATCCTTACCATAGCTTCATTCGGAAGACAAGAATAACAACTTAATAATCTCTGTCTTAATGACATAACTCCATTAGAAGGCATTGTCTTCCACTGAAAATTGAATTGGATGTATCACTAAGACATGATGACCAGTAGCATCCATTCATGACTATGAAAGTAAAATTGTTCATAAAATTTACAAATTAGTTGAAACAGAATTAATATTCATTCAGTTCAGTACAGCAAAATTGATATTAGGAGTGTGTGGAACATTCGCCATGTCTCTCACTTAGAGGAAATTAGACGGTAGCCGCATTAAGAAACGTAAATAAAACAACCAAACTCTTCCTTAGTAAAGTACGCCAAAATTCTAGTTATCCGATATATAATAAACCATATCAGTTTCAGTCTATTGCTAAAAACTGACTTAACCAATTGCAAGAATTTGGAAGACATTTTGAAATCATCCGATAATACACCTCTATCCCTAAGTCCCCGAAATATTTAGGGAATTGTTTGGAAATTCCTGTATATTGCAATTTTATATTGATCTATGTAGCGAAATTTTATGCACAATGATGGTGTTGGAAGATGCTATGATGATGCACCACGCTGTGGCACCATCTTGAAGCAGGATTATTTGGGATGAAAGTGGATGCAGAATAATATCTCAACTTTGGTGACAATCTTGAAGAAATCTAGAAGTTTCTCCTGCAACTCTGGATATTTAGGCGCGTTTGTAATTCTTGAGTGATGAGTTCTTTTTCTTTTCCAGGGTCGTGGTAACGGGCTGATGCGTGCGTCAGTAGCATAGATGATAGCATGTCTGCCTCACGTTCAAGAGGTCCCGAGATCGAATCTCTGTCAGAGTGAGTTACCTGGATAAGGTTTTTCCGGGGTGTTCCCTTATCCTGATAGACGAATGCCGGGTAACTCTAAGCTCTATGGACCCCGGACGCATTGAGCATCATTTCACCCATTTCATTCATCATCCGATATGACTAAATGTTGTAGGACGTTAATTACAACAACAACAACAACAAAACGGGGCTGATAAATAAGACCTGAAGCTTTCCTGGTGACGAATACGCTCACTTTCTTCTCGAGCAGCCAGCCAGGTGAAAAGATGATTAGATATCGAAGTTTCGGGAGTGTGCATCTCTCCCATCATCAGGATATTTATAAAATGTTATAACCACAAACGAAATACTGGATATAACACAACTATAAACAAAGACAAAACACTATCAAAATTCGCATTACTGGACAAAGGACTGTTTTCAGTAAATTAAATGCCAGGTCAGGAGATGGCGTGATTATAGAAAATTGTGTCAAAGAAACATAACTACTTAACTTGATTATCAAGCTGTATTGATCTTTGCTTCTTAAATCGACGGATTTCCATTTTAAGGCCGGTTTCCAAGAGGAGCTGAACTGAAATCCAGCATCATGATTAAGCGTGCTCCTTTCAGAGGAAATCGCCAAAGCCTCCTTAAGTCTCCGCTCCCAGTAACTGTTGCATATTGCCAAGATGGTCGTCTCCCGAAAATTGGCTCTATGGTCGTTATCAAAACAATGCTGTTTTGTAGTTATAACATTTTAAGAAAGTGGGGGCTGATAAAGTTAGCATTACAGCTTTTAAAGAAAGAACAAATAATCCCTTTCTTGTTCAAAGATGGAAATTTAATTCCTCATAAACTTTTTTAAATTATATGATACAATTCTAAATATTATTAATGTAGTCTTTTTACAAAGAGTGGTAGATGCAATGAAGAACTATTTCTTTCCTTGCGCACACGCTACTTATGCATCTTTGATGCACACAAGGAATTGTTTCTGCACATACTCGAAGAGACAGTTACAACCAGAGGAACAAAATCTTTTAAAACATTTAAAAACTTCTTATCATATTACGTTGTCATGGTTACACCATTACCTACCTTACATTATTTCTTTATTTTATTACCAATACCAATCCCTTTGACTATTCTAAACAAAACATGAAGTATCTAAAATAACTGCTACATCTATCAGTTTTAACAAACAGGTTCTGTATATTTTACAAAAGTTTGAAGTGGGATTTTTGTGATACGAAGGCTGTTCAATAAAGAATAATCATAAATTTTTACGATCATAATTTTTCGCACTAAAATTCAATATTTATTATATTCTGTTAGCTTAATGTGAAACGAACACGCCGTAGTAGTTTTATTGTTGGTACTCCTGTTCCCGCCGGTGAGAACCAGGCAAGCTCAGACATGTTCAGTATCGCCTACCGCTGCAATGGAGGTAACACGCGAGGAACAATATAAGGCTTTGAAATTCTGCTTTGCTCTCAACAAATCTTCAGTTGAGTTCTATAAAATGTTACAGCAGCCCTATGGAGAGTCTGTTCTTCCCTATAGTACAGCTCGAAGGTGGTTTAACATGTTTAAAGAGGGGAGACAATCAATTTGAAAGGAAGCTGAACCCGGTGCTCCAGTTACTGCTCTGACGGAAGAAAACACCAACACTGCTGTCATTGTGAGAGAGGAACCACGAATTACCTTAATATCACTTTCTCAAATACTGAGTATTTCATTGGGTGCCACCCACACGTTAGTGACAGAAACATTACACATGAGACGTGTTTGTGTACGATAGGTTCCAAGACTGTTGATTCCCGAACAAAAGGACATTCGCATGCAGGTCTGCATATAATTAAAGTTTATGTTAGAGGAAGATCCGGAATTTCTTTCAAACGTAATCACTGCTGATGAAACTTGCTACATCATTCTGATCCTGAGAGCAAACAGCTAAGCTCAGCGTGAAAATCTCCTTCATCACCAACCCCCTAAAAAACAAAAGTGGTTGCTTCTGCTGGGAAAGTTATAG
This sequence comes from Mantis religiosa, assembly GCA_030765055.1. NCBI lineage: Eukaryota > Metazoa > Arthropoda > Insecta > Mantodea > Mantidae > Mantis > Mantis religiosa. Next base: position 108,058,211 of record CM060954.1, on the reverse strand, counting down.
TCATTTGCTGAATATCTTGCAAAAATCAACGTTAAGTACATCCCTCACCTTCCCTATAGTCCGGATTTTAGCCCCATGTGACTTTTTTCTATTACCTAACTTGAACAAACGCTTTCTTGGGAGACATTATCCATCATCAGAAGCAGTGGTGAATGCTGCGGAGGCGATTTTGAAGGATCTCTCATAATATGGTTTCCAGCAGGTCTTTGAAGACTGGCAGAAGTGGGGACAAGTGCATCGCATTCAGGTGAGACTTTTGAGAAGGACCATTAGAATTATGCGGATGAGTAAAAGTACGTTGTCAAATAAAAGTTGTGATCATTCTTTATTGAACAGCCCTCGTACGAATGGCGAGTTCTCCTTTATACGATGTTTTAATTCATCTGATGTTGTTTTAATGGAGCTCCCAGTATCTTCTGTACGGATATTTTCAGCAAATATTTTACCAAATCAGTTAAATAATTTTTCTATTTACTTTTAAATATTTTAATTTTTAACTGTCTGTGAAATTAAATAAAAGACGTCGTAACGTAGCTGCAGAAAGCAATTTTAAAGCATCCTGCTTGTTTACACTATTAAATTAAATACTTTTTATACTGATGCACATTGTTATTTCAATTATGCCAAATTTTAATTTATTTTCTACAATGTTCCAACTTAAACTGATACACTTCCTTCTCCAACGATAGAACTTAGAATGTCACTATCTTTCTGCAAAATGAAAAGTATTGTTTTTCACGTCACTATGGCAAGTTTTCTTACTGACCACGTCATGCTTAACAACTAATAAAATCATTTTGTTTATTTAGTTAATTAGAAATTTCTTTCCAAAACTTAATTTTAACAGTTTAACAGTCAAACATTTTCCGGATAATTTTGAACTTCTAACAAAGTCGTCAAAATAAATCAGCATTATTATTTCCCATTCCTAACTCTCTTTATCACGCGTCTTTCTTTCACTCATTTAATCTCATTCACTTCAAAAATACTTCCACCAATTCATAAGGATTTCTTCTTAAATATTTTAAAATAAATTTATAATAGGAAATATAAAAATAATAATATTTTTGGACAGAAATTAAAAACAACTCTTTCAAATTCAAAGATCTGATATCATACCATAGAGAATCGTAGCTACACCTTTACCCTGATGGATCTGAGGTTAGACAGGAAACAGGAGCGTCACTTCACCACGTAAATAACAAATTATATGATGCAAAATAAAAAATATTGTATTCATTAACGACGTGTTCAATTACTAGAATCATACGTGTGCCAGAAAATTCGTCCCGTAAAAGATATTTTACATGCCAATAAATCTACTGGTTTAAATCGCTTTTAAACGCATTAAAAACTATCAGTCTGTACCCGGTTTGAACCCGCGACCGAGGAATCAGTAGGACAGTACTACCCTCTGAGTCACCCACACCAACTATGTAACGGGATTATATTTTCGATCTTCTTCTTCCAATAAGAATCACGCCAACTTCTTTGTAATATCCAAGTCAAGTTTTAATCTAATAAGAGTCATGAGATCTTTCTAAGGTGTGGACGCGGATTTTGGGTGAAAATAAAATTTAGATGAGTCCAATTTTGTTATATATTATTTAATTATATAATATAAACTACGATTCACTCTTTTATATTATAAATATTGAATAACACTTTTCGAATCTTATTAATTTTTCTTTACAATTATAATGATCGTAACATCTTAAGTCAACTTCCTCGTTCTCCAGCAAGACACAAGATTCTAACACTTTTCTAGATTATTGATTTTCTTGTCCCCATAGTGATTCCCACTCTATTTTGTGATTGGCCGATTCACTGACACGTCATCACACCACGTGATACCACTACTACTTCGGCCAATCACACAACTACATACATTTTTATATATTTATTATTCCTTCGAACATTACTAAAAAATACTGTTACAAATGCCCTTCTTCGAAATATATGGAAAATAACCAAATAAAGGAATTAACAATTAACAATCTGTTTCCATATATTTCGAAGAACAGCCCCAATTAACAATTTTGTTTACACCAATATTACACAACATCAATACAACATACATAAAATATAATAATATACCTACATTGGATAAAATATAATAAATGAACATTTAACAACAATTTCGCATTATTACACAAACATAAAACACAACAATAAATTAACATTAATTAAAATACAACAATATATTGACATTTAACAATAATATACATGTTTTATTATTTAACTATTTTAACAATAAGTACTCCGTTGATTACAAATCTCTTGTATCCACACTTGCTTCTAGAAATGCTTGTCTTATAGCTATGGGTAAAGGTCGGCTTTTATGTGTATAGGGAGCAGTATCATTCACTTTAAATGTGTGTGTGTATTTGTTACACAGTCCAGGTTTTGAACTAAAGGCTTTTCTATTCTTTAATATACACAATTTCAACTGTTCTTTTCTCGCTTGGTCTAAATTGTATGTGTTTTCTAACTTTACTTGTAATATTCTCTGGAATTCTATTTCTTCCTCCACTTGGCTTCCCCCGTTCTTATCTTGTATTGTATATAATTGGCAACAATGCTTTTCAAGGTCAGTTACATTATTTTGCAATCCATCAATAATTAAATTCTTCCCACAATTTTCATTTTCATCGTATTCAATATTACCATTTTCTTGCAAAAGTATATCTTCCACAAAAAACCTTTCATTATTTATATTATCCATATTCACTTCTTTTCTTCCATCTTCTTCCAATAATTTTATTACTAATAAATCATTTTCTGTCTTAACCTTCATTTCATGCATTTCGAAATTCAATACACTTTGCCATTCATATAATAAATCATTACCCACAATTACATCTCTTGCCAAATGTGGAATTACCAACGCAATGAAATTGAAATTCCATTCACCTATTCGGCCCTTAATTAATACTTTCATTGTTGGTTAGGTTGGTGCTATCGTTTATATTCGCATCATTCTCTGTGCTTTGTGTATTTTCGACTATTTCATTTTGATTACTTCTTTCAAATCTCACACCCCTAAAATCTCGTTGATTTGCACTAAATAAACTAGTACCTCTACCCCTATTAAAGTTACTTATTCGCTGATTATTTCCTCGATAAAATCTTACATGGTTTATGTGATCATTTCTTCCAATTCTCGTCGACTGATTGTTATGATAATTCCTTTGCACATTATTTTGAACTCCCTTTCCTGTTCCGGGAATTACAGATTCATAAGTTCGTCTAGGATCATAACCTCTTCCTTCAAATCTTTGATTTCTCACGGGTGCCCCGCCCCAATTTAAACTCGTCCTATTATTCCTATTATTTGTAGGTTGTGATTCCTGTCGATTTCTTCCTCGCTCAATATGGACGTTATTATAGTTACCATCACAGGATGTAGTATCATTAATGAGGTTATGTGCTTCAAATTCGGATAATAATTCAATCATATCAGAGAAATCGATAGGCTTAGCCACAATTAAATGATTTCTGATATGTGGTGGATAATGACGTATTAGCATGTTGACAATTTCTGTCTCAGAAATTTCGGGATTGATCAACTTACTTTTGTTTGCTAATTTTAAGAAATATTCAGTCATAGAAATCCCTTTTTTAAACTCAAACCTACCCGTTGCTAACTCAACTTTTATTCTTCTTTGTCTCTCAGGTCCCCAAAATCTATTTATAAACAGATTTCTGAAAGTACTGTATGTTTCATGTGAAGCCAAAGTTAACCTTAACCACTCAAGAGCATTTTTCTTCAAACAGCGTTTTACTATTACCATCCGAAATTCATTGGGAATTCTCTTAATACGGAAATATTCTTCCAATTCCCTAAGAAATACTTTTGGATTATCACCTGATTCCTCATCAAAACTTGGTGGACTAATATCATTTAGTGAATAATGTACACATTCATTTTGACCTAGACTGTGGAGTTGTGTGTGTGAGGACATGTTTTGTGTGTTTCTGTGATAGTTAATATCATTATCTGGACTCACAAAATCACTACATTCACTTACTACATCACTAGACTTCTGATGATTGCTTAATTCACCTGGTAAGTCACAATCGTTTATATTTGTAATTCTAGACATTTCTTTCCCGTTATTTACTTTTCTAGCCTGTAATGCAATTACAACTTGTGTCAGTTTTCCTAAGTTATCCTTTTCTTTTTCAAAATGTTCTTTTACCTCTTTAATTTGCAAAATTACTTCTTCTTTTGCTTTACTTATCTCATCAATTTGTAACTTTATTTCCTCTTGGTGTATCTTACTTTCATCATGTTGTAATTGCATTTCAGAACAAATTACATGGATTCTTTGTTCTACTTTATCTCCTAATTCTTCTCTTTGTTTTTGTGTTATTTCTGCCTGTTGTATCCTAAATGTTTCTAACTCTTTGTTTAATTCCATTCTTATTCCTTGTTTCACAATGTCCTGACCTAACCTAGTTTCCTGAATTATCTCTCTCAACTCATTGACTTCCTTTCTATTCTCATCCTTATTAATCTCTATGATCTGCATAAGCCTTTCCATATTATCCCTACACTCTTTTCTCCCTTCTCTAATCTCCTGTGAAATTTCAGATTTTAATTCCTGTTTTAACTTCTGTAATAAATTAATTTCTAAGTTACTCACATTTTGTGCTAGTTCCTGTCTTACTCCTACATCTAAATCATTCATTTTCTTAGTTAAATCATTTACATTTTGTTCTATTTTAGAATCTAAATTACTCATTTCTGATTTTACATCTTTCATTCTAGAATCTAAATTACTCATTTCTGATTTTAAATCATTTGCATTTTGTTCTATTTTAGAATCTAAATTACTCATTTCTGATTTTAAATCATTTGCATTTTGTTCTATTTTAGAATCTAAATTACTCATTTCTGATTTTAAATCATTTGCATTTTGTTCTATTTTAGAATCTAAATTACTCATTTCTGATTTTAAATCATTTGCATTTTGTTCTATTTTAGAATCTAAATTACTTAACATTCTTGTTATTCTTTCCAACATTGACTCATTATCTATGCTTAATCTTGCATCCTCCCTATTCATTCCTACACTATCAGTAACTTCTCCTTCCACTATTATTTCTTTTCTACTCGCCATCTTTTTAACTATTTTCTGATTTCTTAACAACATAAATCTACTACTACTACTATTATTATTATTATTATTATTATTTTTTTTTTTAAATTTCACTCACTTAAACCAGTTCTCGTTTTCTTCTTTCTTCTCTCTTCTTTCTTCTTTCCTTTTAAATTCCCACGGAGCTGCACGATGCACGATCTCCTCTTCTTTATCCTATTCGAGCCCCACACGTTGCTGCGCCATTTGTAACGGGATTTTATTTTTCGTTCTCCATTATGGCGGTCGGTATAATACTTTCTTTCACTCCAGAATCATGATTTTCCATCGCTCTTTCTATGCTAGTCGCCATGTTTCTCCCATAAGACAGCACTAACGGCGCAGTTACTCGAATATAGTTAATTTAATCAATTTTTTTTTCTATCAAAAGTAATACTGGCTAGCGCCAAATGATAGATTCACAGATTAAGACAAAATGATATATAATTTTCTTGGAGATTTTATAATCATCGTAACATCTTATGTCAACTTCCTCGTTCTCCAGCAAGACACAAGATTCTAACACTTTTCTAGATTATTGATTTTCTTGTCCCCATAGTGATTCCCACTCTATTTTGTGATTGGCCGATTCACTGACACGTCATCACACCACGTGATACCACTACTACTTCGGCCAATCACACAACTACATACATTTTTATATATTTATTATTCCTTCGAACATTACTAAAAAATACTGTTACAACTATCATATGAAGTAATTAAATTTAGTCCATTCTGGTCAATTTATTCCATAGATTTGGCAGCCAAAAAATAGACGGTCAAATTATGCTGAACAAGAGTTTCTTCCATAGCATAAATATTTTTGTGAATGACGAAAGGTTTAGCAAAATATTACTATTTGTGATAGTATCACCAAAGTAAAGGTAAATATCGGAAATAATCATTTCTTCTACACTAGCCGTGTGTAGGCGAAGGTTTGGAGAAGTACAAAATGTGCGTGTCGCACTGTATATGAGAACCCCTAGTGGTCTACCAGCAAACATACGAGTCAGTTGGAGAATTTAATATTATGTCGACTGGCATAGTAGCTCAGTGGTTTAGAGCAACCGCACGGAGAGCGGGAGATCCTTGGTTCAAATCCCGGCTAAGGCATTGAATTTCTCAGTCTGGCTCTACTTATTCAAAGATGAATATTGTTTATATACGACACATTAACAACCCTGGTAACATTAAATAAATGCCACGAACTTCAGGTATTCCTGCAAAACTCCAACTCATTTCAGCAGTAATATAAGTACTAAGAGAATATGCTGGTTTAAAAACCTGACACTCAAAGAAACTACATTTTCTTGATGAGTAAAGTTAGAGTTAAACTACAAAATATGCCAGTATATGGCTTTGAAATGAAAAAGCGAAATATGAATTCTTATGACTATGGTGAATATGGAGAAGTAAAATATGATATGTTGTTCGGCTGCTAACTACACAAGAATGAAAATTATCACTTATTAATGAACTATATAAGGAAGAACTTATTGGTACAATCAAAATAAGTAACATAATTTACATCGTTCCCAACAAATTATACTGTTTACTATGGGATCATGTCATATTAAGTGTAAAATAAAACTACAAAATTGAATAAATTCCTTGAATAAATCAAAATATAAAATTACAGTTGGTTATTTTGAAGCCAATATGAAATAATTGCTGGGAAGTCGTTGTTTAAACTTGACCACTAGGGACCGAATTTAAACTGTGATTAATGGGAGGAAACTGATTAAATTAAGAGTATTGTTTAGAATACCATTGTAGAGCACAGAACCCACCTGTTCACCGGGTTTAGACATTTACTTTCCAAAATTACATTGTAAGGACAACAAAATCATCTCACTACTGTGCATGCACGATGGGAATTGCGAACCTAAGTGAGAAGCGAAATTCGCTAGAGGAGCGATCTTCTGATTTCGTCATTTTTTTATTCGCTTCCATTCATATTAACGTAAATGTCACTGCAGTGTATTGTTGATAACGCTGTAAGTCAAAGAAAATGGCTTATGAAGGGACAACTAATGACTAATTGACTTATATAAAACAGCTAAACCTAAACTAACCTAACGTCGCATGAATCAGTAACCTAAGCTTATATAAATGGTGGATTATAACTATGCTTCTCGTTTTTGTTGTAACTATTTGTTCCTAATAACCTAAGCTTTGTGTTCTCTGCTATGACAATGGTAGTTTTTCGAGGCAGCGTTTCTTATTCATACGCTGGCACCATTTTCTGCATTTGGAAATCTCGCGCACCTGATGGGTAACATGTATCAAAAGTAACAAATAATTTTTCCTACACAAGTATTTAAGTTTATTGGAGTCCTTAAACAACTATGTACAACAGCTTTGGTAATGGGATATATATTCCCATCCCCTAAACACTGTAATTTTGATGGCGGTGGTAGATGGAGTCAGATATTGCTTAGTGAGGTTAGGTTTGTGTTCACTGTTATATGTTATCAGAAACGAGAGAAGTCTATGTTCCTTGTTCTAGTGGTTGTGCTTCCTTATAATGATTGGAAATGTGAACTTTTTAAACCAAACCAATAATTCGTATTAAGAAAAACTAACACTATAGTAACACAACTTCACTGTTGCTTATCTTATTCACAATCTTTTGCGACCAGTTTCGAAGAAAATTTTACTTCATTTTCAACTTGTCAGCCTGACACGGTGACACTGACACAAAGCCTGCCTGACCTTGACCACTTCTAGAATTTAAAGAATAGTTTTCTACCTTACTGCCACCTACCGGGGACAACACAAACTGATCATCCCATCCCAATAGAGCTGGCGTACATCAACACCCTACCATCCCTGCCACGCTGCTCGCTGTATCTCTTCGATACAGCTGTCACCTCCACATCATCAGAGCTCAACCTGTGTACTCACAGGATTCAACAATATGCTGACCTCCTCACCGCCTGGTTCGAACGTTGGCGCCTACGCGTCCACCCACAGAAAAGCCAGGCCATTACCTTCTCTCGAAGACGAATAGCGGACCTTCCACCAATTCGCCTAGCTGGTGAGGACGTCCATTGGAAAACTTACGTTAAGTATATTGGTGTTCTACTCGACATCAAATTGACATGGAGAGACCACATTACATATGTGGCTAATAAAGTTACCAAAAGAATGGGTATGCTCTACCCTCTCTATAACCGACGATCAGTGATGCCTCTGCCTATAAAACTGCTCCTGTATAAGCAAGTACTCCAGCCAGCCATCACATACGCCAGTCAAATATGGGGAGTAGCAGCCAAGTCTCACCTACACCGCCTTGAAATTCTACAATCCCGATTCCACCGCATTGCCACAGACTCCCCTTGGTACATCCCCAATTTAGTTATCCGGCGTGACCAACGTATCCCCACAGTAACAGACTACATCCATACCCTTTCCGTTCCTTCTATGAAAATCTCTCCCACAACTTCAAGTCCCTCATCCACGGTCTAGGTGAGTACGACATCGATCCTGGAGAGCACTACAAACGCCCGAGACTGCTTCTAGGCACATAAAATAACACATCAGATGGCTTATATACAACTCCAAACTCATCTTCTGCCTCATATTATCCTTCCTTACAAAACAATCCACTGCCAGTAGAGGGCCTAGCCCTGATCTGGCTTGAGACCGAAGGTCTGACATTCAGATCTTCATTTTTTTTTTTTTTTTTTTAATTTACGTCCTCCAACGTTAAGTCATATCGGACGATGAATGGAATGGGTGAAATGATGCTCAAATGAACCCGGGGTCCATGGAGCTTAGAGTTACCCGACATTTGTCTTTCAGTATAAGGGAAAACCCCGGAAAAACCTTATCCAGGTAACTCACCCTGACGGAGATTCGAACTCGGGACCTCTTGAACGTGAGGCAGACATGCTACCACCACGCTACCAAGGCGGGCGTTCAGATCTTCAATGTCCAGTCGTGTGTGTGTGTGTGGGGGGGGGGGAATAACAAAACTCATCACGCGATCTTTATTTTTCAAAATAAATATTTTCTTCCAAACCATTAAATCTATCGGTTCTTTCAATTGTTTCAAAAATTTTACTTCCAGGTTTATTTCATATTTAGATAACCAAAAATGGTCAGCCACTGTCGATTTATCTGCCTGTTTATATTTAATAATTCTGAAATGTTCTTCCGCTCTGGTTTTTAAATTACGTTTGGTCCTACCAATTTAAATCTTATAGCATTCTAAACAGTTAACTTGATAAATACTAGATTTTAGCAGCTTTAGTTTTTTGCATAACAAATATTTCGTTCCTTCACATCTTATCTGAATACTTAGTCAAGTTCCTGTGGAGGAATGTACATTTCTTATGGAAATGTAATACGTGTATGATTTGCTGAGATGCCTAACGTCTGTTATAGGGAAACCAGGTTTCACAGCACACAACCTTAATTACTGTCCAGTAGCATGATTAGGTATTTTAGGAGAAAGAGTTCACTTAACAATCCCCTTATTGTCCATCGGAGGTGGCCAAAGTGTGTGGAGTGAGTGAGTGTGTGGTGTTTTAGGGCCCGTCGACAACAAGGTCATTTGGGCCCGAAGTCAATACTAAAACCTAAAACCTACACAAATTTAGCTAAAAAGGTACAATAAAATAAAACACTCAACCATTAAAAGGACATAAAAACCATCTAAAAACTAATAATTTAAAATCTCTAAAATTAATAAATATAAAATACAAGTCAGACTTGCTTATTAAAACCAATTTTAGCAACAAACCGTAGTGCCTTATCCACAGCCACTGGGTCGTCACCTAAAACACCGTGCAAGTTAGTCCCCAAGCCCAAAGACTGGCGAACGCGGGCGTACTGTGGGCAATCGAACAATACGAAAGTGTGTGGATAACGTTGTTAATTCGTTATGAATGATATTTTGAGGTTAATATTTCAGCAATTTCTGCATTAGCGAGTTAGATACATGTTCATGAGTTTATTATGCCTGAAACGAAAGAATATAAAAAGAATCACTGATTTTACCTGCATGATTGATATATTCTAGAACGGAAATGCCACTCTATGATTCCTTTTTGATGCTATTTGGGCAGCATTTCCTATAATGCTTTAGGCATATTGGATCCTGGTAATGAAAGCTTCCTTTAGTCAACACCCTCCGTAATTAGTAAATAAACGTGCAACTGGACCACTAGCAGCTGTAGATTTGCACGTGAAACTAACACTAGCTTAGTTCTCTATGAATTGAATGTTATTTTTATTTCTTATCGTTTTTATATAGGAACATTTGAAATAAACTTGGAACTTCTCACACAATTTGTAATAAACAATAATTCCACGGCCTCCTCTGCTGATTGCTGGTGGGTAACGAATACAGACCTCAGGCTCACTTAGAGCTGGCATGCCATATAATTTCTGCAAATTAATGATTATCTATGCACCTATATATTCTAAGTATTTTATGTGTAACAAATTGTCAAGCTGTTTCCAGGTGACGAATTAAATGTGAAAAAGGAAATATTAACGCAGAAGCTACACTTTTGCTTCAACATCAACACAATAATGCAACTTCTCAGAGATTTCAAATTACCTTTTTGTACAGCCAGAATGTATACCACTGTTTGATTAATTGGTGTAACATTAAAATCTGCTGGAAAAACTAAATAATGTATAATTTACTAAATCATCCACAAGGCTTCTGCACAACACTTTCAATGCAATTGCTTAAGCAAACAAGCTTTATCTCTATTTGGGCAGTCATTCATTAATCACGTTCAGATTCTGGTGTAGTGATACGCACAAACATAGGACTGCGTATTATTAATTGCTTACTCCCATGAGGAGCATGTGTATTCATTCGGTGTAACAAACACCAACTGCTCGGATTAAAGAAAGCACACTCGTGAGAAAAATACTGATGAAAGATGCCTGAGAATGCAAAAAGATCACTATACTTATGGATCAAACACTGGAGATGTGTCTTCAGAGTATTTGGACTTGCACCTTTCTCTATCGAAGGAGGTCCTGAAGAGATCCGTTTGGTTCACGGTCTAAGAGATCGATTCTGGTCAGGTTTATGGATAGTACTTGTTTTGCTCCAGGTTGCATTTTACAACTGGTTTGCGCCAAGTTACATATCACTGAACTTCAGCAGGAAAGAACTCTTCTCGCATTACCTTAATGTAACCTTCCGGCATGTAACAACAGTCGTTTGTATGATAAAGGCTGTTTTTCAGGAAAATATGCAGATGTCACACATATTTACTCAGGTAAAATGATTTACATAATTTAGTTATTGTTTTCAAAGGAAATTAAAATCAATTTCAATCCAGTTCTATATTATGATGGATGTCTCTAGGTAAAATTCAATATATGAGATAGATTTGCATCCCAAGATTTCAGAATAAATAATTCAAGCTTCTATAGGTATTGGTTGACTTAGTTTACTGTGTGAACGTGTGAAACACACATTGGTTTGCTGTTCTGTGTATTTTAACCAGTTTTTGAGGTTAGTGAATTGTGGCTCTGTTGTGTTTTGTTACATCAGTCCTGTTGTAAAATGACGAGCATTCAGCGTATTACAACGATTGCAGAAAAACCACAGAGTAAAGGATAGCATCTTTGGTTTATTCAAATCGATTTCAGTAAATACTCGCATATTTCATCCTGCACCCTGAAGTCTGGAGACACGACAGAGATATAAACGCTGAAAATCAAGACGTATGTTCTTTGGCAAAGTAACAGTTGAATATCGTGTCTATACTCCATGGTTACCACTTGTGCATTTTACTCTATCTCATTACCTCTGTGTCTATACGTTACATGAAGATGGCAACTTCCATGCCTTGTGGACAACAGAGACCTTCACTTCACCAATTTCATTCATCGTACAATGTGACTAAAGTTTTAAGACGTTAAAAAGTTATAGATTTGAAATTCCGTTCTCGTTTATGGTATAGAGTTAAAAAAAGAATGGAAAAAGTATAATTAGTAAAAAATTAACAAAATAACAAGAAATGTACCTGAAATTGTTCACACCATAAAAAATATACATTTAACAAAGTGTATGTTTTAAGGATGCCTACAGTTCTTGTGCAATAAGATTTTGTCTACTTCTTACAGTTTCTCAGTGTTGCAAAAGCCTCTCAGAATAAAGACGTGTTCTGAAGACATTCCTAGAAAATCCAATGCGTTCATTTCACTCGAAATACACACTTTGAGATCCCCTAAGTCTAAAAAGAGACATTAATACGAAAGGGCATAGTATTTAAGTTTAGCAATTTCCAATGATGCGAAACGAATATTTTCAAGAACATTTCTACTCTCTGGACTACCCTTCACATGGAACACTTTTCGAAATATTTTTTTCTTAAAAATGGCTGATAATTTGGATTAAAATACGCGTTTAAGATATTTTCATGGGAAATGAAATGTATTTCTTAATTTTATGGCAATCCCTCAGAAGTCATCTTTAATCTCGATGACTTTTGCATAACTGGATGGAAGAGAGGGTATGTTTTTAATTATAGGAGACCACTGAGGTTATGATGTGCCTAAGGTAAATATGGGACGCTTGTAGATTTTCCCATGTCTAATGTCAAGAGCAGCCAATTACTATTTAAGAGACTTGACTATTGCTTTTAGTCTATCTTATTCTCCTGTTCACATAGTACCTGTATAAAATATTAATAAAAGCTTATATACTTATTTCTATATGGATTAACGTGAAGTAAATAGGACAAAAAGCTTCCTTAAAAGTAATTGGTTGAGGAATGAATACAGAAAATCACAGAAATATATAATACGTTAGGAATTTTTCATAGCAGCTACAAGTATCTTTTCATATTGCTGTAAAGAAGTAATAATGCAAATGAAAAATATCAAAATAGGCCTTCATAATGTTCAGCTAACCGCACTTCAAATTAGTTTTAGAATCCGTACTGAATTCAAATTACTTCAGTTGCTCCTGGGAAACCCGAGTAAAAGGTACGTAGTTTAACATTGGATATTAAAATATTCTACTTCTCATGAATCAGGAAATAATGAAAGAGATCCAGTGAAATATCCTAACTGTAAAGGTCTATGTATGAATTGCAAATTAATGAAGCACATCATAATGAATAATTGCAAAACAGACATACAGGTGAATGAAAGGCCAAAAAGCAACAAAATGTTCAAAATTTTTATGTTCACTTAACATTTTTAGTCTACTTATTATTCCTGGTTTCTTTTTCTCTTTGTTTTATTTCTTTCCCTTTTTGTCGTCTCAGTGTAGCTAAGAAATATTGATTGATGAATGTTTCCTATTGCATAGATTACTTATTACTACTATTATTATTACTATTATTACAATTACTATTACTACTACTATTATTACTATTACTACTACCATTACCATTATTATTATATTATGATTATCATCATCATTATTAATTATTCTTATTATTATCATCATAAACATCGTCGTCATCGTCATCATATCATCGTCATTATTATCATTATCATCATCATCATCATCATTATTATATTATTATTATTTGTAGTACCTATATTATTATATGAAATTTTAGTATACAAGTTAGATTAGCTAAAAGTTAAGTAGTCTGAATTGATCTATATATATTACCGCGTCATATAATTGATGTGATATAATTTTATATTATACCTGCAGCATGAAATGTAAAGAAAATGCTAAATATAAGTGGATATAATTTAGAAATAAATTTATAACTTTTAAATAAGCAATATATACAATGTATATGTTTATTTTATCAGCACTCATGAAATAATTCAAAAATTTAACTTCCTCTGAGGAGCTCAACCGAGCCCACCTTATTTCACTGTTAATGTTTCATTTCTGTATATATCGCAATCGTCTGTATAGTTCAAACGCTCTGATCGATCAATAAAACTTTATAAACATTATTTTATCATAACACGGACCAGTAAAGAGCAGACTCCTCAGATTATCAGTGATTTAACTTTCATAAGCTAATAGGAAGATAAAGTGTTGTTACATACAAAACTTTTAATACAAAACCTAACATTCTTTTTACAGATCGTTATTGTTGATGAAGACCTAACACAGAAGGAAGCATATGAGACCAGCTTGCCAGCTGAAGTGTGTTTCGCAGTGAGTGAAGTGGTGCTAATTGGTGCTCAGTTCGCTGCAGCCTTCGCAAACACATGCAAAAATAGATATGATTTGTTATGTATCGTACTCATATCATCTGACACCATCATTACTCTGTTATTTACTTTTGAGTTCACCCAGTTTTGCGTCTTGGTACTGCTATTAAAACATAGGTTCAAAGCAATCAATCAACAGCTATCCGTTCCACTAAAGGATGCACATTCTTTCAGATATGTAGATTATGGGATCCAGTGCTCAGAACTCAGGAAAATCTACAGTCACCTCTACGAAGCCACCCAGATTGTGACCAGTTATTATGGTTTGCCTGTATTAATGGGAACTCTATGGTCCTTCGGTGCCATTATAAGCACCATCAGTCATGCCATTGGGCTTTATCCTATACATTACTCATTATCCATAGATATATGTGTGGCATGTCTTGCTCTATTCCTTCTGACGATTGCTTGTGGTACGTGTCACGTTACAACCAGGGAAGGGGCAAAAGCAAAGGTGCTAATACAGAAGTTGCTCTTGATGAAAATGGGAGACGCCTTGGAAAAGGATTTAACACAATTCTCCACGCAACTGCGCGTCATGAAACCCTCATTCAGTGCTTGTGGACTCATAGAAATTGGGCTTCAAATGTTTTATACCATAATTGGGGCAGCATGCACGTATATTGTGGTGTTTGCTCAAATGCCATAACTCTGAGGTAGATATACACTTATGTAATAAGGTAAGCTGACAATTCCGATTAAAAAGAACTGTTTCACATGAACAGTTTTACATCCTTTACTACTTTCCATTGTAAAGAGGAGAAATATTAAATTTCACACATATCCATCCATGTTGAGACTCCATGAAATTAAAGAATAAATTATAAAAGAAGAATGAGTGAGTGCCAAACATTAACTTAAAAATTGGTATTTAAGGCCAGCAACTTCCAAACATGCCAAACTCTATCACAAGTGCTTAAGCCTACATATTGCTTTGTATATATCACTAAATGTGTATTAAAATCATTTATGCAAATGTTTATACCAAATAATATGACGAAAAGAGAAATAAGTCTTCATAAGAATAGTTTATATCAGTGTTAGTAGGGTAAATTATGTAAATTGGATAGATATATTTTTATTTCTTTACCACATACAATAACTATACTCTATCTCACGCTAGTTTAATCCTGCTGTAAACAACAAGGTGGAGCTGACTCCACTCGCCACGTGTTATACGCTACATGTACGCACGTAAGTTTTGCAACATTAGCAGTATATATGTCCTGCGCCGTGGCGTAGCGGGCTAAGGCAGCATGCCTTGGTCCCCGGTCACGGAAAGCGACCCGGGCTCGAACCCACCCATGGGGTTTGAGTTTTCTGTACCGGGTATAGGACCGGTACCCACTCAGCATCATAAGGAAAGTGAGGGGCTTCCGATAGGTAAGCAGCCATGGTCCCGAAAACCAACATTCCGGCTGGGGGATGCCCAGATGCTGACCACATCTCCGTCCCGTATCGGTTGGATGATTGCCCCCCTCTGCCGTGCGTAAGTGGACGTGAGGCCGACAGTCGGGTTGGTAGGCCTTGGCCCTCTTAGGGCTGTCGCGCCAGTGGTTAAGTTTTCTTAAGCAGTATATATAGCAGCGCTAACTTCTAGACAGTAAATACATAGAGTTGGGTTATTTTTTTAATTTACGTCCTCCAACGTTAAGTCATATCGGACGGTGAATGAATTGGGTGAAAGGATGCTCAAATGAATCCAGGGTCCATGGAGCTTTGAGTTACCCGACATTCGTCTTGAATTTTGTGTGTGTGTATGTGTGTGTGTGTGTGTGTGTGTGTGTGTGTGTGTGTGTGTGTGTGTGTGTGTGTGTGTGTAATTTACGTCCTTCAACTTTTAGTCATATCGGACGATGAATGAAATGGGTGAAATGATGCTCAATGCATCCGGACTCCATGGAGTTTAGAGTTACCCGACATTCGTTTTTAGTATAAGGGAAAACCCCGGAAAAACCTTATCCAGGTAACTCACCCTGACCGAGGTTCGAACTCGGGACCTCTTGAACGTGAGGCAAACATGCTACCATCTACGCTACCGAGGCGGGCATTCGTCTTGAAGGACAATGGAAAACCAGGGAAAGAACGTTAACTAGGTAACTCACCCTGACCGAGATTCGAACTTGGGACCTCTTGAACGTGAGGCAGACATGCTACCAAGATTTGGGTTACACATTAACTTATTATATCTATGAGTTGGTTCATTTCTGAAAAAATAGCATGAATTTACTGCGTATAGCACTTTTCGTAAAATCGTCGTATTTCTCCACACACTGTTTGCATTTACGCAACTTTCCCCATGTTCTTATAGTTCCGAATGCTTTCTGTTCCATTCTAACACTAAGTACACTACTTGCGGAAACACCAAGGAGATCACCAGTTTCTTAATGTTTTATTAGACGATTCCGGGTTTCTTTCTTTAAGCACCGCGAAACAATGCGCGATCATTCGCCCCTCGCCGCTTTAAAGTTTGCCTCGATTGTGCTTAATTTTGGCTGAAGTACCGGCCTGCTCTATGATGAAAAGACTACTAATTATTACTGATTTACATAAGTGTCCTTGGGCTTGCGAGATGTACAAGAAATACAGTGTTAAATATCAGAAGCAACTCCACACTATAAACAATAACATCTTAATCAGCATTCAACTCGATACAGACCTCGTTGCGAGAGAGCTGTCTGGTATAGTCATGCAAAAATATTACATAATAACAGTTTCCTTTAATATTGTTAAATAAAATGCAGCTTAATTTAACATAATAAGTTAATAGTGTGTATAATTTCAACTGTCTTGTGTCTAATCTTTATATATTACACAGAACACATCTATGTGGTATGTGAAGCAGAAATATGCACTGTAGGGCTATTACGTTTACAAGAATCGAAACATTTACATACTTTTCTTTCTCCGAAATTAGCTCGCGTAGAGCAGTGATCAGAAAACTACTTACAGTATTGTACTTAAAGGAGGGGTTCATCGTACGCATGCAAATAAAAGAAAACGGCCATTAACTTCGCTAAACCAATCAACAGCTTAACCGCTTCAATATCTCTGTCTCTGTCTCTCTTCCCAAACAGATGTTTACTGTAGGATCAAACTAGGTTGAGACAGATTATAGAGGCAGTATTGCATTTTACCCAAAATTTCTATGTCAAGATTTCACAGAATATACACATTTTTAGGCCCCCTGAAACTCCTTAACATTTTAAACGTTTCAACCAGCTTCAAAACTACAGAAGTTAATGCAGTCTATCCAAGAAATTGATGAGCAATTATTTGAGGTCTCCTAATCCAACAATAAAAATAAATCCGTCGTTCTGTCCGTGTGTGTGTGTGTGTGTGTGTGTGTGTGTGTGTGTGTGTGTGTGTATTTATTCGAAAGGTCCGATAAAATAAGCTTCCGAAACGATTAAGAAAATCCCATCAACTCAACCAATTCTTCACAGTGAAGTTTTTTTCATCACTTATGATTAGGACTAGGAAGTTGAGGAAAAGGAACTAAAATATCAAGAAAAGCACCTAAAGGTTGGAGAAAAAAGTAGTAAATAAGTGGTACCTACATATTATTAAATTCATTTTAAATTATATATTTAATGAATAAGTTTGAAAGTATAACTTTCAAGTGATCAGTAACACATAGGGCGAGAGAAACCACATGTAAGAAATGCTTCTTCTGATTCAGCAATTGCCAATGGAATGAAATTAAAATAGATTAGGTAATTAAATAATATTTGACTTAACCATCCTCGGGTTACAGAAATTCAACTTCAGAAAGCTTACCTCAGTTGCCTCCATCAGAAGAAAATATAGAAAATACCTCTGCTCAAAATCTGGATATAAATTGTCGCAAAAAAGACCTTTTAGTATAGCCTCAGTAGAATAAGTTGAGACAAGATTTTAGACAAAAAGAACAAATACACGGTGTTCATTTTAATTCGTTATTTCCCGCCCTCCGATTGAGCAAGAATGTCGTCATAGTTGACTGGTGAGTCTATCTTGAAATCATAGTGCCCTCTACGGAGGACAACACGCAACACTAAGCAAATTACAGCGCTCTGAGTGTGGTTGTGCTAGTAACTAATAGAACCAGCTTGCCCTAGTTATGAACAAAAGCACCGGGTCTTCATGATCAATGCTACTTTTGTACCGGCAATTCACCTTTTAATAAAGCTACATCTCTTCCCTCAATTAAAACTTTAAAGAAAACTTTAACCTGGAAATGATAACAAAATATTGTACAGAAAATTTGAATGTGCTACATATACAGTTCATCATTAACAGCCATCTGAACTGGTCATTGTGCGACATATAAATATAATTTGAACCGCTGCATAGAGGAGTTTATGCAACACTATCCAGCATTCAGATAAATCCCTCGGAGCGTAATGTTGTCAGAAGTGTCCAGGTACCGTCAAGTTGACATGCTTTTGTTTGCAACATAAACGTCTTACGTTTTATCAGTATATGATATGAATTTTTGTCATTCTCACGCTTAATTAAAATGTTTGTTAAAGTTGGTATCCTTATGTCTTTTAAAACCAATAGATGCATCAAACATTTCCAAAATACAGGATCAGTTACTCGCAAAAAGGGAGACACTGGACGCTATAAACTGACTGGTTCCAATCTAGAAGCAATAAATAATGTTATGACAGAGAGGCCTCAAGCATACCTTCTCGCAATACACAGTGGTTAAGGGGAAGATAGAAAGGAAATATAAGAAAATGGACAAGGGGGACTATGTACTAGAGCTGTTTTCTTGTTTACACTTGGATAAAAGCTTTCTACATATTGTAACACTAATTTATTTTTCATTCCTAGAAAATGTTCTGCTAATTTTCTGGTTTGTAATGAAGTTACATTGTGAGGAAATTGTGAGTGATAGAAAAGAATTGAGATCAAACTGAAGTATTTCTACTTAATTTATGAGACAGGTTTACAATATGAATATATGTCTACTATAACAGAAAAACAGATGTTCATTGTGAAATAAGTGTTCATTGGCTTTTCATTTCATATATTCTTCATGGTATTCTTTTATGGCTGCATAATTAGCTTTGCAGTGCATTGCATTGCACTTTATAGTTTCATTAGGCAGCTTTATATTACGTGGGCAGACGCACCTCTCAAATAGTGTATTTACTTGTCGGTAGAGGGAGGCCTCAAAGTTGCTGTAAGCACATTTAATACGATCGCAAGATGCTAGGGGAATCGTATATAAACTCGCTTTATCAGCGATGCTATTGATGACGTCAAATATTGCGCGGTAATATTACGGATAAAAATGAACACCGTGTACATTTGACCTCTCACTCGCACTCCTGCCATTAGGGAGTTGATGCCATTGATGCCACTCCTTCCAAAACGTCCCCAGAGTTAGAACTAACACAGACCATTTCTTGTGGTCACACTTATTGTTTCTTAATAAGTGTTTGACAACCACGGCCCTTTTCTGGAGCAGGTAGCATTCACAACTTATTCCTCACAAACTGTAGTCTTAGTCTTTTGCATATTTAAGGATTTCTTTCACAAAACTATGAAACTGCTTTGAATCCAGTCTATGCACTCTTACCCTCCGGTCGAGGTCATTGTCATTATGCTGGTCAAAAACAGCGCAATATTTAGAGAGGATTTGCTATGTTCGCTACTGGTGCTAATGACTTGAATACAATAGAAAGAGTCCTCTCACCTGTTCCCTGCTGTAGCCAGTATTAGAAGTGCGTATTAGTTTTAAACAAATTGCAGTTTGTGCTAGACTCAGTTTTTTTCAGGAAAATGTTAGTCAAAAGAAGTTAAAGTTGCACAAGAGTTAAACGAAACAAAAATGTTAAAAAGAGGATATTTAAATAAAAAAGAACAAATAAAATCCTCCATTTTTTGTCCTATAATAACTTATAATTAACATATGTTAAGCCTCACCTTCTGACAGTATGGGAAGATAAGGATTTTCCTCCATTTCCTAGCCTACTTATGATACAAAAGCCCTAATATATAGCTAACATTTTCAGGGAACAGCCTGAGAAGTTCCATAGACTCTGAATGAATTTTTATAAACCTTGAACATTAAAGGACAGACAGAACCTTACTACACTAAATATGCAAGTGTCATTAAACCCACAAATTATGTCAAATAAATACTTTTTTAGGTTAACAGTTCTGAAATACTGTTTTGTTATTAATTTGTATATCATCAAAGTACCTACACTTCTCTCAAGCAGTACATCAATATTCAATTTCTTTTTCATGTTAAGAGAAAGGAAATTTCAAAGCCATCATATAGTGACGTTCTCTTAATAAAATTGGCTATAGATGAAGCCTAATATGTTTACCTTAAAGCTACATAGAAAATGTATAATGAAACTATTTCTGCAAATGTTTATCTGGAATAACACGAAGCAGGTAAGTGGATTATTTTGCAGCAATAAATGAAGAAACTCAAGCGAAAGTAATGACCTCCAATTCTGTTTTGCCAGAAAAATGGCATTAGATGATTCAAATTTTAATTATTGACAGCACCTTTTCGGAAAGGTTAGATAGACACTCTTGCGGAGGGGATTCGGCATTTATCACGAGATCTACCCGAAACTCCGAAGACTCCGGCCTCTATCAACCCGGGAGCGATGGAAAACTTCGGGACTCTTTTCTTAGGGCAATACCTTGAGCCTAGAAAGCCTCCGCCCCCCCCTCAATCGACAGCAATGTCAAAACGGGTGGAAGTGGATACGCCACTTACGCGCACCAACCCCGGAGGGAAGACTACAGAATAACCTTGGTAGGGCCGCCTGGTGATCTAGCACACCTTCTACTAGCTCTGCAGGCTAGTATCCGGGACTTCTTGGGCATTCCTCTGCCCCCTCCGGGTGGCCGAGGCCTGGCCGGAGGTACCCGATCTCCCACGAGTATCGGGAACACACTGTCCCCTCGAGTCCAACCCAATCCGAAAATATACCATTCGGGAGGGGCTCGAATGTTCAGCCCGAGGTGCCTCTTGTAAAGTCTGTCTAGTGAACGGGAGTGCAGTTGGCCGCTCAAATGAAACTACTCTCCCGCCCACTAATGACCGTCATAAATCTATCTTCACACTTCAGAAATGGAACACTGTCGTTGAGAACCAATAGCAACTCTGATTTTCTCGAAGTGACAGTCGCATTTCTACTCCACGTGGAGTCTCAGCTGCCATAGTTTCAACTTCCAGTTGATCTGTTTCATTACGTGCAGAAATTCGTTGTGTGTCACGATGTGGAGATCGTGGGAGGGAAATGCAGTGGTAAATGCAAATGAAGTAGCAGATAACTTTCAGTCAAGTGATAATAATTAAAGTGACGACAATAGTGTGAATAACTGGGCCGAGTTATATTACTGGAAAAGCCTCACAAAACAAAGTTATAACGGGAACTATTTCTAAGCAAATTCGAGCACTTGTTTTGAACACATATAAATATGTGCTGACAAATAATCTTGGTAAGGGGTCGTCCAATGAACCTGATAAATTCTGGGTATTCACAGAAATACAGTAAGAAATATTGTGGCGAAAGGAATACCAAAGACGCCAATCAAGTGTGAAAACAAAAGGGAACGTTTTTCTAAAGTAGATAATTTCACATGCGTTTTAATTCGTCGAGAAATTTATAGATTCTATGCAAAAGGGGGAGTGCCCACCTTAGACGAATTGGTTGCACATTTGTAAGAAATTTGTGATTTTCCTTGTCGGCACTGCACTTTGCGTGGTCTCCTAAATGAGCTGGGTTTTATATACCGCACTTTGAATAAGATAAGGGTTATTATGGAATCCAGTAGCATTGTAGCTTGACGATATATTTGTCAAAACTAAGAAAGTTTTGCAGTAATGGACATAAGAAAATTTATTTAGACGAAACCTCGTACGATACCCATAACGTATCGAGAAAGGTGGCCACCTTGCAGAAATATCTGGGTGAAGGAGGGCCGGTATTGTAAAACGATTATAAGGGTTCGTCAAAGGCAGCGGCCGACGTGCACACCAGTTAACTAAACAGACTTTAACGTCAGAGGTACCACGAGTGCTAGGGGTCCGCAGCGTTCGCACTACAGCAGCTGAAGGGGACGGATCCCCTCCCCTACGGAGGGGGATTCGGCAGTGCGACTAGCCTTGATCTCTTATGGCCATGCCCCAAGTGAGGAGCCCCCAGGAGGAAAAATGGGACGTGAGAGAAAGCTCGGCTGACCCCAGGAGCCACGGCAACGCAGAGGGCAGGGTCCCTACAGTTGGAAACTCCCTGGAAGTCTAGTACAGCCGACATCCCACCCACCATGGTCCTGAAATGGCCCACCAACTCGGCCAGGAGATCGGAGACCGTCCTATCGGAGGAGGAATGCTTATCATTCTGCCATGCAACGCCGAAACACCTGCCGCGATACTTCTACCCTGAACGAGACCAACAGGTGACAAACGATGTGAAATGATAATGGAGATGAAATGGAGGAACAGGAAATTCGAGGATTATAATTAACCTAACCAGCATTTATCTGGCGACATGGGAAAATACCCGTAAAACCCATGGTTCAGGAGGTTGGTCACAGGAATCGAACCCGGGTCTCCCGAAAGCGGAGGCATCCCGCTCGGTATGTTTTGTGAAAGTAGATTTCCTTTAATTTTATTGCAAACAGAATTAATGTTTTAATTTTTCACAATTTTGGAGAAAGTTCAAAGATGTATTATCTTAAGCATAGGCAATGTGGGTTCTACGGCTTACAGAACAAGAACAACCGATTTTGTAGAACTTCTGTAAGTGCTAAAGGAGAGAACATCGTGTGAGTGCTTGGCATTACATGGTTTTCTTTCTTTTGCCTTAAAGCAGAAGTTAGAAACTTTAACGTAGAAACGACAGACATTGCGCACAATGCAATTTATAGAGCCATATTGCATACACAGTCTTGTATGACGCTATAAAGCTTAGAATTAAACGCTGAAGAGGTTTTCACGGCAAGGTGTGTAACCGGCTGGCATAAAACGGAGCTGTAGTGGAATATAACTTGAGTCTTGTACACACAAGAGCCAACCGAGTTACTGCCCGCCCTTTTTAACCTTCTGAAGCTAAAGTACCTATTAGAGGGCTTTTGTGAAGTGTTTACTGTGTTTTGTTTGAAGGAAAGCTCCAGAGAAAAGGATTTTTACACTCGCCCAAGTGTATTGTGCGTGAATGTCGCCACTTTCTTGTAATTTTCAGCTCGTTACATGTTACAAGAATATTTCAAGACTTGAGCATGGGAAGGAAACTAAGGTTGTGTTTCAGTAGCATAAGCTTACTCCGTAATATTTTGAAAAAAAGGACAATGCCATTACTCAAATCTCTCTGATATTAAACCGTGTGCATTCTAAAACGTTAAGCCACTTCACTTCCAGCTCGAAACCCAAATTAATTAAAATCAGATGAATTCAAAAGCCACACTAAATTAATAGAAATTAGTAAAAAAAAAAAGCTGAACACAAAACATCGCTAAAACAAATAAGTCAAATAATTATAACGGGTCATACCATGAGAGTGTAAGAAACTGCAAGAAATAATATAAATTAATTACACTGTTGAATAGAGTCAACATGAAAAATTCAATGGCATGGCCGGAATTTGAAACACGGATCCTCTGGTTTCCGTCCAGTCGCTCTTAACCTTTGAGCTACCATGGCCAACGTGCCTTCCTGACATTAAATTCTCCAATTGACTCGTATATTTCCCGGTAGACCACTAGGGGCTCTCGCATCCGAGATACACCGTTTGTGGCGACTTACTGTCGTAAGTATTTGAGTCCCAGGCTTCATCATTTAACTCAGGACGGCACATTGGCCATGGTAGCTCAAAGGTTAAGAGCGACTGGACGGAAACCAGGAGACCCGTGGTTCAAATCCCGGCCATGGCATTGAATTTTTGATGTTACTCAATCCATCAAAACCTTAGCCAATAAACGGCTAGTGTGGAGAAATGATTAATTTCCATCAATTAACTAAAATAATTACACTGTATTTGCAAATTATAAAATGTAACAAAATTAATAATTTTAAATAGTGGACAAAATCTAAGGATACACATATAGGAATTAGTTATGGAAAACAGTTTAAAGTATAAAATATGTAACTAAAATAGGTAAAATACTAAATATAAATAAATAAACGCATGCATTCGTTGTCAAAGAAGGGTGCAAAAGTAACTCACATGGGATAGGACGCCATGTCAAAATTTTATGAAGCAAACGTGATACTTAGTGAAAGACAAGATTATTGCAGAAGAAATAAGAGTAGAAGTAGTGAATAAATATTTGTAGGATGGTAGAGCTCTTATACTATAAAATCTAAAATTGGTGAAGCTAGAAAAACTCCGTAAGTTAGACAATGAGTTCTGTGAGACACGTTGGTGGCGCAGCGAGTTCCACTTTGGCGGGACAGTTTGTAGCAAATAATATGGGTAGCTCAGGGTTGAGCAATGAGGTTTCTCCTAGGGTATGCGTGGGTATGTATGAGAAGGATGGTTTTAATGACACTGGAATGCCTGTCTCAAACTCGTTTAATGACTGCTTCTTTTTATCATTACATCAAACTCGAAGTTGCCGAACAAGGGTTACCAATATCACTGTTTAGAGTTACTATATGTGAAATGCTTATTACTCGATAAAACTTAATTCGTTCTTCACGAACATATAACCCAACAAATATCTTCTCTCATCACTTCTGGCCTGTCTTCGACCAAGACAGAAGCGATGACTTTCTTAATGGGCCCCAAGCCACCAACTGTCTGTCCTCACACTATCCACAGCTGTGCAAGGGTGTGTAACTTTTACTTCTGGAAGCCCTCTTTTCACACAAAGATTCCCTTTGTGACTATTTTGTCCATTGTGATTATTAGACTAGGCCATGCCATTATTAAGGTTCCGAAGAATACTTTTTCAAACAAAGTCAAGTGCTATCCCTTAGAATTCTGTTTTTCCCGTGTCTTTTGTTACACGACTCAACCAACTGCACCTGTTCGGGTCGTAACAAACATACAATACTCCTTTGAGATCCATTACGATTCTTTTACTCATTGCAATTTTTAATTTCGTTATCTCGGAAGCGAGAGCCCCTAGTGGTCTACCGGGGAAATATACGAGTCAAATGGAGAATTTAATGTCAGGACGGCACGTTGGCTATGGTAGCTCAAAGTTTAAGAGCGACTGGATGGAAACCAGGAGATCCGTGGTTCAAATCCCGGCCATGTCATTGAATTTTTCATGTCGACTCTATCCATAAAAAAACCTTAGCCTATAAACAGCTAGTGTGGAGAAATGATTAATTTCCATCAATTAACTAAAATCAATCCATATGTTTAAAAAATAATTAAAAAGATTATCCAAGATTACTTTTTTATTTAGCCCCGCACAAATATCGAAACAATTCTAAAAGAAATAAAATAATGCACTAAATTCGCGTTTCATAAATTTAAATATAATATAGATATTTTGATGTAAAATGAAATTCGTAACATGGCTTAATGATGCGAATAATTCTTTATATTCTGTGACAAAAGGATTAATTTGAAAGACTGTGAATCACAACTGCCACAATGCCCATCACTTAGAAGTAAAAAAGTTGCAAAAGGCATAGTCAAAAATGGTATACTAAAAAGTCTCATATCTCTCGGGCAAACTACAAAAACAAGTTATCAATAAATATTTCATTTGAAAATAAATGTGTTAGTTTATTTAAACAGTAAAAGGCATAGCTGTGTAAATTGCAAGGTCTCACGAATCTAAGCATAACATTAGCCCCAGTCTTCTTAAGTTACATAATTGACACATAACTTCTATATTGTTTCTAACTTATTTCTAAGACCCAGTTGTATACGCTTAAGCTTTAGTTTTAAGCCATAGCCAGTGAGGTGAAGAGCTGAGCTTTAATGTGACTGGGCATAACCAATGTTGTATTGTGGTTTTAAGGTAAAGAAGTGACCTGAAGAAGACTACATTATTGATGACTTGATGGAATCACACATTGTAATCCACCGATATAAAAGAGCACTCAAAATATTTAGTATACAGGCAAATTAATTCAATATGTAGTACGACAGTAAACTAATTTTTGAAGTAAAGGGTAAAGGAACTCAGAGGTTTCGTCTTTGACCTGCATTCGGCAGGTCCGGATTCGATTCCCGTGGTTGGCCAACTTGAAACATGGGTTTTTTCGGCGGTTTTGCCGGGTTGGCAGGCAAAGGCTGGGTAGGTTAATTACATACCCCGAATTTCGTGTCGCTGCATTTCATCTCCATTATCATTTCACATTATCTCTCAGCTGACCCCCTCCGTACCTTATTCCAATCCAATCCAAAGGAAACACAAGAAGGTAAGCACCTCGCATAATTCAACCTCTAGTAGATCTGCAGCTAATATTCCTTCCCCAGAAAGAAGGATGAAGTAAGGATACCACAAGAGGTCACAGATTCACATACAGACAGGCCACAGAAAAGCACAAAAGTCCTAAAAAGTTCTGAGAAGTATTCATCCTGGTGCCAAGACCTACTGCGCAGTCATCAACGCTCCAGATCCGCTATCGACAAGCGTCCCTTCCAAGCGCCCACACAGTTGGCAAGCTCCTGCGCCATCTGTTCGGCACCAACATAAACTATGAGCCTGAAGGTATACCTGAAAGATAGAATAATAAAAACTGATGGAAAGCAAATCGTGGTACAAAATTAAGCACCCCAATCCTAAGTGTCGAAGAGAAACCACGAAAACCGAAGTTCACCGCGTATTGAATCTGCAACCTCTGGAATGCTATTCCGACGCGTTACCGCGCGCCAGCATGTTTGGTAATTTCTAAAGCAACTAGAAGATGTTGAAGCAATTTAACACAAAAAATATGCATTTTAGCAATAAATAAAACCGAGCGGAATGGCTCAGGCGGTTTCGTCTGTGACCCCAACTCGGGAGACCCGGGTTCGATTCAAATGGCTGACCTACCTGTCCCATGGGTTTTTCAGTGGTTTTCCCGGATGGTTAGGCAAATGCTTGGTAGGTTAATTAATTCTCCGAATTTCCTGGCCCTCCATTTCATCTCCATTATCCTTTCACTCAATCTCTCATCTGGTGAACCGTTTCCGGACCACGGTGGGAGGCATGCCTGTTGTGCTGGCCTGCCGGGGGGGGTTTCACTGATAAATAGTAGGGACTCCCCTCTGCACTGTCGTGACTTCTTCGGTTCCTCCGGGGGATGCCCCACTTGGGAGCATAGGTACAATAGATCAAGACTGGTCGCAGTGCCGAATTCCTTCCGTACCGTAATCATATCCAATCCAAGCGGAGAAATACTAAATGCCATTCAAAACTTCATTGTTAAGATTTTATTGAAATTATAGTTCTGAATGTCCTTGAACTGCCAAACAAAATTTAATTGTAAAACTTCTACGGCCTTTGTGCATGTACGTGTGTTTTTTGTTTTCCTCAAAAATTATTTTAATAATTTTGATTAACATTCCATACTCATTATTTATTTTTATCACAAATAATATACATGTCTTAAACTTGCAGGAAATGGCTTCTGTACTCCTCTTCACCCTGAGTAACTTTTGCATAATCGATAAACAAATAGAGATAATTTTCTGAACAAAAAATGTGGATCTTGTTAAAGCAAACAATTTATGTCAAATACATTTTTAGGGAGCTATTTCTTGTTATATCTATATACATTTTCGGTGATATTTCTTGCTCTTCACTTGAATTTTCTAATGCTTATACTATTATCAAATGGAAACTCGTTATTCGTTATGCTCTCACTGTATCTCTGACTTACACACACTTGGTTATACAAAGATAATGGAATGTCAAAGAAGTCAACCAGTGACCAACTCTTAAGCGATTTGACTACCGCTGTATTCTAACTATACTCATAAATAAATATGTAATAAAATAATTTGTACAAATGTTTATCCCAGGTGACCGCAAAGTGAGAATTGTGGTGGACAACACGGCGCTGGGCCGGTGTTTCTCCGAGACCTCCAGTTTTCTACTCCATCATTCCACCAATTGTTTCTTACATACTCCTCACCCTCATTCCGGGGACCAGGCTGATCATCCATCCCTGGATTTGTCTCTCTGATTGACAGTGTGGCTCCCTCACCCAACGCCTAACATGGTATAAGGGTTAGAGGACTATAAATGAACATGACCTAAGTCGTATACCAAGAGAAAAAGCAGAAGAAGAACAAGAAGAATGGAGACGTACAGTCAGACTGAAAAATTCAATGCCATAGAGATTTGAACCGGGATTTGAACCACGGATCTCCTGATCTCCATCCAGCCGCTCTAACCATTGAGCTACTATGGCCAGCGTGCCGATATGACAATAAATTATCCTGACTTGTATTTTTTTTCCGGTAAACCACTTAGGAGTGGTTAGAGCGGCTGGACGGAGACCAGGAGATCCGTGGTTCAAATCCCGGCTATGGCATTGAATTTTTCAGTCTGACTCTACGTTTCCACAATTTAGCCTGCACACGGCCAGTGTGAAGAAGAATATTTATCTCCATTAACATAAGAAAGCTAGAAGAACAAGTGCTGTGGACTACTGATAATCGATCAAAGAAAACCTTTCGTAAAATTGCAAAACCGAACGAAAGGATGCCTATGTTACAAATATATACTATTATCGGCCTAACAAGGGGACTATCGGCTGGTCCCGTAGTCAGGTAGAGCACCTGCCTGTCGTGCTAGGGGTCTCGAGTTCGATTCTCGGCTGGGGGTGGGGATTTTTCTCCAACCAAGATGATTCCCCATCTTCCCCAGAGTCTGGAAGTATGAATGAGTGTGAATGTGTGCGTGTTCTAATGATTAAAAACAGAAAAAATAATCCAATGTACCAGCAACTCAACATCTACGAGGTAACACCATCGCGATATGTTTCAAATTAGAACGGCCGCCGATAGAACAATACCTCATACCTATATTCGCTTGAGAGTTTGATGGCATCATCTCTGCTCTAAGTGTGGCCATTGTGTCAAAAATCGGCTGCGGAGTAGAACTGCAACGCCCAAAACTGAGGTCTGAAAAGTGCCGCAAGTGATCACAGGACATCCCTCATGAGCTCTGAGCCGGCGCTCCTTACGTATGCCGTGTGTAGACCGCTACCCGTCAGGGGTAAACAGTTCCTCCTGTACAATGCTGTGCACATATGTTCCTACGTATTCTCGACTTATTTTCGGGTAGTTCCAGCTATGCGATGGAACGAGCACAAGAATGAGCATAGTCCCAACTACATCATATATATTACCGAATTTTAATCTTTAAAAATTAACATCTATTTTAATAACTTTTACAATTTTAATATATAATAAAACACTTAAATAATTTGATTGTAAAACTCTGTGACCTGCTCCACTCTAAGAATCCTGTTCTCTCTTTAATTTTCAGAACTTTGTCTACGTGCAATTTTGACCGGTAACGTATTCTTTAATTGCTTTAGCTAAGAGCCTCTCGAACAAAATTGTAACTTTCGCTTTTTATATTATGCCTTGATTTTTACTTAAGGAAATCATTTATTATAATTATTGATCTGCCTGTCTATAATTTTTTTATAAAACCATTAATCTTATCACTCAATAATTCCGGTATCACTTGTACTCCTGCAGCGAGTAGTTAACTTTAATTGCTCTCCTCTCTTGTAGAGAAAGCTCAATGGAGATACATTAAAAAGCCAATGCAGCAGTATAATCGACAATGTTGGCAGCAAATAGCCCTAACTAGACTGTAAATTGCATATAGCAATCCTACACATTCCTGCGTCCTGTCCACAGCCATTTACTGAATGCCAGGAATGTCAATGCATCTTAATCACTAACAACATTATCACAGAATGTCAAAATACAGCTGAGGCATGGTGCACAACAATACAATACACAGTCAGTGTTCACGTATCTTTGGTTAATTTTGAAATATGCAGATACCATAATTTATTTTTCCTGTTAAAAGCCACTGTCTCCATCACCAACTGTTTCTGTTTTCCAAACTTACTTTTATGAACCCCTGTGCATAATGATGGGAAAATCGCCAAATTCTCGTGAGTGTTTTATTTGCTTTGTCACCGGATCTTTATGTAATCAACGCGTATATTAATTACACATATCTTTAATTATATGAAAACAAAATTAAAACCATACATCAACACATGTTGTAAAGAACATTAAATAAGTTTTTGAGCATTGCTTTAGTGCAGCTCATTTCAAAACCTCTATTACACACACACACACACACACACACACACACACACACACACACACACACACACACCCACACACACATAACTCTCTCAGCCCATTACAAATCATCATACATCTTATATTAAAAAACCCAAGGCACTCCACCCAAAAATGTTATGTCGAAACTTCAAATGAAAGAAATAACTTGGGCCCTGAACAAATAGCAGCAGCTTTAGAGCAATTCAGGTCTGTGTATATAAAAAAGCATTTGCAAATTTGATATTTAAAAAGTAACAAACGAAGCTTTTTACACAGTTCTTGTAGCGGGATTTATGGTACACATGCGATGTTGAATATGCTATGATGATGTACCAGGTTGTGGCGCTATTTTCTTGTTCTCCTACACAATTTAAAGAAGTATTTCTTATTATTACTCGCTACAATTCACGAACGTTCATCTTCTGGGATAATTAAAGATATTCTCATACAATTCTAATTATTACAATTCTAATACAATTATTTTCTTAGATTTATGTTGTCATTACACACACGCGATTTCTTCAATTTTCAGAAAATAAAGTTCCTGATTAACTTCTATTTTGGTCCGTTCGCTTCGACATATTCCACAATCCGAAACACGTATGTTCTCTTCGACGTAACGCAATCGGAAAACGCTTTTTTTCCTAGCTGTTTTACCAAAATTATTGATTTTTCCTTCCTTCGTTGCCATCACTGCCAATAAAACTCAAGTTTTACTGGTCCACGTCACACACTACATAATTTCATTTTTAAAACTACCAATCATAAAACATTCACATTATTTCATTTACATGTAGCGTCATCTCATGACCTACTAAATTCTAACAATTTTCTTGCTTATTCTAAAATGTCCATATTTATTCTTAACCTTAAATATTTTTCAACTCTCGGGGCCCAAGCCAGAACCACCGTTGCATCGTGCTAACCTCCATCATTTTTATGTTCTCAAAAATGGTTAGTAATTTTTACTTAAGTACAATTAAATGGATTGGATTACAGTATAGAGGAGATTCGGCACTGCAACCAGTCATGATTTGTTGTACCTATACCCCAAGTGAGACATCCCCGGGAGGAGGGATGAGGCGAGAGGACGGTGGACCCAATGAGTCACGACAGTGCAGATGGTCCCTACTATTTGCCAGTTGGATACTCCCCCGACAGGGCAGCACAAGCCGTGGTCCGGAATCTGCCCACCAGGTTACATTATTACAAATACAACAGCCAAACAGTAATTAATTAGCTCCAATCACAGTGTAATTTACTAATTAGAGTGCACGCTGCGCTTGTGCAGTTCAAAAGCAGAAGGAACAGAGAGTAATAGTTCTAAAACATGGCTACTTCCGTGCAATATGTAAATATCACAGAGGGAAACTGTTAAAAAGTGGTAAAAACAAAATTATATTGGAAGCCTTTAGAAAGCTCTATGAAAAATACCCGACTTTAGCAATGGAGGACGTTATTTTGTCAGCAGAATAAACCAGTGTGGGGTTGTTTGCCACCCCAGGAAAACACCGAGAAAGAAAGAAGCCGGCTGTGGATGGTGATTATGGTGAGTTGTTAAAAGTGTCATTCGTCGCTTTTTTGAAAGAAACGAGCAACCACAATTACAAAAGTACCTCGAGCAGTAAACAATGATCCAAATAGGCCGAGTTTTAAAAAACGAGCTTCCACACCATTGTTCGCGACATAGGTTTTGAATTTGTGAACAGAAACAGAAAAAAAAAATGTTGAGCGTGAAGATATATTGTTGTGGCGAAGGAATTATCAAAGGAAAATTCGGAAATGGAAGTCGTTTAAGGAATTCGGCCATTGTAGATTCCAATTAGGTAGATAATCTTTTTTCAGTCGCATGCCAGTAGAAATTTCAAATCATTGCACAAGTGGCTACGCGTAGTTATTTAGGACTGTTATTCCAAACAAAGACCCGAAACTTAATTTTTAATCTATAAATGAGATAAGGTTATGGGAAGACCTTAAAAATTTGAATAATTGTAAGCATTCAGTCACTTTTTAGCGTATAAAAGGAAAAATATACAAGTACACACACCTTTGCATTTAATCATAACGTAAAACATCAAAACATCGGAAACGGCAAAGCAAAACTTTGTCAAGAAGCTCGTTGACAGTGCACAAGTTCGCCATGTGTTGGATAAAATAGCGCGAATAATACCTCCAATTACAGTCGTCGGCAAATAGATACATTTTCCAGCTTTGTTTATATCTCCCTATAAACTAAGAATGGCACCGGTATAGTTTGATGCTTAGCTGACTTCCCGATTTTGATTTTGCTCTTCACAGACACATAATAGATACTCATACGGATATTTGTCAAAAAATACTTTGGGGGTTTATGATATGATATATTTACTGTGCATATTCCAAAACTTTACAATTTACAACTTTTGGCTACATTTATTTGTCGTTACCTTGTTGCTACCTTGGCTTGCATGGTACCCTGGTCTGTTACTCTGCCAGGTAGCTCTTAACCTCCATACCTCCTTGATTACTTAATTCGTCCCTTTCTTCAACCTCCTCTTCCTTTTTTACACTTTTTACATTTCTGGCCCATTTTTCTTTTACTTTCTGCAAGAACTCGCCAATACCTCTTACTTTCTTTTCCTCCCTACCCGTTAACAATTTTATAGCTACTATCCTCTTCTCTACTTTCTCCCATTTTTCTTCCCAAACCTTTTATCTCCATATTGTAACCTCGCATTCTGTTACGTAGTGTTCTATGCTTTCGTTTCCCCCACACAATTCACAAATTCCCTTTTCCCTACCTCTTATCTCTCTTAGAAATATTATTCCTGTTCTCACCCATGCTAACCCTTCTTTGTCTTGCCTATTGCAGTAATTTACCTATGCTTTTCGTCCCCAATTTCTTTTTATTTGCTTGTAAAATTGTAATGATTTCCTTCCTTTCCTCTAATCTCCATCTATCTCCCAATTCCTCCTATCTCTGCCCACCAACTATTTGAGTTCTCTAATCTTTTTTGCTGTCTCAAGCATAATTTCATAATTTCCCCTTCTTCTTTAACCAAACACCTATACCAAAATTTTATTATTCTTTCCATTATTATTCCATTTCTTCTTGTCTTTTCTAATTCTACTTAAGCTACTTCCCTAGGTGCTGACCTTGGTAAGCCTAGTAGCTCTTTACAAAACCTTCTTTAATTTTGGTCCACCGTTTTGTTTACCACTGTGCCCCTCCCCCCCCCCCCCCCCCCAGATCTCCACTGCATACAACATTTTGGATTCGACTAGTGCTTCGTACATCCTTTCTAACCATTTGGTTGTCATTTCTAGTTTATATTTGCATATTCTTATCCCATTCATTGCCGCCCTTCATTTTGCTTCAGTTTTTCTCCTGTGTGCTCCCCACTTTCCATTGTTATTCAACCTTACTCCTAAGTATTCAAATTCATTGACTACTTCTACTCTTTTGCCATTTAATACCCACTTTTCATCTTTTTTTAGTTTAACTCCCCACTGTTCACAAAATTTCTGGATTTCATTTATTGCCTTCTGCAATCCTACTATCGTTATGTTCTTACCATTAAGTCATCCGCAGGGTTTATATTACTGGTGAAACACTGACATAGAATTTCTGGGTAGAATATAGAACCGTAAGTAGTAGAGAAAATATAAACTATTGGACCTTAAAGCGTTAAGTTTAACCACAAACACTGCTCGAGATGGATCATTATAGAAATGGTTTTATTATACAGGTTACTAACATCGTACATTTGGAATATGACAGTAAAATAGGCTTAATAATGATAGTCGAATCTTTTAAGAGCTCGTTGCCATTTAATGGTTTTGACATTCCATTCTCTTAACATAAACAGGAGAAGAAGAAGAAAAATAATAAATCCCATTTGAGAACAATCTATTGGAAAATTCAAAACAACAAGAAACCTCATCGAAATAGTAACTCCTAAAAGTTAATTGTACACAGGATTCTACCGACCATTTTACGTAAGTAATATTATTTTTATATAGATACAGATTAAGTAACCGAGTGGAATGGCTCAAGCGGTTTCGTCTGTGGCCCATATTCGATAGAGTCGAGTTCGTTTCCCGTTGCCGGCCTACGTGATCCCATGTTTTCCCAGGCTGCTAGGCGAATGCTGAGTAGGTTAATTGCATCCCCCGAATTTCCTGTCCCTCCATTTTATCTGCATTATCATCTCACTTCGTCTCTCATCTAAGGGTGTCTTTCAGGGTAGAAGTGTCCGGGAGTCTCCGCGCTGCATGGCAGGATGATATGATACTTCTTCGGTAGGACCGTCTCCGCGCCGCCTGGTGGGCTGTTTCAGTACCACAGTATGTGGGAGGCCGGTTAATACGGACCTGCCGAGGAGTTTCCAACTGGTCAATTGTAGGGGTCTTACCCTCTGCAATGTCGTAACTCCCCTCTGTCTCCTCTCGCCTCATTCTTTCTCCCGGATATGCCCCACTTGGTCCATATTTACAACAGATCAAACCTTGAACTCCGTACGAAATCCAATCCTACAGATTAAGGTATAATTTCAACATATTTATGTGCCTATAATAGAAT
Organism: Mantis religiosa; assembly: GCA_030765055.1. Lineage (NCBI taxonomy): Eukaryota > Metazoa > Arthropoda > Insecta > Mantodea > Mantidae > Mantis > Mantis religiosa. The sequence goes on along the minus strand of CM060954.1, from coordinate 108,023,100 downwards.
TTCTTTTCTTATAATTTATACAGGTGATGCAATTAAACTATAATTAAATTATCGAGAATTTGCCTACCAAATCATTAAGTTTAATTAATGTAAATCTAAGCATAGAAGTTGTTCAAAATGCTGCAAGGTGCATGAAAGTCTGTCTATTATGAGCATATGAGATAAAACAACTCAAAAGTTAAAGAAAGTGGAAATTAAATGGATAAAACAGAGGAATCTAATTAAATATCTTATCAGACAGAGTCCATCTGCTGGCTATGAACTCTTACCTCACCAAGTGGGCGAAGAAATGTGAGGTAATATAACAGTTTCAAATGGGAAAATTATAGAGAGCCTCGGAGCAGGCCTTTAATCATAGTAACGTAAATGGGTTTTCGTTTGTGGTAATGTGTGAGCACTGTCGGAAGGAACGTCTAAAGGAGAGAGGGGTGTGGAGTGCCACTTCAGGAAATATATAAGTCGTTACACAGACCCTTTTCCTTCCTTTATGAAACACATTTCAAAGCAACACTAATTTCAGCTGCTGTATAAAATGTATACTCCTCTCTCTTGCATCTCTTATTTGCGGGCATTTCGGTCAACATTACCCCTCCATGATTATTCAAAACATAACATTTAACGCGATATACGACATTAAGAAATGTGTGGAAACTTATATTCTACATAAATTACTTACATGGTAAACCTTGCTTTTATCTGGTACTAGCCGGGTTACTTGAAAATTTAGCATTATTAATTTAACTTACTTTAATCCTGATTAGAATCGTGTTAGGTGATAGTCGTGGAAAAATAAGATCTTCTCCCAGGTTTGTGTCTTTGAAAGGTAAGAAGTTAGATAAGTACTGTAAAAATAAATGCAACTGATAAACTTTCAGGATTTTGTATTTTATTCGTAATATTAGACAATTTACTAATAACTTTGTGCAAATTGCTACTTAATGAATTGCATACTTGAGAAAACATATCAAATTTTGGAATCTTATTATTTAATGCTCACTCCCTGTGAGTTCACTTGTTCTAAAGTCCTTAATTCTGCTGATTTATGAGAACAGCACTTTGTCAGATATCTCGTGACTTTACCTTATGATAGCAGTTTCCTGTTTACTCATGTCGAGCACGTACACGGGGTCCGGATGCTGACTTAAGTAATCTGAGTCACGTATATGCCCCTTGCCCGTCTGGGTACCTTAGATGGTAGCGTGTCTATCTCGCGTTCAAGAGGTCCCGAGTTCGAAACTCGGTCAGGATGAGTTACCTGAATAAGGCTTTTTCCGGGGGTTTCCCTTATCCTGAAAGAAGAATGTCGGGTAGCTCTGAGATCCATGGACCCTTGACTCATTTGAACACCATTTCACCCATTTCATTCAACGTCCGAGGACGTAAATTATATTTTTAAAAAAAAAACGTAGACGCCGAATTGCAGTTAGGAATATGATCATGTACAGCTTTGCTTGGGGAATCTCTGCATAGCTTATTTAGCGTCATTTTGGCGTCATTTATCGTCGCCATTTTGGCGGAATCCATATTTAAGTGCTCCTTAAACCAGCAGCAAGGGGCAGTCAGAGTTAAGTCAGTTTAGAGAGTCGAAAGACGGGGAGTCAGCAAGATCCAAAATCATACACGATCATTCATCGCCAAGATAAGCCGCTATGAGACTTCAATACTGTAATGTAATTGCGATCATTATTTTCACCCCAAGTCTATTAAAGGCTTCAGGAGTGCATGTACTTCAACACAACATACAGAATGTAGTAAATGGATTTGGTATGCACTTAGTGTCGTCTCTCCTACCTTTTGTCTACCATCTTCCTGGCTTATCCCTATAACTAGCCCTAGTTATGGGGTAGATTGTGAACCCTATAGCCTAAGCTTTACAATTTAGCTATGCGTAACAAAATTCTTAATGTAGAAGAATTAAGATACTAAAAAATGTGTATCAGGTTTTTTCCGGTATCATCTTGTTGCCAGCGATCGTAAAAGGTCCTCGCATTTATAAATAATTGTATTTAAAATAATAACACACACAGATACTTCTTCCTAAGTTACCCCTTTCATTATTAATGTTCTAATACATTTTCATTGTGAGAATCATTCTTTATTGAAAATCGTTATTGAACTCACTCTCTCAACTTTAGTGTCGAATGATACCATAACTGTATTACATACTTAAGTATCTCACTGTTTAGAGCTATGTTAATTATGTAAATGACATTTTAAATGAACGATATATTACTATTTTAAATGTATAATGCACAAATAGATGTATAATTTTAACAAGTTTAGCTCGTTCCTTTAAATGTTATGTTTTTGTTATATTTGGAAAGAATTACAATTTTATTGCAATTACTTTATAATAACAGCGTCAAATTTAACTATACAATTCCTTAAATGGTAATAAAAGCAACCTAATGTTAGATTCAGCATGCTAGCCATTGCTTAAATTAATTATTTGAAGTACAAGAACTAAATATTTCTGAAAACTGCTAAGTGGTGCTACAAAGTATTGCTTAAGAACTTGTACACGCACATATTAGATATACCGATATGATCTCCAACAAAAAGAACAAAATACTGTCGCGAACCCGTATCTACGATCACGTGATTTGTTTACACAAAAGAAACTGATAGGCGGGCAGTGTGAAAACCAAGAGCCCGCGGAGAAAGATAACAGGCAGATATGGGTCTGCCGAGGCAAACAAACTGAGATAGATGGAAATTTCTGGCCTGATAGAGATTGTTCGGGTTCTGGTTTAGTTTAGAACAATCTAGAATTATCGATGCAGGTATTTAAAGAGGCGACGACTGGCCAGGAGTTGTAAACAGAGTGAGTAAAGCTGTGAAACAGTGCTGTGAAACGAGAGACAGCTGGAAGTGTTATTGTAACGAGAGCTAATGATGTAATCTGCTGACACTGTTTGTTATTGTCATCGACCTTGGAAGACGTATATGCGATGTAATGTTGTTACGTGAGAATTCAACAGTGTATTTCGACGGAAATAAATAACATTTAGAATTTCGGCAAATTGGACTTTTAATTCTACTAACCCACAAAGTCGCAATACTACAAATAAAAGTACCACATATGCAGGCAGTTGTGATCTTCTTCAACTATAAAATAAAACAAGACATACTGGATTAACTGGATTAAGCTGTAAATTATACAACCGATGTAAATGCCTCACGCAGGATTCTCAGTTCCAGATTTGAAGATTTGTTTCACCATTGTAGCTGCTTAAAACACACGAAGAGGGAAAAGAAAGAAAAAATGCTTAGAAGGGAGTCAAAATCAAAGCTTCCAAATGCACGTCTGAAACGTTACCACTGAGCCATCTTGCTCAGTTGAGATATATAGTAAATGCAACCTTGATCCCCTTAATATAGATGCCTAATAAAAATTAAAATCGTGGTAAGAAGCGCAGAAGAAAGAAAATATTAAACTACCATTTGTTCCCACCTTTTGTTTACCTCTCTTTCACCCTCTATGTCATTGTGTAAGGGATTCATTGCATGGATCTGAGCCACAAATTTAGTTTTTAAAATTCTGTTGAAAACGCTCTTCTTTCTAATAAACGTCATTCACTTTTACTGAAAAGCTTTCGCCCTTTGTCAGAATATTAGGTTGCACGTCTCCACTTAAGGTCACATCCATCATCAATCTTCGGTGCGGTGTATTTGTCATTATGACAATGTACTTCAGAGGGAAATACAAACAACCTGTAAGTCTTCTTTCTTCTCTTCAGATATATAATTAAATTCGAGTTTAAATTTTCCCTCAACAGCACAAGCTGCTTTGCTTCTTTGAAATACCAAGAACTGCTGAATGTTTTGCACAAAGGATCCCACTGAGAGTTCACAAGGATGAATTTGATAAATAGAATTATGGAGAAGAAGAATCCTATGTAAACAATATCAGTGCGTGTATTAAAACCATGCAGTATCAAAACATCATGCTTAATTTAATCGGTTTTGAAAACATTTATTGAAGTACTTTAGAGATAAAACAAGTTACCTGTGTTGGAACGGAATAAAATGTATTTAACCTGTAATGATAACGATAAAAATGTGTTCTACTCGTCTGATTTTCTCAACTCTTGTACAAAGTGTACCTACAAATTATTATTCTTATATCTAATTCATTTTAGCAAAGATAAACATTTGCAGAAATGATTGTATTAATGATAACGATAAAAATGTGTTCTACTCGTCTGATTTTCTCAACTCTTGTACAAAGTGTACCTACAAATGATTATTCTTATATCTAATTCATTTTAGCAAAGATAAACATTTGCAGAAATGATTGTATTACGTATTGGGAACGTAATCAGATCTTTAGCTGGTAGCTATGCGATTATTTTGAAATTCTGTCATCCTTGCATGGCCAAGACATTAAAATTAATTTATTTATTTATTCCTATTTAAATACTGTAAATGTTTTAACATTCAAATAACCAGAAATATTACCATAATGTCATAAATCATGTGTTTTAACGAGATATGCATATAATGCGATATTTTCTTTCTCTTAGCAGTTATAGAAAAATCGGCCAGTATGTAAAGGACCTAGAAAACTCAAGATATAAATATCATTTATTTCATTTATCATGAAAATAACTTAAACATGGTATTTTAAGTAAAATTAGAGTCATTTGTGAGAAAATCAATTTTTTTAATGTTCCACGTAAAGATAGTGGAAGGTTTCCTTTGTTTATTTTATTTATTTAATGTGAACATTACAGGTTTCTCCAATTACAATGTTCACTATAAAGTTACAATATGAACAAAATGTATCAAAAACAACACAAAATTAATTACAGAACCAATAGTTACAAAACAAAAACAAACACAAGAAAGCTGGTAACATTGGTTGACATGTACAGTAAGTCAGTCATTCTAATATTGGTAATAAATAATCACAGGATAAAGCAAAGTTACTAATTTTCATATTAAATATATCAATGTTTAAGGGATTTAATTTATTGTATAATGACTGTATTTTATGCATAAGTGAATATTTATAGGAATCAGTATTAACCTTCTGAGGAAGAAAAATATTACGAAATTTATTAGGGGAAAACATTTGGAACGTAAAAGCGTATTAACTGTCTTAGATTAGGGTCATCAATCATATTATGAAGTAATTCGTAAAGTAAAATCAATAACTGATAATTTCTCCTTTGTGATAGACTTCTAAAGTCGAATAAATGAAGCAATGAACCATATAATATGAACTTAGGAAATAATGAAAAGTTTTGAAAAATAATACCTTAGAAAATGTATTGTATAGCTTCGATAAGTTTAATAAATTGGGCGGTATAAGGACTCCATATTATTCGAGTCTGGATCTGACAAATATTTATATAATGTAACAAAAAGTCTAAAATCGTTGAAGTTGTATGATTTACGAATAATGAATCCCAGATTTGTATATGCTACACTAATTACTTTTTAATGCGTTTATTGAAAGATAGATCCTTATTAAAAATAACTCTCAAATCAGTTGTTGTTTCTAAACTTGTTAAATTAACTCCATCTATTTTATAGCCAAAAACAATATTCTTTTAAAGCGTACAGAAGACTATAACTTGGCATAATATAAATTAACTTATATTAAATAATGTAATATATCTCCTTTATATCTTCGTGTCACATCCTTAAAAGGTGCTCAACTTAATTACTAAACTCGGTTTTAACCAATTTTTTCTTTTTAAGTTATCTTGTTACACACACCCGCAAACGCACATACCTTTTGTTTTGTAAAAATGTGTTTCTTAAATTCAGTTTTAAAACATGTATTTTTGGTAGTATTTGCCTTGGTTGCCTTGAAATCTCGGTACTGAATTTTGGGTGGAATGCAATAACTCCTCTACTCACTATATCTAAAGTAGATACAGAAAGTAATACCTGCCACTCTCAGGAGCTTTTCTTAACAGTGAAAAAGATCGACATTTTCCTTTTCATAAAATGTGTAATTTCGAGTCATGTTCTCTCATGAACAAAATTTAAAATACTGCGCTTGGCTCATTAGTTCTAGAGCGAGATGAGAGTGCAGCACCTACTAGGCTGTCTGAGTGCTGCAGTTAATTCTCAAGCTCATCAGATGGGGACACTTGCAGTAAAGCTTGGGGTTAAGAGAATGCCAGTGTCATCTAGCGAGCACTGCAGTAACTGTTTATGGGGGCAAATCAATGTAGCAGTGTAAACGGATATGGATAGTTGTGCGTGGAATAAAAAAAAAAGTAAAGAATGTTTTGTTTCTTTCCTTTTTAATTTTGACGTTATACCACAGCATGGCAGGAGCCAATAGGAAATACGTTTTAAATATCTAATGAAAACTGCAAAGCCCTCAATTACTCAGCACCCAAAATAAAAACAAAGCAACTACTCTTGTTTCAAGCGTGAAAGTTAACAATTTCCGGAGGCCTCTGAGCAAAATTAAACGGCCAGTATAGAACAGGGGCTTAGAACCAAATCAGATAAAGAGCCTTTAATAAATAAAAACTCAATTTCAATTACCTATCCTTTCTCTTCCTCAAGGATAGACTTTAAATCCTATTACGCCTCTATTACTCCTTCCATCGTCCTTCTATTAATCCTTTACCTCTTGGAGAGAAAAGATGTACCTAAAAGCATGTCCGACGTGTTCATGCTTGGAATTAATTTGTAGTTTATATTCCATAAACACTGTAGCGAAAGTGTAGCGAAAATTGGACAACAAGATTTCATGGAAACGTTTTGATATCCCTAAATCCAAAAGTTAATTTTTATTTTCTGTGTCCGTGAACAATATAGCTCAAAAACGAATAGTTCAGTAACTAACAAACTAAAAATTTAACCTCAGCATCTTCCAAAGATGCGACAGGAAAATGTTAAAATCCCTCCATCCCAGATTACCCTTTAAATGGAAATATTTTTGTCAACATATTAGATATTTAATATATTTTCATGAGAAATGAAATTTATTTACATCTTAAATTTTTTCAGAATAGTTTCTGAGGTATTCTTCTCTATGGGTGACTTTTGCATAGCCCTAAACTGAAAAAGGGGGACAACATCTTACTATACAAAAGAATGTGGTCTCATAGTTCACAATTTATGTCAAGTAATCATTTGCGCGGAGATAACTATTTTGAAGATATTCCTTTTATTGGTTTGAATTGTCAAACACTTTTCTTAAATAGAAGTTGCTATCCATTTTTATAACATTTAAAGAGAGTGGAAGTTCAAAGAAATTACATAACAACCAGCTCTTAAAGAATTTTATTATAGCTTAAGCGTACTGTATTCCCCTATTCCCACTATAGTGCAAAGAAATAAACATTAAAATAATTTCTAAAACTGTCTGTTTCGATTGAAATAAAGTACTTCAGCTTTTTAGTAAAATTTGTACAAGATGAGTTGAGAATAGGGATGGGTGGATGAGTATCCTTAGATGGTGACTAGCCAGGGAGGGCTCGACCAACGCGTTTATTGCTTACGAGACCATCTCGAGTCTGATAGCTCCTAGTAACAGTCTCTAGCATTTAACAGAACCAAATCGAAACCAGAAGACCTAAACAAACATAACGAAACAAATAATGAAGAAAAATACAACAGAACCCACTTACAAAGTCACCAGGAATCAGTGACACCGGCACCGACTCGAGTAGTTCGACAGGCAGACAACTAAGAAATAAGGGGTGGAGCCACCGGAAAACTATGGAGATATGAGCCTGAACAACAACGCAAGGATTGGCGTCAGACCCATAGCCGCAGGAGTCCCGGAAGACAGTGTTCTGTTCCCCACTACTCTTTGCGGCCTAAATGTCTGATTTCTCTCTGGAACCACAGACTGTTACGTGCCAATATACTGACGATGTCCTCATAATAGCAAGTAACAAAATCCTGCGTTATTGCTATCCTCCGATGCAGCGCCAGCTCCGAGCCATCGGCCGCTGGAGTGAGAGGTGAAGGATGGCCATTAGCCCGGGGAAGATCTCCGCTCTTCTCCTGGCTAAAATCCGAGATATGCGACCGGATTGGTCGCTGAAATTGAGACAGAGGCAAATCCCCTGGGTTCCCTCTACCAAATATCTCGGCGTCCTCCTCGATCGCGGCCTCACCTACGCCTCTCACGTCCGGGTCAAAGCCGGACAAGGGCATGCAGCACTTAGGTAGTTGTACCCTATTTTGAAATTACCTATGCCAACACACCTAATCGCCTGTATCGGGCGATTATCCCGCCCCTGATTCTGTACGGTTACGAAGTCTGGGGATCAGCGGCTCCGACCACTATTTGCAGACTGCAGCGCGTCCAGAACAGGACGCTGCGAATTATCTACGATACTGTGCGTAGATTCCCGTCCCATATCCTTCACATCTACTCCGAAGTCCCATATATTGTAGACGTGGTGCGGGAGAGATCCATCTACAATAAGCTAGACTCCCATTCCAGAAATGGGTTTGGTATAAACTATACCTTAACATTGTTCCTTTCCTTTTAGCCTGTCAGATGCCTCCCAGGCAGGCGGAAGAGCGCACTCAGCACTGGGCGCACACACCCTCCAGGGGCACTTGTGCCCACATATGGCTAGATATACTACTGCCCAAGACAACCGCCTGAGACAAAAACGATTCTTTTATACTGCCCAGATAAAGCCGCACTAAGCGGCTAGGTGCCGGGCAGCAAACACCCCGCCCAGGTAAACCTGGACGACTCGCATTTTCTGCTGGTCTGCAAAGATTGGATCACAGCCAACGTGGTCGGTTGAGCCGGCACCTGCAGCAGCGGCGCCATCTGTCACACAGGAGGCACCAGCCAGCCCAGCACCGCAGTGCGCTACCTTTGGGGGCACTGTATCTCAGGCGGACTTGGATGAGTTTCAGGCCCTCTCCCTGTGGTTTGGTGACCTCATTCAAAGAACCCTCCCTGCCCTACGCAATTGAAAGCTGCGGGTTGAAAATCCTTTGCTGACTCACAGGCAGAAGCACGCCATAGTGCTAAGAACGCTGGAGGAGCTTTTCCCGGGTTCTGCTAAGTAATGGCCTCCAGACTCGTCTGGAGGCCATCGTTTTGGAACACGCACATCCCGGAACCAGAAGCACCAGCAGAGACCATACAACCCCATCATCATATATTGACAACAAAGCTTGCGAATACCGACATAATCTAACAGACCGCACGGGTAAATCCGCATAGCGGATAGGTACCGTGGCCCTCTGCCTACTTGTATTAGCTCTTGGTTCGTGGCAAAGATCGGACAAGAGCCGAGAAGAAGCTCACGACATGATGAGCGAAACGTCGGCAAATGTGACCAAGATGACGCGTCCTTCACCGGAAGCTAAGAATATTCATCAAGACACAGGATATGGATGCCTGCGCATCCATGGATCGATATGTTATGCCAGAGGTTCTACTCCCATTAGTCCTGGACCCGTAGGACCAAGGACCCGGGCCTCCTTCAACCAGGGAGTTACCGAGCTGTCCCAAAAGGGCGCCCGGCGCCTCGATGGGGGTTTCCATAGGGCAAGACCTAGAGACTAACAAGGCCCCCCCGCCACATCTGGCCCTATGGACTCAAGACGAGATGGAAGTGGATACGCCACTTATGCGCGCCAACTCCAAAATGGGAAGGCTGCCGATATGACGTCGGTGGGGCCACCTGGTGATCTAGCACACCTTCTACTAGCTATGCTTGCTAGTAAGCGGGAATATTAATGGCTTCCCTCAACCCCGTCCGGAGACGTACCCGATCACCCACGGGTATCGGGAACCACTGCCCCCAATCCAAACAACTCCCAATCAGGGAGGGGCTCGAATGCTCGGCCCGAGGTTCCTCTAGTAACGCCAGAAGTACCACGAGTGCTGGGGTCCGCAGCGCCCTCACCATGGCAATTGAAGGGGACGGATCCCCTCCCCTACGGGGTCCATGGATCGATACCAGTTTTTCTCGATGCACGATATTGTTCAGAATACCCTGAGACCGTACTTGCCCGTTAAGTACCTCGTTGAGCCCTCCCGGCACTCAACACCTCATATGATAGGATATGTGACGGGAGAGGGCTACGGATGGGAGGTTTACAACAGGTCGGAGCTTTTCTCAGGGTAGATCTGCATGGGTTGTCTCTTTTGAGTTTCAGGGAGTGGGTGCGTCCTGACAGTGTATGGGTATTATCACATAGAAGATACCACGACCGTTGAATGTCAAGTTTATTTATACAAGTCGTCCTCTCCACTCGTCACTGTTGTGTTGATGTTATTCGCACATTAGGCGTGATATTTAGGATTTGCCCGTTGCTGTGCGCGTGACATGACGGCTAGTTTGAATCACAGTCGCGAGTGAACTTGTAACTTACTAGAACGCGCCGAGTGGTGTATGTAGCTGTGTACTGTGTACTTCGCGCAATATAGTATTTCCGGAGGATTACTCAACAACAGAGTTTGGTAAAATCTTATGATGTTATGTGTGCAGTTTCTCTCACTCGCTAGCACAGAGTGTTCGATAACCACTTAACGTGTGTTGCTCCGTCCATTCGCGAACAGGGACTTTGATGAACTTTTCGTATTTGTTGCGCCCTTCACTCGCCACTACAGAGTGTTTTCCCTAGCAAACATCAAACGTCGCCATTGCACAAATTTCGCCTTCCATTCGCCAAATTTTTGACACTTTAGAGGTCATGTGACCTGTTACTCGTTGCTTATAGGTTTTGTTTCATCCCGTAGCTTAAATCCCCGGTGTCTATTCTTTCATCACGTATCATGTGCAGACCATTGCATCGGCTGGCGACTAGGGTCTAGCCTTGGGCAATTCTCGAACAATGTCACCTTTGTCGGCTCAACACAAGGAAAATTCCTGTGAGGGTAAGTGTTCATTTTCCCGACTCTCTTTATACGTTGGGTTCACGTGCTTGCAATAAAATATATTTATTGGGATTGCCTGTTTGGTTTCCGCACCTGTAATCATTATCCTCTATATTTGTTATAATTTAGCTTAATTCATATTGTGGTATCTATCCGCCCTTAATTATGCATTCAATATGACTTTCGCGGTTATGATGCCAATGTTATGCCTAAGAGGGACGGTATCAACCCGATACTTCGTTACTTGATACCATTATTTCTCCTTCTAGTTTCAATACAAAATAGAATGTTGGGAGACCTGTATAATGCCAATGAAATTAAATAGGTTCACATATTGAAGGAGAAAAAATTTAAAACTATCTTATTTTAAAACTTAGACATTTAAAAGTAAAACAGTTCACTTTTATACACTTTTGTTAAAAAATTCTAGCTTCCTCCTTCTTACGGGTCAAGTATATTTCCTTTTGTGTCACACATGAGTTCTGCTGAGCTAAATAGTATTTCAGAGAAGACTGTTGCAGGTGGAATCCATAAATATTTCCCGGCTAATATTCTTAGTTTTGGAAATTTTGAATTTGTTTTCCAGTAATCCAGTGAACAAGAAAGAGGTGATAAATCGTTGAGATATGCAGCGATTTCTTCTTGGAAACTGTTTACTGGCAGTGAAACCTGAGGTACTTTCTTTTTTTTTTTTTTTTTTTTTTTTTTTTGCATGTTACTGTGCAGATACCACATTCCTGGAAATTTCTTAGGCTCCGAAATGTTCTACTTACCGCAATAATATTTTGTTTATTTAAAATTAAAATTGCCAAAGTATCGCAAAATTGAATATTCTGAAATATCGTAGGGTGTCGATACCATACAAGCTCGTATCTTGAGTATCGAGGTGTCGTAAGTAACAAGGACCCATACCTAGTATGGAACGGTTTTTTCTTGAAAGATATATATTTTTTAATTGTTCTCAGATGATATTGCTAAATAGTTTGTTCCGGTATCCCTCTTAGAGATACCTACCTATGACTAAAAATTTGAAATCCTGAACTAATAATGCTAGATTTTTAAGATTTATATCACAGAAAATATGGTCACATTTCTTTATTCTCGGTTACGTCACCTAAAAAGTCCCTTGCGACAAAATAACTTAAATTCTGGTCTAATATTTTAACAACAGGTTCCCAATACATCAATTTCTTTAATTTGCCTTAGGTTTCTCTGTGTCTCAATGACCTTAGGCTCCAGACATTTTTAAAACTATGAATATGGCAATTTTGACCAAAATTTTAGATTTTTTAGTTTTGAAGCAAAGAAAGTGTACTTAAATGCTTTTTCACAATAAAACAAAGGGCAGCTTCTATTCACTGTGTCTCTATGAACGTGTGTAGCAAGTTTCATTAGTCTATGACTAAAACTGTGACGCAAGGAACATCTTAAATGATGAAAAATTCTGAAATTTTCAATACCGAGAAAACAAGGATAAAAATGCTAACACTAGCATTTACGTAACTTTCAAACTATATTAGAGCATTTAAAAATGGCTTAAGGATGCTATCTAAGCATTTTTGGATTCAGGGAGGCTTGCGCTATTTTATAGACTAAAAAAAAGTAATTTTTTGAAAATGTTCATGAAATTTCAATCATACGTATCCTTAAAATCTTCTCTCAGCAGATTCTATTTTTCTGAGACCAGTTATCATCTAGCAATCTAACAGCTGGTATTCTAGTGTTAAAATCCATTCTATTCGTGTTTTGCCTTTCAAAGTCCTGTAAATAGTGCAACACATGCTGAAATTTAGATGATGTTTGCTCTAAATCACCTATTAATGATATGAAATTAAAATATCCCAGATAAAACAGTAACTTGCTCAATTACGAGGGGGGGCCCAAAAGAAACCGGACTCCGAGGGCGCTGCCACTCGCAAACGTAGTGCAGCGTTCTCACGCAAGATGGTGTTAGTAGAGACCTTCATGAAACAGCTGTGCAGACGGCGTTAGTGTAGAGCTGAACGTGCAAGTGTGGTATTGTGTTTCTCTGACAGTTGGCGGGTTACCTCTGCGAAGTCGTTATGGCAACTTTAAAAGAACAAAGAGTGTGTGTGAAATTTTGTTTCCTGCTTAAAAAAACTGCAGGTCCTGAGACACACCAAATGCTTCAGGAAGCTTTCCAGTAGGACGCTATGAGCCACACACATGTTTTTTGAGTGGTTTGGGCGCTTTAAACGTGGTGAGATGTGTGTTGAAGATCAAACTCGTTCTGGACGCCCTTCAACATCGCGAAATGAGGAGAACATTGAAAATGTCTACCAAAATACCAACGAGGATCGTCGCCAAATGATTGACCAAATTTCATCAGCGACAGGAATCAGTTGGATCTCGTGCCACCGGATTTTGAGGGAGGATTTGCACATGAGACCTGTTGCTGCTAAATTTGTTCCGCGCCTTCTCACACAGGAGCACAAAACCCTCCGCACGAATGTGTGTCAGGACTTGAAAACAGAGATTGCACGTGATCCAAACTTCCTGAACAAAGTCATTACAGGGGATGAGAGTTGATGTTACGGGTATGACCCAGAAACCAAGCAAGCGTCAAGCCAGTGGAGGATTCCTAACTCTCCCAGACCAGAAAAAGCAAGGCAAGTGAGGTCAAATGTGAAGACGATGATCATTGTCTTTTTTGATGTTCGTGGAATTGTGCATCTGGAATTCGTACCCCCTGGCCAGACTGTTAACCAGCACTTTTACTTGGATGTTTTAAGGCGTCTGCTAGAGGATGTGAGGAGGAAACGCCCGGAACTTTGGTGATCAGGTGAGTGGTTTCTGCATCACGACAACGCTCCAGCACACACGGCCTTACGAGTGACCCACTATTTGGCATCTCAGAGGTGGTCTGTCGTTCCCCACGCTCCGTATTCACTGGACCTAGCCCCGTGCGACTTTCTCCTGTTTCCAGGAATGAAAAAAAACGCTAAAAGGGGAGCGTTATGACGATGTGAAGGACACTGGACAATATCAAACTTGAAGAGTTCCAAACATGCTTCCAACAGTGGGAAAAGAGACTTGACCAGTGCATCGCATGTAATGGAGAGTATTTTGAAGATGACTGAAGTAATTTCGTAAAAAGGTTCATCAATAAAGTTTTTATAACAACAATGCGATTTCTTTTGGGTCCCCACTCGTATACTTTCATTTTGTTCTGTTTTCATTCTAGATAATAATCTAAAAATCACACTTACTTTAGCTTTTTGCAGATACTTTTAAGTACGATTCGCGATATGTTGTTATAATTTATGTACTGCTTTCTCAAACCCTCACTTCTATATATATTTCTTTATGTATGTATTGCTGCATCAATATTAACATTAAATAAATCAAGCACCTTATTTAGTACTTCTGGTTAACAATCCCTAGCAATTAATTTATAAACACAAAGATATATCAAGGGCAAGATTAGCTTCATTGATGAAAGTGGTGAGTGCATCAACGTATGCTAACGTGATTCAGCGATGGGGTATTTTCCCAGAGTTTTCTGTTAACAGAAGCTGAACATCGGATACGAAAGGTACCCAAAACTCATTTTATAATTTCGCTCCACTTAAAAGTTTTGAAAGATTATATTTTTCTAAACTGTATTAATGAATCAATGGATGTATAATTTTCTCCGTATATATAATACATAAATAGAAAAATAACAATATAATATGCAAGATGTACATTGAAAGAACTATTAATCTGTATGCTGATAGAGATGTTAATATGTCAAGTGCCAAGACGATGTTAAATTTATTCATTTATGATACATATTGATATGTTTAAAAATAATGACCGTTTTGTTTTGAATTAATAAGTTATAGATGGCCATGAATGAATAGAGTAGGCCAAAAACAGGTGACGATGAATGTTAATATCCAATCTAGATAAATGGTAAATATGATAAATTAAATAGAAATATAAAATTATAAAAGAAAACTGTTTTTAGGATTTTATCTTTGGAAAATCAGAAAATTATGTAATTCAAAATTAATGCATTGACCACAGGAAAAAGTGATGTAGAGTAGAATATTTAGTTACCATGTTAATAAGGTAAAAATCAATAAATGAAAAGAGAAGATAGCGTCTTTTGCGACGCGACCACAAAGGGAACAGACACGTGTGTGACACGCGTGTAGAATGCTGCATGTATTCAGCAAAAAGCAGGTAGCAAATCTGAGACTTATAACAGTTATAATTATTAATCAATGTGAGTAGAAGCTTTGATATAGGGAAAGTTAGATGTCTGAAAACTTAAGTCTTTCGCATTGTGATTTCAAAGTGAACGGACGCGTGTGTGGAAGTACTGTATATTTGCAAAGGGCTGGTTGATAATCAGAGAAGTTGAACTGCGTTCGAATTATTCTTCAATGTAGGAAAACTATTATTTTAAATTGTGAGAATATGTTTATTAAAAATACAAATTTTATTTAAATTGAGTTTCGAGTTTAAATTAAAGAAAAACGTTCAACACTTTTGTTTTCATTTCCCTAACTTTAAGTTCCATAATCCAAGTATCCGATACTACTACTGAGGAAAGATTTCATGAAAATCGGAGCTACAAAGAACATCACAACGTGGTGCATCATAACATTTGCATCAATGTAACATCACCAATAGAATAAGGCTACAGAAGTTGCAGCGACGTGGGACAACCTCCATCACCATCGCGAAACTGCTTGAAATGATCGTCGCAACTCGGGACTTCGAGATGGTCAACGTACCGCACATCATCGTCGCCCATAATTTCCGCTACAATAAAAGCATTTAAAAGCGAACTAAATTAAATATTGTGACTTTGTGGGTTCGTGAAATAACAAGACGAAGTTAGAAAACACAAAAACTACACTTTATTTTCCTCGCAATACACCGTTCACCATTACAATTTGCTAGCAACCTCAAAAACTTTATTTTCTCGAAACACAACTCTCAACTGTCTCTTCCGGTAACGATCGGCCCCGAAGTTTCCCGAATCTCCACCGCCCATCATTTGTTCATCGGCTTTGCGAGTCTACCGCCAGGGTGACACTGCTCCCTCCTCAAGGCTGGTCGTCCCGAACAGCGCCTTCGTAGCGGGCCAGGCGATCCAGGTGTACCACCAACATCTTTCCTCGGGGCACCTTCTGGATGCGGTAGACCACGTCGTTAATCCTCTTCACCACACGGTACGGTCCATGCCATGGCTGCTGAAGCTTCGGGCACCGTCCCTTGGTCCGGGTCGGGCGGTACAACCAGACCAGGTCACCTTGCTGGAACCCTTGGCTGTTGGCTTGCCTGTCGTACCGGGTTTTCATGCGGTCGCTCGCCTTCTGGATGTTCTGGCGAGCCATCTCGTGCATGTCGTGGAGGTGGTCCACCAAGTTCTCCACATACTCGGTCGCTGGCTGTTTCACTTCCCTCAAGATTGGCCCCAAGTCTGCGTCCGCCAGCTGCTCCCTCCTCAGGCCTGCGCTATCCCAGCCATCCGCAGGCACTGCCGTGACTACTCGAACTGCTGCGGCACGCTCCTTCCCCTCCACTCTTGTGCATTGGCCGCACTCTTCTGGACAGGGTCTTCGGGACATAGCGTCCGCGTTACCGTGACTCTTCCCTCTGCGATGTTCTGAGGTGAAGTCGTACTCCTGCTGCCTCTGGATCCAACGTGCTGTCTGGCCTTCCGGTCGCGCCGTCACCATCACCTCGCTCCTCGCGGGGACAACCACGTCTTCGCTCAAGACGACCCTGCAAATCCCAAGACGCTCTTCGGGTTGACGGAGTATGTCCTCTTCTCCGTTGAGCCTCAGGACCTTCCTGCCAACGTCGACCGTCGCCTCGTGGCTCCTGAGGGCATCCAGTCCCAGAATCACCTCCTCAGCCACCTTCGCGACGAACACCCACAGACGCACGGCACTCCGTCCCAAAGTCAGCTCCAGCAGGGCCTCCTCCACAGGCAAGGTGTCGCCCGATGCCAACACAAGCTGGTATGGTCGGCTCGGCTTCCTCGTCGGCAAACCATTCGCCACGTCAGATCTGATGATGGTCACGGCTGCCCCAGTGTCCACACGCACGCGGCATGGCT
Organism: Mantis religiosa; assembly: GCA_030765055.1. Classification (NCBI taxonomy): domain Eukaryota; kingdom Metazoa; phylum Arthropoda; class Insecta; order Mantodea; family Mantidae; genus Mantis; species Mantis religiosa. Next base: position 108,006,181 of record CM060954.1, on the reverse strand, counting down.
TTCCTCTTGCCCAACCGTCCGCGATGAAGCTGTCATCCATACCCCGGCTGACGGCGCGCAGTGTCACTCGAGGGGATGGTGGTAATGGCGCCGACGTGCCCCTCTCCACGACGGGCCTTACTCGTTCTTCCGGTCGCTCTTCCTGATGTGGGCAGTCTCTCTGCAGGTGCCCGGGCTGTCCACACCCCTAACACAGGCCACTAGGTGTTCGCCGGCGTCCCTCAGCTGGTCTCCTGTCTCCGGCGTAGCGGACACTCCTCGTTCTCGACGTCGGGATAGATGCTACCTTGGCCGCCTCCATCCTTAATGCCGCTGTCAGCGCCTCGTGGATGGTTTTATAATCGCCGAGCATTAGGCGCTGACGAATCTCCGTGTCCCGTACCCCGTCGACAAAGTTGTAGGCGGCTTCCCGGGATACGAACTCCAGTGGCAGGTCAATCAAGGCCTTGCCAGCTAGCTGCTCAATCGCTATGGCGAACTCCTGCAGCGTCTCCCCCGGCTGCTGTGACCTTGCCTTTAGTTGGCTGCGGTACGCTGCGGCTAAGCGGTGGTTCCCGAAACGATTCTCCAGGGCCTCCCAGATGTCCTTGGGTGCCGCCGTTGTCTGCACCGCGTTTAGGACTTCTGCGGCCCGTCCCTGGAGGCTGGCTATTAGCTGTGTGGCCTCCTCCGGTGACCATCTGTTGTGCTTGGCCACTGTGTCGAACTGGCGGCGGAAGACCTCAAATGTTGACGCGCCGTCATATTTCGGCGGTTTGACGCGCGCAGATGTTGTGTCGCGTCCCGGCGCATCGGCCTTCAAATCCTTCAGTTTTCCTGCCGACGACGTCCTCTACTATGGCGTTCAGGGACTTGACGCTGGTGTCGGCCTTTCCCTCCAGGTCGTCAACGCGGCTCGCCATGTCCTCGACGCGCTCGTCCACTTGGCCCATCCGCTTGCCCAGCTCCGTCACGTTATCCCTCACGCCGGCCAACTGTTCTTCAAATTTGGTGGCGAGGGCCTCGTTCGCAACCTTCATTTCTTCCAGCTTTGCGGCCAGGTTGTCATTTGTAGTCTCCAGCTTCGTGGCCAGGCTGTTATTTGCCGCTTCTGTTTTCGCTGTTATTTCCGCGGCCAGGTTTATTTGCCGCTTCCGTTTTCGCTGTTATTTCGGCCTTCAATTCTTGCATCTTTTTGGCGATGTTGTCGTTGGCCGTCTTCATTTCTTCCATTTTCTCTAAAATCTTTGCCAATGCAGCTTCCATTGTCGTATATCCCACTTCTGACACCAGTTGTGACTTTGTGGGTTCGTGAAATAACAAGACGAGGTTAGAAAACACAAAAACTACACTTTATTTTCCTCGCAATACACCGTTCACCATTACAATTTGCTAGCAACCTCAAAAACTGCTTATTTTCTCAAAACACTACTCTCAACTGTCTCTTCCGGTAACGATCGGCCCCGAAGTTTCCCGAATCTCCACCGGCCATCATTTGTTCATCGGCTTCGTGAGTCTACCGCCAGGGTGACAATATTTTGTTGGCGAAACCCAATTAACTCACATTAGAATAAAATATTAGTAGGTATTAATGTTCTCATCCATGGAACATAGAGTTTGAGCTGTTTATCATCTATATTTTTATTTGTGGTGGATTTGTATTCTAATGTACTGTCTGCCCTCATATGAAGGCCTTAAGAGGAATGTGTAACATGATCACTTTTGCTGTGTTTTTGCTCGCCTTCCGGATATGATATAGATGTTAGGTTCATGTAAAATACACAGCATTATCACATAACTCACCCATGCATAATGTCTATCACTGCAGTTATTTAAACGAGTATTAGATCTGGCAGTATGGATGGCTCATATGCACTCGCAAAAACTCACTTCGTAGTAAACAGATCCATTAACTACTAACAGAAGAAATAAACAGCTCAAGTTCCTCTCACCTTTATTCCCCGCTTGCTTTCTTGTGGTGGGCAGACAGTATACGCTCTTTCTTCTTTTTAATAATGAGACACGTTTCTGCCCGCCTCGGTGGCGGAGATGGTAGCGAGTCTGCCTCACGTTCAAGAGGTCCCGAGTTCGAATCTCGGTCAGGGTGAGTTATCTGGATGAGGTTTATCCAGGGTTTTCCCTTATCCTGAAAGACGAATGTCGGATGACTCTAATCTCTATGGACCCTGGGCTCATTTGAGCATCATTTCACCCATTTCATTCATCGTCCGATATGACAACGTTGGAGGACGTAAAATTACAAACGCAGTCCTTTCTAATGCACTGTTCTCTAAGCAAACGTTTTTTGCATAAATCCCACAAGTCACCGACCGGCTTATGGGTTTAATGAAGAAAATTCAACAGCTCTCATTTCTCATTGTAGTTATAATATCGTGCTTTTCAAAAGGTTTCTTTGGCTTTATGTTTGTCAATACAAACCTCTCAGATAACGCACTCATTATTCTCGGAAGAGTGAGAGAGGTACTGGCGCGCTTGTCTGACGTGTGCTATACACCAATAAATGCATCAGTCAGGTAATGGAATGCACAGAAATCACAAATGAGAATTAGATGTGATATCCACGTGGAGTAATTAGTGCGTTATCTGAGAGGTTTCTATTAACAAAAATAAAGCCAAGGAACCTTTTGAGTAGCAGAAAATATTCTGAGTTATGGGATATTTACACACATTACAGAATTATCTAAAAACAACTGAGACATATTTTAAACCTGTTTTGTAAAGGAAAAAGGCTTTGTTTATTAATATTTTCGGAGAACTTAATTTTTCACGTGAAAATTGAAAGGAAAAACTGTGTCAAATGTCGTATCAATGAACTGACTCTTAACGCACAACAAAGGAATGATTTTAAGTCCATGGAAGAATCTGCTGAAAATAAGTATTTAAGAGCCAATACTTTCAGGATGTTTCCGTTCTACGTCGGATATGTCAATGGAAGATATTATGGACCCTTAAACCGGCGGAATATAAATCCCCACTTGTACTCCGACGAACCAATTGTTAGTCACAAAACAACCATTCAACTCTTCACTTGGATGTACAATAAGTAGTTACTATGACAAGATGAGTACTTCAAACAAAGAAGAAAATACGAGACCTAGCACGTAGTAGTTCTTGTTCTTTTTCTGAGGGGAGGGGCTGCAACATTCGATTTAGTGTCGTGGAAAGATCGTGCTACAGAAATAGCGCCCATCCTATCGCTTGTCTGGACCAAAACATCTTTCAAACGTACTGCTTGATGATGTTTACCAAAAGAATCTCAACAAGCACTTATCGATGCTGCCTCACTTAAACTTACTGATGTATAGAAGAAATTAGTCCAACAGTACAAATAAAGTTGACAAAATCGTACATAATGCTATTAAAACTATTGGACAACCAAGAACTGCGTTTCTGTAAGCTTTCAACCTATTGGTTAAGTCAAAGCAAAGCACTACATCACAATGTAGTAAAGAGAGCAACTGAAATAGGAAAAACATAAATATCTACCGTAGTGTGTCCGATAATGTACAATATAGTAAATAAGAGTTGGAGTCACAAATTATAAATCTCTGTCTATAATTACGACTGCAAAGCTAATGGTTAAAGGCTTACTAATGTCACCGATCGCATTATTTCGTTGAAGCCGCGCAAAGCCGGAGCTACGCGTTGGCAGAGATAGATAGTGGCGCGCATTGCTTAATGCTTGCCGAGAGAGAGACAGAAACGGGAGAGAAAGAGACATGAGGATGTCTGGGTAATTCTTTTCCCTCCCTTGCCGTCGTGAAAAGCTGTGAAACTTCGGCAGCTTTTGAGAAACAGTGGCTCGGGTATAAATAAGCCGCAGGGTGTGGGAAGGGCCAGTTGTTAATGGAGATGCTAGTTGAGAACTGTTGTGTAGCGGACCTTTGAAGAGTACCACAAGTGCATTCTTTCGTTTGTGTACGTGTGGCAGTCAACTTTGAAGGCCACTGATTGTATGACACGTCATTTTACAGCCTGCAATGGGTGTACAAAACGTCTTTCTACTGAAATGCAGAGCATGTTAAATTTCATCAAGCAGGGCTTTTAATTCTACGAACCCACGAAGTTATACTATCAACAAACGGATTATCAAAGGTACATCAACTACTCAAAACATTCGATCATTCAGACCAGTACGAATTACTTTTATTTAATGGTAGTTCTAGAGTTAACCTTGCTAGACATCCACAGGAGCTCTCAACTCTCAGTGAAGAATAACATCACAGTGCAGCTATTACAGCTTAACAAAACTGCCACATCAATAAGATTACTCTTATTTGTAGGAACATTTATTTTCCAAACAAATGAAATAATTTGACTCAGACTGTTCACCAATACCTGTCAGAATTCATGATGTACATAGGTACTGCAGCTGATGCAGTAGAAAATGATGTACGTAATGTTCATGCTGACAAACTACAGGCTTGTTGAGATTTGGAGGAAATATTACGTTGGTGTTCGTGGCTTTCTTTTTTTTTTTTTTTTTTTTTTTTTTTTTTTTTTTTTTTTTTTTGCTTGTTCCATTTATACCCCGCCTTTAACTGCTATGGTCATATCGGCGGCCGTTCTCCTTTGGAACATACTGAAGGTGTTAACTCGTTATCTTTGGTTTTTTTTATCATCACATCACGCACACATTCACACTCTCATTCATACTTCCAGACTCTGGGGAAGATGAGGAATTATCTTGGTCGGAGAAAAATCCCCACCCCCACCGCCGGGAATCGAACCCGGGACCCCTAGTACGGCAGGCAGGTGCTCTACCGACTGAGCTACGGGGCCAGCCCGTGGCCTTTTTGTTTCGTGATTGGGTACTCCTATTCAGGGGCGGTTTCTGAGATAGTGCCGCTGTGCCATGGCACCATCTGCATGAAAACGAAAGAAAGAGAAGTGTATAGGAATTGCTCAAAAAAAAAGATTGTTTCTGAGTATCTGCTCCCTCGTGTTAAAACAGTAGCGCTCTGTCCTGGTTGTTTTCCGTGGCTTGGCGCCGATTCCAGAACGGCACCATCTACGCTCATAAGCGCCTGTGTTAAGGGCTGGGATGTCTGCTTATACACGGCTTCTTATGGGAGAAGGTTTTTCCGAGGTTTCTCTGGCGCATACTTTACGCTTCATCCGTTAGAGTGCAGTAAAGTACAGGACTACGGGACTGTACTGTGTCTCTGTCGCGAAATCGTACACGAACGCTTCGTATCACATTCTCCATGAACTGTATTATCAAACTTGTAATGTGCTCGTTACACCTGTGCGTAACAAATGTACGGATGTAATAAATGTCTATTTTCGTTTTCTTGTACGTTCTATTTGGTACACTATATTATAAAATAGGATGGATTATTGACAAAATTTCCTAAATCGGTCGAAATTGCTATACACACACGCACGCACACACATATATATTAACAAGCCTTACTCATTCATTCATTCATTCATTGAACCATCAATACAATGCCTCACCGGCCACCCCTGCTCCTATTATTATTTATTTATCGATTGTCACTTTTTATGTGTTCAACTGTTGTGCAATCGGTTTACATATCGCTAGAAAATGGAAATGAAATGTGTAGTGTTCAACGTTCACTTTTACTACATGCGGCACCACAGGCGGTGACACTGATACACGAAATGAAGATTAAGCACCGGTGAAATGAAATGGCGGGGAAAACCCACCCAAGCGCCGTGTTGTCCATCACAAATCTCACTTTGCAGTCACCTGGAATCGAACCCTGTCCGCCCTGGTGAGAGGCGAACGCTTTAACCCCTCAGCTACGGCACGGCCGGCTAGAAAATGGAACATTTCTTTGAATTCGGTCGAGAAGCGAAAGCAGCGCCAGAAACATTTGCTCCGTGTATGGGGACAAAACCATCGGCGAGCTCAAGGCAAGAAAATGGTTTTCCGGTTTTAAGAAGGGCCGTTTTGACATGAGTGACTCTCCTCGTTCAGCACAACCTGAAGATGGCCTAAATACACTAATCCACGTTAATCCGCGATAGTGTACTCGAGAACTGGTTAATGTGATGAACTGTGACCATTCCACCATCATGCGACCTTTGTACTCAATGGGCAAGGTCCAAAAAGCGGGTGTGCGAGTGCCAGAGGCTCTTATCCAAAACGATAAAATTCAACGGGTACAAAGTACCCCAGGGTTGGCAGACTTAAATAGTAAATGAGAATATATTGTTGATAACATGTGTTTTATGTGAAGGAGAATATATTTTTGAATAAATTGTTACTTAACAATGTGTTTCATGTGTTTAATTGAGTCAATTGCTCAATACAAAGTACCCCAGGGTTGGCAGACTTAAATAGTAAATGAGAATATATTGTTTATAAAATGTGTTTTATGTGAAGGAGAATATATTTTAAAATAAATTGTTACTTAACAACGTGTTTCATGTGTTTAATTGAGTCAGTTGCTCAATACTTTAAGAACCCGCTATGGACTAATGCACCAACCTGATAGTATTCAAATATGCACTGGCTGGCTCCGTAGCTCAGTCGGTAGAGCACCTGCCTACCGTGCTAGGGGTCCCGGATTCGATTCCCGGCGGTGGGGGTGGGGATTTTTCTCCAACCAAGATAATTCCCCATCTTCCCCAGAGTCTGGAAGTATGAATGAGAGTGTGAATGTGAGCGTGATCTAATGATTAAAAAAAAACCAAAAGATAACGAGTTAACACCTTCAGTATGTTCCAAAGGAGAACGGCCGCCGATATGACCATAGCAGTTAAATGGAACAAAATAAAAAAATAAAAAATATGCACTGCCTGGCAGCAAATATAGTTAAACCAGAATCTCGTACCAGAGAAGGTCATAATTAAGTGCAAGAATTTATAATAGAAACGCTGAGTGCAGAAAAGGTGTCTGATTTCAACATTATCGACAAAGAAAGAGAAGCTATAGGCAAGGGCATTTTAATTTTATTTATAAAAACTTCTGATTCTTTGTACTGAAACTAGTAATTATGGTTTGTAAATTACTGAATATTACAGCCTCATCCACACAACTAGAAAGGGAATTTTATAACTGTTCCTTTATTCATAATGCTAAAAGAAACCAGATTTCATCTGAAAAATCAAAGAAGCTAGTGTATAAAATAAATATCAATGTGTAGTAAATTTTGACCAGTAACATATATTTATAAAGTTGTTACTCATTTTAATTTACAATTATATATAAAACTGGAGTTCAGGTGAATTACCGAGTGGGATGATAGCTCAGGTTAGTTTCGTCTGTGGCCCGCATTCGGGAGCTCCAGGTTCGATTCCATGGTCAACCCATGGGCTTTTTCGGGGCTTCCCCGGGTCACCAGGCAAATGCTGGGTAAGTTAATTACTCCCCAGAAGTTCCTATTCCTCCATTATCATTCACATCATCTCTCATCTGGTGGTTTCTTTTAGGGTAGAAGTGTCGGCGGGTGTCTCGACGTTGCATGGCGGAATTATGTGTTCGTCCTTCGGTGGAACAGTCTTCTAGCTTCGAGACGGCTTAGTGAGTCATTTCAGGAACGCGATAGGAGGGACACCGTTTGTACAGGCCAGCCGGGAGTTTTCCGAGCTCTAAAATGGCGGCCTCCTGTCCCCGAATCGGCCTGGTAGACTCTTTCGGGTCGACGGTAGATCAACCTGGACTGGACTACGCACGGAGGGAATTCGGCCAACGCAAAGGAAGTCCCTGACAGGAATGTGCCGCCCTAAACACTGTGGGACAAGGACAGTAAACGTGTGTGAGAGAGAACGCAGCTACACAAGAAGTAAAACGTTAAAAAAAAAAAACATATGCCCTATTCTCTCACCAAGTAAACTAAAACCAAGAAGATTTGTTCACAAAAGTAGAAGGCGTCAGTGTTTTTGAATAAGCTGTAACTGAACTGACCCGAGTGTCATAAACAAATACCAGGCAGGGTATCGGAACGTGTCTAAACCCCCCTTGCACCTCATTCCACTGGGACTTTCTTTGCTTTGGCGAACAGTAAAAACTTGGTCTATAGCACCTATGCGCCCAATTGGACACCCCCTTGAAGAAGGAGGTGAGAGGAGCGGCCGTCCCAAGGAGATACGACAGTGCAGAGGGCAGGGCCCCTACACTTTATCAGTTGGAAACTCCCAGGTAGGCTAGAATAACCGGCATCCTACCCGCCATGGTCCCGAAGAGGAAGTTTTATACCAAAAGCATATCACCCTGCCATGCAGCGCCAAGACACACGTCGACACTTCTACCCTGAAAGAGACCACCAGATGAGAGATGATGTGAAATGATAACAAAGATGAAATGGAGGGACAGGAAATTCAGGGGTTGTAATTAACCTACCCAGCACACGCCTGGCGATCCGGGAAAAGCCCCGAAAATAACTGGGCCACGGGAATCGAGCCCGGACCTGACAAATGCAGGCCACAGACGAAACCGCCTGAGTCATCCCACTCGTTAAACACTGGCATACTTCACCTAGGGAAAGGAAAGAGTGCTTAGGAAGGTATTCATGCATAAAGAATTGTGCTGTCCTGCGATTTTTTTTAATGTTACGTCCTCCAACGTTAAGTCATATTGGACGGTGAATGAAATGGTTGAAATGATGCTCAAATGTGTCCAGGGTCCATGGAGCTTAGAGCTACCTGACATTCGTCTGTAAGGATAAGGGAAAACCCCGGAAAAACCTTATCCAGGTAGCTCACCCTGACCGAGATTCGAATTCGGGACCTCTTGAACATGAGGCAGACTCGCTGCCATCTACGCTACCGAGGCGGGCATCCTGCAATGTCAATTCTGTAAGTCAACGAGAGGAAAATACTGCCGGTATGTGTACGGGAAAGTTAAACCTAAAGGATTGCTTTCTAGTCTATATCCATGACACTTGCTCCTAACTAAAGTCTAGAGAACTGTGCAAAAGAGATTTTTCATCTTCCTTCTCGCTGTAGTAATTCTCTGGTTGGCTGAGGTGTTTTTGGATATTAGTGGAATTTCCTCAGCGGAACATTTCTTGAGATTGTTAGGAAGTAACTACAGTACGGCCGGCCGTTGTATCTCCGGCTCTGACGTTTTGCAGCTGCAGGAGACGGAGGGAGAAGATTAATAGTACCAACATACAACAATGTGTAATTGAAAACATATCCTCAAAATTATGTTTAGAAGAAAAACATAAGACTATATTAGCTTTAAAACATTGCAATCCAATTTGCAGTTTCATATCATGCAAGATCTTCATTACAACCCATTCTATTGGAATATTTGTTTCACACCTTATATGCACACTAACTACTTCTATTGGTAGTACTGGGAGTCTGTACATCCTCTGTCGTGGTCAGGAAGTTAAAATTGTCTGCTAGCGCCAATCAGCATTATCCCTGCTAGGCCTGGCTTCCGAATCCAACACCGTGTTGCCAGTTTAATTTTATGTGGACCACGTGCGTGGCTTCAGTTGCTTTTGGTATTTGCGCTGGTGAAGTTTCTTTGCTATTTTGTGCGTACGCGAATTCCGAATTTTAGTGTCTGTAAGTCCTATTATTGCCGCTGTTATAATAATATGGCTACTGGTTCGTGAAATATGCAAATGCGTAAAATATTTAAAATACACATTGTTCCTGTGCTTGAAATTCCCGCTAAAGAAGTGGCATCAGCCCGCTTCCCCCTCTCGAGAAATGTCAGAGCCAGAGAACGGCTGGTCAAACGCATCCTCGATATATAATGTTGAAATCGTTCTGACAGCCCTTGTGGACTAGCATATAGGACAGTCTCCTACCCTCGGAGTCTACAGTCTCCCGCCTCGGTAGCGTGGTGGTAGCATGGCTGCCTCACATTCAAGAGGTCCCGAGTTCGAATCTCGGTCAGGGTGAGTTACTTGGATAAGGTTTTCTCCGGGGTTTTCCCTTATCCTGAAAGACGAATGACAGGTAACTCTTGTTAAAATAGTTGCAATTAATTAGCAGCTTTTATTGAATTTTTTATGCTTCATTTGCCTACTCTATATCTGTGAAGTTTATTGATTTTAAAAATTTGACGAAACATTTTAGATGTGTGTTAGTAAGTTCCTCTTTGGTTATGGGCCACGCGCATTGTCTGCTTTTTATTTTCCTGATCATGTCGTTTCTTTGCTTGTTTGTGATTGGACATCGGAATATTATGTGGTCTACTGTTTGGTCCTCTTTTTGACATTATAGCTGGAGTCCAACCAATAGACTTAACTATAGATGCTAAGGTAAAATTATACAAAATTACTAATACAGACCGAGACTATGATGCACCCCTACAACCAATACACTGGCAACATCCAGCAAGAAGGATACCTCAAGATGCAATACCATATCCAATGCAAATAGGGGAGCAAAATAGGGGAGAAAGTAGCAGCCGTCATATTTCAAAACGAAACTATAACCCAACGACTAACATATAAACTAAGTGAAAAGTGTTCCAACAACCAGGCGGAGGCAATTGCTATTTTAAAAGCTCTGAAAGAACATATCATGCCAGATATGCCGCATGAAGACAAGCAAGTAGCAGTGTACACTGATAGTAAAGTAACGCTTTCACTACTAAATAATAAAAAACACAATTTAATAATAGAAAATATCCATTAAACACTTAGAAGTTTGGAACAAAACCAATGAAAAATTTATTTTAGCTGGGTGAAGGCACATATAGGTATAGCTGGAAATGAACTAGCAGATAAACTGGCGAAAGAAGCAGCTGAAGACAAAGAAAAAGAAATCGTATAAAACAGAATTCCAAAAACATCAATTAAAACAATGTTAAATGACATATGGTTACAGAAGTGGCAAGAAAAATGGAACAATACTACAAAAGCTGCATTAACTAAGACCTTGTTTCCATCTGTCAACGACAAACTCAAAATAAAGCTCCTCATAACGCCAGAATTTACTTCAATAGTCTCAGGGCATTGTTATACAAAATCATACCTTCACCGATTTCACATCATTGATGACCCAACATGCCCATACAAAGAAGGAGAGCAAACAGTGAATCATATCATATATCAATGCCCAAACACGAAACAACAGAGGACGCAGCTAATAAATGAAACAAGAAGGAAGGGAGACGTTTGGCCAATTAACAACCAACAACTCATAACAAGACATTCTCAAGTATTTCAGCGGTTCATTCGAATTAACATGCGACTTTGTAAAGTCTGTTTAGTTAACTGGTGTGCACGTCGGCCGCTGCCTTTGACGAACCCTTATAATCGTTTTTCAACGGCGACCCTCCTTCTCCCAGATCTTCCTGCAAGGTTGCCACCTTTCTCGATACGTCATGGGTATCGTACGAGGTTTCGTCTAAATAAATTATCGTATGTCTATTACTGCAAAACTTCCTTAGTTTTGACAAATATATCGCCAAGCTACAATTCTACTGGATTCCATAATAACCCTTATGTTATTCAAAGTGCGGTATTTGAAACCCAGCTCCTTCAGGAGACCGCGCAAAGTGCAGTGCCCACAAGGAAAATCACAAATTTCTTGCAAATGTGCAACCAATTCGTCTAAGGTGGGCGCTCTCCCTTTTGCATAGAATCTATAAATTTCTCGAAGAATTAAATCCCATGTGAAATTATCTACTTTAGAGAAACGTTTCCTTTTGTTTTCACACTTGATCGGCGTCTTTGGTATTCCTTTCGTCTCAATATTTCTTACTGTATTTCTGTGAATACCCAGAATTTATCAGGTTCATTGCACGATCCCTTACCAAGATTATCTGTCAGCACATATTTATATGTGTTCAAAACAAGCGCTCGAATTTGCTTAGAAACAGTTCCCGTTATAATTTTGTTTTGTGAGGCTTTTCCAGTAACATAATTCGGCCCAGTTATTCACACTATTGTCATCACTTTGATTATGTTCACTTGACTGAAAATAATCTACTACTTGATTTGAATTTATCACTGCATTTTCCCTCCCACGGTCTCCACATTGTGACACACAACAAATTTCTGTACGTAATGAAACAGATCAACTGGAAGTTGGAACTTTGGCAACTGAGACTCCACGTGGAGTAGACATGCGACTGTCACTTCGAGAAAATCAGGGTTGCTATTGGTCCTCAACGACAGTGTTCCATTCCTGAAGTGTGGAGATAGATTTATGACGGTCATTAGTGAGCGGGAGAGTAGTTTCCTTTGAGCGGCCAACTGCACTCCCGTTCAACTATAAGAAACATTAGTGCAAGCGCAGAGAACTCAAGAACGAGTGGAATAGATTCAATATAATATTGTAAATAATATATTCGCTATCATTATAAATTATAGTTGTGACAAAAGTAAGATATGTAAAATTGTAACATTGTAAGATAATTCATTTAAAGCATGTAATATTACTCCGGTAATGGGGCATGCTGATTAATGACAATATAAAAGTCCCTGTGGACCTCTGTGTTATTGAGTTGGTTGACGTCTGCAAGTCTTGAAAGAATACCGCAATTTCTTGAAGTTCTTGCAAGTGGTTTATCAGAATGTTGGTTGGATCCCCATTCTCGGCAATGTAGTTGACAGCTGCTCCTTAAAGATTGTGTTTACGTCCTATGTGGTCCTAAGTACAGTTTCAGCGAAGATACAGCGTCGCTTTCTGTGACCCGTCATTGCTATTAAACATTTTAGTCGAGAAAAATGTATTCAAGAATATAATATGTGGTGTACATGTTAAACAGGATAACCGTATAGTTTACACTCTTGTATATAAAATTCTGAATTATTTGAAGATTCTCGAAACCCTAAACGTTACACGTCCAGAGAAACTTATATTAAGTGTTTAACTTATTTGAAAGTGTTGTGTACTACATTGTCAAAAAAGATTCTAAAACTTTAAAGTAATGATGTTTAAGATATCAAAAGTATAATTTCTAATTGGTAATTTATTTATATTAGAATGTTTCATAAATAATTCTTAAATTTGTTAACTGAAAGTTGTGCCGTGCAGAGCGTTACAATTTCAATTACTTGTGTCGTATGCTTACCTTCATAATCAGTTTTTGATATTTAAATTTCTTGCCTGAACCGGATATTGCAATTTGTCATTACCACTCATACATATATTTAATATATCAAGGACTAGTCTTTATTTCAACGTGTTTTTCTGCTTTTGTCCATCTTCAGCAAGGTCGACCTCCTCGAATACAACGGGTTTGGAGGCCATTGTATAACTCTCATTCACATTTCCACACGTAACGTTGTAATTGCAAGTGATTAGAATCACCTTCACTATTTTTCTATATAGTTATAAATTTTTAGTCACTATTGGTACTTTTTTAAAATGGCACTCGTCAACCTTGAATTATTACGCAAAGACAAGCTCACTTACGTGGTTTAATTCCAGATGTGATAAATACTGTCCCTGTTCTTCAGCAATAACTACGCTTTGCTACCATTTTGTGCCGTGCCTTTATACTATTATTTAATTTTTTTCTTTGCACCGTGGAAGGCTTCAAATGGGTCTGGGAAACTATAGTAGGGATGCCTGATAATTTAAAAATACAATTATAACCAAACTGACAATTCTTTATTGATTACTTGAAATCCTTATCTTTTAAAAGATATAAATATTTTTGATTCTATGAATTACATAATTTGAGATTTGAGCATCAGAAATATATCTTTGGACTAGTGAACAATGTTTTCTAAACAAAGAAATATATTTTCCCCAACTTTCTGCTTAAGTCTATAATTTTACTTCGTAATATGAGATGAGTTTTACCATACTGGCGTGGCCTGGTGTGTGTAGCCTGGTCTCGCTAGATCGCCCTTGTTGACTCGGAGAAAACTCACTTTCCACGCAACGCAGGTACTGACAGGCTGTTCACAACAAGAAGGTTTTTGCTGCGTACCCACCCAGGTTTTGGGTTTAACCGCAGGTTGAAAATTTTTGTGATGCAGTATGGGGTGGGATTATTTTGTTGAGAAATTTTTATAATGCAGCTTTTCTTGCTCCTCTGATTTTGTACAGGATGCCAAACATTTTTTTCTTTCACCCTGGTGTTTATTGGAGTAATAATGGGGTAAATTTGTTAAGCCAAACAGCTCATTTGAAGATTGTGGAGTTCAGCTTTTGCTGCTGTTCGGCTTTCCAGTTTTTTTTTTTTTTTTTTTTTTCTTCTTTTTCAGTTTACTTTGTTAAGAAGAAGTGGCCTGGTGCCGGTACATTGGGGCTCGGCTTACAGATTAAATACTTACATATATATTTCTGGATTTAGCGTTTGTAGTCTTTTAGGTTTAGGCAAAACCCATTCGGCTACCTTATTTCGCGCCGAGAATAGCTTGGCTTAGGTTTTTTTTCCTTATATAGTTTTTGTTCTTGAATATTTTTATATATGTACATATTTACATGGGCGTTTATTGCACGCCCGTATATTCACACACACACTCATACCTATACACACGCACACACACGGTATCACTATACACACTATACACAGCTGCAGTGGTGACGATCTCCCCTGCCGTGAGCGGGGGCATCTGCCGTAGATTTGTGCGGCCATTTGCCGGGGATGCTGGGCGCGCAGATTGGGCGAGCCGCCGTCGTTTATAATATCTTTATTCGGGCATGTTTACGATGCCGCGGCTCGCCTCTGCAAGTATTGTATATTGTTGGATTTTTGTGATGTCTTATGTGCGCCCAGGTGGAGGAGGCCCGTTTCAGGATGTCCTCGGGTATGGAACGGGATTTGGTTTCTGTGTGTATTTGGCGGTTTTTGGTGCGGAAAGGAAAGGATAGGATCTTTCTTGGGGATAGGTTCTGGATGGTTTGGAGGTACTGCAGGGTGGATTTGGAGGCGTTGGCCCAGGCCACACACGCGTACAGGACCACCGATGAAATTAATGACTTGTACAGGACAAGCTTCATCTTTAGTTTAACTTGTTAGCTCCTGAAGATGGAGCCGACCGACCGACCGAGGTGCTGGCTGGCTGTACTAAGCCAGAAGGTTTTTGCTGCGTGCCAACCCGTTAAGGGTTTTACCGTAGTTAAGGTAGTTGGGATCCCTCCCCCCCCCCTTTTATACCAGTCAAGGTGCGCGAGGGCTTCTGGGAGACGGGGTGACAGATTAGTTGTATACTTGCAACGCTGCTCGAACAATGCGTGGGGACATCTAGCGCCTAAAGGCCGAACTCCCTGGTCCTAGAGTTGTGGATAACTTGGGCGTAATGGTTGTATACTTCTAGGCGCTGTTTGAACCCGGCGCAAAGTTAACTATAGCTGTTTCAAATATATAAGTAATAGACTTCAACACAATGTGCTGAAGCAACTTCCTTTAATTTATTTTTATTGCCTTTGTGTGTTATAATTATATCCAAAAAGTAAATCCCGGTTTCCTCATTTACGATTAAGAGGTGCGATAGAACAGCAGTTCTATTCTCTCAAATATCTGTGTCACAATATAATTTCTATCCAGATTTCTCATCGTCAATTTCAAGATAATCCCTTGATAGAGCCACAAGTATAAGAAGTGTTGTCGCTGGTGCATAAACTAATATACGAAATGTACTTTTGAATAAAGCTATATATTATTTCTGCATAAATTACAGATGTGGTGAGTTAAGCAGGGATGTGTTGTTGAATAAAACTCGAAACCTTAACTAGGGCTAAAATCAGAACTCTCGTTTCCTCTTAAAACCAGGAGTACCTGAGATGAAAGATACGACAGCTCCTTCCTTGAAATTCCTGCAAGGCTCTCAAGAATATAAGAATAGCGTTTAAACTTATACAGGAATTTAGGAACTCTGAAGTCAATAATACTGACGCCTTATTCAATAATATGCCTCAAATTTCAAAATAAGCGTTAAATATCTTATAATAAATTAACATAACCTATTTAACATCTTGTATAAAGTATCACAGTATAAACTAGAAATAACCGCGCAAAGTTATCATTAGTGTTGAGAAATACAGAGTGATTTATATAAAACTGATATATTTCTTTCTTTAATTATTCCTTTGGAATAATTCATTGACCCAATTTTAGCACCAAATTAAGCAGAAGTTTCTGGAGTTTCGATTCCTTGTAACTAGATGCGCAGATGTTTGTGTTTTATTCCTAAGTGCTATTGTTGGCAGCTGTTTTTGACATTTTGCTCTATCAACGTGAAAATGCAGTACACATTAAACCAACGACTCTTCCTTGTGACGCAATACTGAATTAAGAATTTAATTACACCTGCTCAAAGGGCATACCAGAGAGAACTTGGTGTTTGCAATCTTCCCAAAAAGAAATACAATACTGGCACTGGTAAACAAATTGGAAACAGCTGGATATGTGGTGCGTGAAAAAGGCAAGCATCGTTCATTTAGGCTTCCCAAGGTTGTTGTTGACGTAGGAGCACGACTGGAGCAGTCACCCAGAAAAAATAATTAAGACGTTTGTCGCAGGAGAAGGGTACACCTACTCAATGTGTCAGAGAGCAGCAAAAAGTTCAGGCCCAAAGCCGTATAGGGCTACGGTTGTTCATCAGATAAGGATAAACGATTGAATTATTTTCGTTGGCTTCGTTCATTGCGCAAAATCCTATCATACTGTCCATCGCTGGTTCACAGATGAAGCGTGGTTCCATTTATCCGGTTATGTGAACTCACAAAACTCACGCCATAGGGACATTGAAAATTCAGATATAATCCATGAATCACTTAAAATCGGAGTTTGGGTGCGCAATATCCATACAGAGAATACCGAGGCCAGCTTTTTTTTAATCAGACTGCAGAGTACCGACTGATTTTTATGGAGTTTGTTGAACAACTGGACGATGTAGAGCTGAGACAAGGATATTTTCAGCAAGATGGCGCTACATGTCATACATCAAATGAATCCATGGAACTAATTGCAAGTTTCCTTGGCGATCGGATAATTTTCAGGAGCCTGTGGCCACCGAGATTTCCGGATTTGACATCGCCGGACCTCTTTCTATGGGTTTACTTAAAATACAGGGTTTACGCCACACGTCCCCAGACATTGGACGATCTGAAGCACAACAGCACACAGTAGTTTCAAGCTATTGCCAATAGAGTCCTCCTACGAGTGGCTAGTAACATGGAACGACGTGTTGAGTTCTGTTTTATACAGGATGGAGGACATTTTCAAATTTGCTATAGCAGTAAATAATCTTCCAATTCCTCTACATTTTTGGTGTAATAAGTTGCCAGTAGCATAATTCGTTTTGAAACATTTAATTAAATAAATGTATCAGATCTATATAAATCACTCTATATATGCAAATGCATGTTTTTATTGACAGATCTTATCTCAATGAAACTTGCCAATTATCCATTTCATACCAAATTAAGAAGATTATAACATGGCTCTTTCTACATATTTGTGCATATTTATTAGTTTTTATTTAAACTCTATCCAGTTTTAGAGTCAAGTTACCTGGATAATAGCATTCTTAAAAAAGACACATCTCTTTCTTCAACCCTCTATCATGTTTTGTACTTGAAAATATTAGGCTTGCCATTGCGAGGTGATTCCAACCTGTTTCCAACGTGTTCCCATAATTGTAAAGAGAGAAAATTAGAGGGTAAATGTATTTTTGTACCTTAACATTCTTGGAAAAGGCTAGTTTCTGTCCCAAGTCACTAAATGCAAAGGCTCAATGCAAAGAGCTTTAAACCTGTCATTGTAAAGAAAGAGAGAACTAGAGGCTAAAAGCTTGTGTCTCTTTCTTTAACATTCTTGGAAAAAACATTTTTATTCTATCTTATTGATATATTGACCGTGGAATCACTAGGGTCAGTGCAAAGAGCTTTCTGTTTAAACCTATGCCTGTTACGTAAAGAAAGAGATAAGTGAACTGATCAAGATTAAGGCATATGGAAGCGTATGCTTTAAGTTTCTTTTTAACTAAAGTTCTCCAACTGTAATAGTGCAATTATATTTGCAGTATCACCCAAGTAGCTGTCGCAACCAAAACTCAATGATTGACACATCAATCACCACTGAAATGAAAATAATAGACAGCTTTAAACTGTTAGAACGTCTTAGAGTTTACAGTAAAAATGTAGATGAAACAGTTCATATATATTAAGGCTGTTTCGAGACATCAATATTAAGATCTTCTATGGATCCTCACAACGTACTACATGTCAATGCCAATGGAATACTTTTCAAATAAGTACTTCTCAAAACAGAAAAGCCCAAGAATCTCAAATGAAGATGAACTTATTACTTGTGGCTATCAATAAGTGGTAAAATAAGCCAAGATGAAAGGTCTAGCTATTATCAAATTACTTTATTATCGTCTACACTCAAAAACTGCTCCAATATGTTTAATTTTGGAAATGTTCATTTAACAAAGGATTCATTTTTCTGCTTACGAAACAAAATGCATCACTTTTTCCAGGCAATGGTCTCCACCAATAGATTTAGAACTGCATTTAAGTGAAGACAGACTCCAGTGTGTTCAAAATATAAAAACAATAACCGCCATGGGTTCATACTATACATGAAAAGTCTAAAGAATGGCTGCATAAAACGCCCTAATTACCTTATTATTTCCCAAAGAGAGGTTGGAGTGTTGATCTTTCTGAAATTTTAACCACTTATAAGGCAGTTGTGAGATCCAAACTGTGTACACAGCCGTCATCTGTGGTTCTGCATCTCCTAGTACTCTAAAACATTAGCAAAATACAATCTACACTCTAAGAATAAATCTTTAGGTAGTTAGCCATATTATACAATTTTGTATAGGGCCACAGCAGTACTATTAACGTAGTGCTGGCAATGAATGGATAGTAAACTGAAGTGAAGTGAACTCGTAACTGAACTTTTTTTCTGTAAAATTGCCAGCTTTTATACACAATATATCCGAAATTATTTACCATTTGCATTTTCGTACGTAGAAACTACATAGGTACGTTTCCCTAAGTCTTATAAATGCTTTGCTTAAGACTTGATCGGATTTTATTGCTGATTTTTTTTTTCGAAAGTAATTTTGAGATATTGTCCGTGTGTGACAAGGGTACTCGTCATTTCTCGGAGGGTGCTTTACTAATGTTTCTATATTTAGAGGTTATTGGAAAACTGGGACGTACATGCTATGCCCAGGTGTGTTTGTGTGTGTGTGTGTGTGTGTGTGTGTGTGTGTGTGTGTGTGTGTGTGTGTGTGTGTGTGTGTGTGTGTGTGTGTAAATAAAAGCGCAAAATAAGCGCTTGTAAATATTGTACATAACAAAAAAGAAAGTACACTGAAAGACACTAATTTAATAAAACTGTTCTCGGTGGGCTAAGAAAGGTCAGCGTATTGGTTTTATATATACCTACGTAGAAAATAAGCATTTAATTCCTAACTATAACCTCAATGAAAACTTTAGCCTGTAAGCCGGGCCCGTTTGTACCGGCACCAGGCCATGAAACTCAAAATAAAAACCTGAAACCTGAAAAGACTGCTCATCCTTTGATTCTAAGCTTCAGAGGTGCTGTTAGTTTTGTGCGGTTTGCTTAAGCATTCTATACAGCCTTCGGAAGAAGGTTGCCTCCAACCATTGCTCGACAAAGTAATCATAGAAACCTTGGAGCTTTTCATTTTTAGGTTATGTTCCTGGAATCGTAAACAAACATCACTCATTCTTAAAGGTATACTCCAGTACAAGTACATGTTCTTGGTGAATTAGTAAGCTCATTAGCCATGAATCATGTTATACTTGAGTAAAAGAGCGGTGGTGGTACTGATGGTGGTGGGGAAGTGTCTCGCACCCCAGGTGTAAACCTCCTTCAATGCTTCTCCAGCGGAATTAAATTTAAGTTACACTTTCGTCTTAAACCTCGAACTTTCATAGGTGACAGTTTATGACCTCAGATCTATTAATTTACTTTGACAAATTGGAAGTCATTAGCACATCTAACGAAAACAGTGTGTGAATACCTATCTACCGACCAGAGGTCTCCGAGAAGAAATTAAATACTGGTACTAGTGAGATTCAAAATGGGATTATATCTGCAAAGCATTCATCCCAAGAGTTGCTGTTCTTTCAATCGAATGTATCTCCAAGACATTTCTGAATTATATGGATAATACCGTTCCAAATGTCAAAATTTGTTAAGAGAATTTACACTTTCACTTCACACTTCGCAGTAAAATTTATTCTAGAAAGTTGAATCAAACTTTAAAGGATTTTCCATTTAAAATGTCTAATAACCTGGAAATCAAAACATTTTACCATCAGTTATTTTACCTTGTTTTCTTTACTATATATTATTTAAAAAATAATAAGTTCAAGAAATTAATTTTATCTTTCATTCCCTATTAAAGAAGATATTCACTGTGCATTCTAAGAACATCCGATCTAATGAAGGAAATAAATCGTAAATTCTTCTTAAGAAAGAATTCTACATATAAAAGAATGATACTAGAATGCAATTCACAGCACCATAGAGTTTTAACTTGGTATACTATTTGTAACATATACTCTTTATAATTTAAATAAAACTTAAATGTAAACTTGCTCTAGCACAGTATCTTTAAGTTATTCATCAATAAAGATGGGTCAAGCATTATATCGATCTATAGCCCAAGGGCTTCAATTCAAGAGCATTCAGAGAACAACGAGACTTAATAGGGCTATTCCCTACCACGCCTTGTGAAATCAGTGCTTTCAAACGATGAAATATTTTAAACATAGAACATTGTTCTAAGGTATCGAGTGTTTGTGGTAAGAGCAAACTGCATAATCCACTGCAAACTGCATAAGCACTGAATTTACGTCAAACATGAAGTATCAAGCGTCTAATGAAAAGTATCAATTTATATGGAAGACCATACATGCCAGCCTTAAGTTAAAATACTAAAAAATACTCTATTTTTGCGCAGTAAACTCCTTGAGTTTAATCATTAGGTATTATTCGCATTAATAAGACATTCAGCGAACATTACACAACTAATAATGCTAATAAAAAGATCGTGTTACTTTAAACTACTGTGTAAGCTCTTAGAATTGCCAAGATTCCTATCTTAAGATAGCAGTCACATATATTCATATGTTTAAGTCTTATAAGAGACTCACGGAATAGTACATATAACATAAATTCAAATTTTCTATCCATATAAGATTATTCACCATAGTTTTCCCTGGAAATGCTTCAAGCTAAGTAAGACTACTTGGAAATACATATACATATTTATATCATGTCATAGAAACATACATCTAACAAAGTTTTCTCAAACTCCTTCAGTCAGATAGTGCAGTTACACTTGAAAAGAAATGTAAACATACCACATGGAGTATAGAAAGGTAGAGTCAGACTGAAAAATTCAATGTCATAGCCGGGATTTGAACCACAGATCTTCTGGTCCAGCCGCTCTAACCATCGAGCTCCTATGGCCAACGTGCCGATGTGACATTAAAGTCTCCAACTGACTCGTGTTTTTCCCGGTAAACCACTAAGGAGTTCTCATAAACACATGACTCTACACATGTCATACATGCCTGACTATCTTTCCATACTTTAGCCTACTCAAAGCTAGTGTGAAAGAACAATTAATTTCCATTAATTGACCTAATAGTGGTTAACTATAAATCCCGGGTCTTAAGGTACTTTCACGTTGTAAGTCGCTATTAAGGTAGTTGTCTCATGTGTTTATGAGAGCTCCTAAGTGGTTTACCAGGAAAAACACGAGTCAGTTGGAGAATTTAATGTCATATCGGCACGTTGGCCATAGTAGCTCGATGGTTAGAGCGGCTGGATGGCAACCAGAAGATCTGTGGTTCAAATCCCAGCTATGGCATTGAATTTTTCAGTCTGACTCTATCTTTCCATACTTTAGCCTACACATGGCCAGTGTGAAAGAATAATTAATATCACACGGAGTGTTTCGAAAATAGCCACTATGAAATAATTTAACATAATAATGTATACTTTAAAAGCCTCTGCATGTTCTTTTTTTTCTTCCTTTTGCTATAAGTTTTTGTCTCTCACTTATTGATATCCAAATACATAAAATCATGCAAAATTAATTCAGAATGAAGAGAACCTCTAAGGCCCTTTATAGAAAACTTCAGGTGTACAGTTAAATTTGTTGTCGATTTTAATCACAATTGTTAGTAATCTTTTTGAGAAAACAAAATAACTTCAACTTTTCCTTGTAAAGTATAGTTCGGATGGCAGATTTTCTTAGTGTTCTGCTTTCTTTCAAATAAAAATTAAGTCATAAGAAAGAAATTTTTGTGTTTTCTGTCATAAGTGGATAAGAGTGTGTCCAAAGCTAAGGGATAGTACATAAGATGCCATATTACTTGTTTTACACGTAACACACATTTAGTTATATTAAAGTGCTGAAGGAATATACAAGAACTGTTACTTCAGTTCGAAAAAAAAAAAACCATGAATTACATGCTCCTCTTACAAAGGAACCAATGCGTTTGTCAACACATTTTCAGGTAATCCAATGAAACTCCAAAGTATGCGGTTTGATCCGCAGTAAGTTTCCTGACCTCCTTTGGAGCACTTTCTTCTTTTAAGAAGAAAATTAGAAAGAAAACGCATGGATCAATGTCCGTGCTATGAAGTGGTCACATTTTGCCTCCCTTTCAAAAAAGGAAAAAAAAAAAAAAAAAAACGATATGACATGACCCTGAGATTAAACATCTTGTACAGAGCGGTGATTACAGTGTGAGCAGAGCGTGGACGAACTCCGTCCTGCATTGAGTATATCATTTGCATAGCGAGACTTATTACCACACTTGATAGCTAATACTTCTTATCCAGTATGGCTTTGCGTGCGGTTACATGGCTAGAAATTCCTACACATACATTGCATATGCAGTAGATTGTTAATACCGGAAAAGTGAAGTTTGGAATGTAAAATTCTTTGAATAGACCAATGAGAGACTTGCAACTCAATAGGGCCCTCCTTGATCATTTGCCGAGTCAAGCACTTGCGTGCTGCCTCGATGTTTCAAGAGTACTGAAACCATGGGGGTACGCTTGTTTTATCTCTGATAAAAAAAGTGTTTAATTTGGTGACAATCTAATTGTTTGCAAAGAACTCACTTTGTATGAAAGTTATCACGTAAACGTCCCTCCACGAAAAACTACAATTTTCATATGTTGATGATTTGTCAACCCTTCACCACTGATAAGTATGCATGGTGATTGGTAACAGCCAACTTGTGATGTCATTTAAGGAACTTTACAATGTTGTTTACGTTTACGCCAGAGGTTCTACTTCCATTAATCCTGGACCCGTAGGACCAAGGACCCGGGCCTGCTCCTACCCGGGAGCCGAAGCTCCGGGGTTCTTTCCATAGGGCAATATCTGGAGTCTAAAAAGCCCTCCCCCATCAACTCGAAAATCAAGACGGGTGGAAGTGGATACGCCACTTACGGGCGTCAACCCCGCAGGGAAGACTAACGAAAACCTCGGTGGGGCCGCCCGGTGATCTAGCACACCTTCTACTAGCTCTGCAGGCTAGTACCCGGGACATATTAGGTAACCCTCTACCCCTCCAGGCGGCCGTAGCCTGGCAGGAGGTACCCAATTTCCGTGGGTGTCGGGAACACACTGCCCCCTAGTGTCCAACCCAATCCGAACAACTCCCAATCAGGGAGGGGCTCCAATATTCGGCCCGAGGGTCATCTAGTAACGTCAGAGGTACCACGAGTGCTAGGGGTCCGCAGCGCCCGCACCACGGCAGCTGAAGGGGACGGATCCCTTCCCCTACGGGGAGGAATTTTACACAGACCTCAGCTCTCACTCGCACAATTTGAACAACGCTTCTGTTTTAAACCAGTAATTAAAGAGAAGAATTTTGTGCTGACTCCATATAATTTCGAATCTACAAATATAGGTAATTATTCATAACGGTGCTGGCATTGTGCGGCCTAATACTTTCTGCAGATTTTACGTAGAGTATGTACGAAATACGAAGTCATATGAGTTCTTCTTCTTCTTCTTCAACTTCCCTAGTTTACCACTATCGTGTTGTTATGAGATTCTTGTTTCTTTATCCCTTTGTCTTTAGACGTGAGTTGAGGAACCGAAATTCTGGATCAGATAGAGTACCCAGTCCGATGCCTGGTATGTGAGTGAGAGGAAATGACAGAATGGGGGTTAAATGGATGAAAGGAAAGGTGATAATGGAAAAATTGGGGGAATGATAGCGGGGGAAACGGGAGATCCCGGTGAAAATCTGTCCGGTTGTCATGTTGTCCACCGTAAATCTCACATGCAGTCGCCTGGGATCGAACCTGGGCTGTCTTGGCGAGAGTCAACAGTCACGGCGCGGCACGCACATGAATTCCTGAAATCCAAAATCAGCAATGCTGCGCTGTTGTCTGTAAAAATCACTATGCGAGAGAGAGGAAGAGGGAGAGATAGATAAGATGATGCACTGGTTCAGCTCATTGGTATTGTCGCGAACCCGTATCTACGATCGCGTGGCTTTTTTACACAAAAGAAACTGATAGGAGGGCAGTGTGAAAACCAAGAGCCCGCGGACAAAGATAACAGGTAGATAAGGGTCTGCCGAAACAAACAAACTGAGATAAATGGAAATTTCTAGTTACTTCTGGACTGATAGATATTGTTCGCGTTCTGGTTTATTTGCGAATCATCTAGAAATTATCTGTGAAGTATTTAAAGAGGCGACGATTGGCCAAGAGGCGAGTTGCAAGTTGTAAACAGTTGTGTGAAATGAGAGACAGTCAGCTTTGTTGTTGTAACGAGAGCTAAGGGTGTATTCTGCTGTCACTGTTTGTTATTGTGATCGACCTTGGTAGACTGCGTATATGTGATGTAATGTTGTTACATGAGAATTGAACAGTGTATTGCTACGGAAATAAAAGAGATTTTTAATTTCTGCAACTCGGCCTTTTAATTCTACGAACCCACAAAGTTACAGTATATTCCCAATAATAACACCCACTCAGACCTCAAATTTTCAAAACTCACCGATCATATCCTACACCTCTATCGTAGCTAATATCTAAACTTCCTTCTAGTTTCAACCACCCCATTCGCGGCCTCTGAGAGTATGACCTCGACCCCGGAGAAGAGACCCAGACTTGTACTCGGCCCACCATAAACATCATACATACACCATACCTCACCTAATACAAACACGTTCTCTTAGAGCTACAACATCTCTAACTAAACCACCACCATCTAACCACCATCCCTTAAATGAAAGCCCCATCCTTATGCCAGTAAGGGACGTAGTCTCGGTATGGCAATAGTCGAAGGACCGCAACATCGCAGAAAGGAGTAAGGAATGAGGATCTTAACTGTGAGGGTTCCTCGATAATGGTGGCCCAACTGCATGCGACTTAGACGGACTCTATGTAAGGATATCAACAAGCCTAAGTGATGAACCTGTTTTGCACATTTGAGGCTTTTTCAGATATTTATCACGTTTTCCCAAACTTCCTAAGAGAGAAGTAATATTTGCTGCATATATATTGTAACTTTGTGGGTTCGTAGAATTAATAGGCCGAGCTGCAGATATTAAAAATCTCCTTTATTTCCGTAGCAATACACTGTCCAATTCTCACGTAACAACATTACACCACACAATCTTCCAAGGTCGAGGACAATAACAAACACTTGCAGCTGATTACATTAGCTCTCGTTACGACAACACTGACTGTTACACAACAACTGCTTCACAACTACAACTGTCCTGCTAGCGTGTCAGAATCCCTTTTTATATCTCCATTCATGATTACCAAAGTGTTCTGTCAATCACTAGAGGTTTCTGGAAAACAAGCACCTAGTTATATAATTCGAACATTCTATCACCTTCGAGAAACGTAACCTATCTACCCAGCGAGGCCTTTGCCTCAGTTATCTTGCTTTCTGGTGTTATCTGTTTACACAAGTTCGTTATCTACGTGAAACCTATCCTTCTATTATCTATTTGCGCCGAAACTTCAATGCCTGTTACCGCGACAATAATATTTCATTTCTAAATTATGCGAGGTCAGTAAACATTTACATTATTTAACAAAATAGATATTAACAGTTGTTTCAGGCCAGTTTTACGAGCAACTTCTGCGGCGTAGTTCTCTGTTTCGAATGTTTTACATTTTACAGCACATTAAATGCTCCTTAGGATGCAGTTTTTAAGTTAACAGAGAACAACTTTTAGAACAGCTTCCTTAATAAAGGGTCTTTCAACTAGAGTGTCCTATTTGTCCTATTTTAACATGTGATAGCTTACGTCGTTTTTTGAGTTACAGCAGTCGTTTTTTCATGTGGTTACAGTTGTTATTGACATATAGTCATGGAATGTTACAGCATTCAGCAACGAGTACAAATTGTGAAAATGTATTATCAAAATGGATCATCTGTTTGCCTAACCTTCCGCGTATTGCGTGAAGTTTACGGTGTCCATAATCATCCCTACGAGAGAACGATTCGGCGTTGATAGATAAATTTGAAAGAAGTGGTTCTGTCAATGATCCAAGAAAGCGTATACTTAATCGACGTGAGCACTCCAACGAAAATATAGGTGCCGCTGTGAGAGTATACACGAGAATGGAAACAAATCAATTGCTCGACGAGCGCAAGAATTTGGACTTTTACCGACCACAATTTGGCGAATTCTGCTTTTGCACTTGAAGTTGCACGCTTACAAAATGGTGTTAACCCAAGAACTAAAGCCCCACGACCATAGGTTGCGCCGTGTATTCGCTGACTGTGCTATGGAGCAATTGTAATCTAGTCTTTAGCGATTAAGCCCACTTTTGAATGGATGGTATTGTTAACAAACAAATTGCCGCTATTGGAGCAATCCAATGCAAATTCAAGAACGATCACTTCATCCGCAGAAGGTTACTGTGTGGTGTGAATTTTGGTATGGTGGAATTATTGGTCCAATTTTTTCAAAGACAACGATGGGAAAGCTCTGTCAATGGAGAAAGATGCCGAGCTCTTATAAAGGGCTGTTTTAGGACTCATTTGGAAGGTGTGGGTCTCAGAAACATATGGTTCCAGCAAGATGGTGTCACATGTATACTACTCTCGAAATAATCGATCTTTTGAACAAGTACAGAGGTTTCCCGTGCTGGTTATGTTAACTGGCCAACGAGATCATGCGATTTAACACCGTATCATTACTTCTTGTAGGGTTATGTTAAATCTCGAGTTTATACCAACAAGCCAGAAACAGTAAATAATCTTCTGAATTACATCACGCGTGTTATTCGTGAAATTGGACCTGATTCACTTTCTTCTGTCATAGAAAATTAGGTCAACCGTATACACGCAAACCAACGTAGTCGCAGCCATTACTTAACAGTTGTTCTCTTCCACATGTAATGACATTATGCTCCAAAATAAGAAAGAGTATTAGAACTGCAGTTAAGTGACAAAAACAGTGTACATATGTGTGTCGAAAGGGTGTGAACGGCTGTCCTTGCCAGAATGTCAACATGTGTTTTCAGCAAGCTCAACAAGCCGCCTTAATCGCCATCAAGTGTCTGTGTTTCAGTAAGAAAAACATTCGTTATCTCTTTTAGCCTTGACCTGCATCTTTTTCGTACTATTAGTTACATTTCAGTTATTATAGTAATGTAATTTCAGTAATATGAATATAATAAGTGTAAATAAACTGTAGTTCGGGAACAGAAAGCATGACGTCATTGCCTTTATCCAGGAGTATGATTGATACTGCCCTATAACTTGAATTCTACAGACCTTAATTCGATTCTGCTCTTCCCACAAGAAACAAAATATGTTATGTCATAATCAAGTTTGATAGACAAGCAATACTTTTTTGCAAAAGCCGAAACTCAAAATTCAGCACACAAAACATTTACGCTAAACTTCCCAAAATGTGGTACAAAAATCTAAAGACTCTTCAAAATATTTTGGGTTTGTGTTAGAGATATCACTGAAAACGTTAAATGCCGCAAACTCACCAAAGTTTGGTTTGCATCAGCTGTTTTCAAAATGCTAACTTCGATTAAACGCCTTGGCACAGGAGTAAAGGGATGTTAAGTTAACACTGAGTTTTAACATTATATCAAAGTAATATTGTTGAATGAAACAATATCTGGGTTGACTTCAATGTTAAATCACTTTAAAATTATATTAACAATTAACATCGGTTGGTGAAACTGGTCCTCAGAAGATTCAACTAAACTTGTATTTTCTATAGCCTTAAGAATAAAAAAATGAAATAGAATAAACAACCAAGATGCAACACATTTAACATCTGCTATCGCTGACAGTAATTATTCAATTCCTCATACCTTGGTTTACAATCCACCTACAATATTTCTTCTTGAACAGTCGGCTTCAACATTGTTAGTCCTTTTAAGAGAAATGGTTTATAATAATGAGGCATTGATGGATTTCTTGAGCGTAAAGATGAAAATGAAAGCACTGTTGCACTAGACATCGCGTTACCGATTGGACAACACGCCATACTTGCCAAGCTTCGACTAGTTCCTCATATTCTTGATTTCGTACGTAAGGTCTTGACTCGGCAAATGATCAAGGAGGGCTCGCGCAATGGTTCTTGAACACTGAAATATTTAAACGAAAGCTTGCATGCGAGTCTGTTACCTGTTTGCCCTGGCCTTCAATGGCAGCTATCTCTCTCTGCGATGACTTCAACCTCTAAAGTATCACTGGATTGTTTATTTCATTCGCTCTTCAGGGAAGTCGTACAATCTCAAACAAATTAAATACAGTAGTTCCAGAAAGGTTTTTCATTTACACATAGTAACTTAGTATGGAGTTAAACAATTTTACCTTTAATCACATTTTAATTCTTTTACGCCTGACATTTCTTCTTACTCTTCATCTTTTTTTCCGTGGAGTCCTCACTGTCATCCTCGTCACTGCTTTTCCATCCCATTGTCTTTAATTACACTTCTTTCAATTCTTTCTTCCAGTACTCCTGTTTTATTCTATCCACATGATGGCATACCTTTTGATATTCCATTTGTCAATTTACTCAAATCATTGGCGACACAACATTTCGATTTAAAGGCCACAGTGTTTGACATCTTCCCTTTTATGTTGATACCGAAATTAAGAATTGCAATGTATAAAGAATCATGATGGATTTCAAAGGAATGTTGGTTCTTTGTTACAACACGTGCAAGGGCAGTAAAGTCGAATAGCAGTTGGGGGAGAGTAGTTGTTTTAACAAAATAAACGTAAGAAACATTGTAATTAGCAGATTTCTAAAGGGTAGTACTTGACTTTGTTGAATGGGGTATTCTTCGGACCCTTCATAATGGCATGACAAAATACTCACAAAGGGAATCTTTGGTTGAATAAAGGGCTTCGAGAAAGTGAAAGTTACACACACGGGCAGCTGTGTGGTTATTCAGTTCGAGGCGTGAATCCGATTAGGGCAGTCCTCTGGTTCTGTCTTGGGCCAGGCAGACCATAAGTGATGAGAGAAGATATTTGTCGGTTCATATGAAGAACGAATTAAGTTATATCGAGTAATAAACATTTCATAAACAGTAACTCTAAGCAGTGATATTGGTAACCCTTGGTCGGCAACTTCAAGTTTGATGTTCGGATAAAAAGAAGCAGTCAATAAACCAGTTTGAAACGGGCATTCCAGTGTCATTAAAACTATCCTTCTCACACATATCCACGCATACCCTATGATAAACCTCATTGCTTAACCCTGAGCTACCCTTATTGGATCAAACTGTAGCACCAACGTGGAACTCTTTGCTCGCCAAAATATTTGCTTCAATGTCTATAGAATTCAAATCCGTAGAAAGCATTAAGGTTACAGGTTATATTCTGACAGTATTTGGCCAAACAAAAGGTTCTTCTGAGACAGCTTGTTGACTAGAAGTAAATAATACAACTGTTTTGATGCTATTATCATCAATGGAATAATGTGATATTGTAAACAATGCTCTTCTTAAAGAACATAAAATTGGAGGGATTATTATTGCTAGCACCGAGTTAAGGGGTCAATTTGTATTCTACATTGTGCATAGCCATTTAATATAATTTTCAGTATTCATTTCTTTATGAAAGTCTCCTGTTTTATGTTGTGATTTATAACTCTTTCTTGCACTTTATTAATCACTCTGAAATGCTAAGGAGAGTAGCCATCCTTGTACGTTGTTTATTCCTTAAGGTATTTACAAACATTAGCAATAACCTGAAAAGTTTGACTATGAAGAGTCTTACCTTTTGACTTCGAAATTGCGAGAGGCTCACAAAACCCATATATAAGCATGACAGCGTCACAATATTTTACAGTCTACTGTACTTGGAGTGCAGATGATTCACACGGCATATTGCAATAATTAAGAAGAACCATAAGTGCTCTGAATGTAGGAGTAGGTAGGAGACAGAAGAGAAAGAGAGTTAGACCTGGGCTCGCTGCCTATTCTGTGGGTGAAGGTCACTGTTGAAGAACTACTGCGTGACTTATACATGGTGGAAAGACAGAGCTGGACATTAAGTACAAAGATAAGCACTCACTTGTTTGGACATTGGTTACTTAAAACTATACGTCTAAATTGCTAAAGATAGCCCAAATGAACTAGGTGATTTATTTGTAAATGATTTAATGCCACTGCAACCCAAATGAGGACTTTTTAAAACTTCTTATTTAGTTGAAAATTATGGTGACAAAAGTGCCGGTCTTCCTCCTCTATACCGGAAATCAAATCAGCAAGTACTAGGTGAATGTGAATGTAAGCTTCAATTCCTCTCTTCCATTCGTATATATTTTTGTGGAAGTGTTTACGTCTTTCAGACCGGTATCTGTGTTAAAATAAAGAGCATCGGAAATCCAATCAAAGGAAAGTTAATTCCGTATAAATATACAACAACGAAATTATTTGTCAAAATGAAGTAAAAATTACGTGAATCTTACGGATGATCTTAAACATTTATGTTATATTTTTATATATTTTTGTATATAAGTGTACATTTGCACAGTCTTGCAAAGGCAATCCATGTGCATTTCTAGACCTTTAGTTTTCCCTTACAGCGTACACAGTAAAGGGTAGATTATGAAGGGGATTGGACTGGATTATGCTACGGAGGGGACCCGTCAAGAATTACCAGTCTTGGTCTATTGTACCAAAGAGGAGAGATGAGGCAGAGGAGACAAAGGGCGGCCGTCCCAGATAGTCACGGCAGTGCAGAGGGCAGGGTCACTAAAATGAGCAGTTGGAAACTCCCCGGCAGACCAGTACAACCGGCATCCCACCCACCGTGGTCCTAAAAAGGCGCACCAGGCCGGCCCGGAGATCGGACACTGTCATAACGAAAGAGGAAGTGTTTACCCGGACCATATCATCATACCATGCAACGCCGAGACCCCCAACGACACTTCTACCCTGAAGGAGGTCACCAGATGAAAGATGTGAAATGATAACGGAGATGAAATTTAGGGACAGAAAATTCGGAGGATGTAATTAACCTGCCCCGCATCCACCTGGCAACCCGGGAAAAACTCCCAAAAAACAACATGGGTTAGGCAGGTCGGCCACGGGGATCGGACCTGGGCCTCCCGAATGCGGGCCACAGACGAAACCGTCTGAGCCATCCCGCATTCGCCTAAGTGATAAGGGGAAACCACGCAAAAACCAAGTCAAGGTATATGGTCGACGGAGACCAAATCCCGCTGCCTCGCGAATGCGGGAGATTGTACACGAAATCGCTTGGTGCCTTTCACACTAAGTGTAACAATCCCTTTACTGATTACGTGCTATGCCTTCAATGATTTGGTTCAGTTTAGCTATATTTTGGACTTAAAGGCCTTCTTCAATGCCCGAATGAAGGACTAGAGGGGTACATTTGTTAAGGTAAACTGGAGAAACGAGGGCAAAAGAATGGCAACAAATTTGAATGTCAATAGAATAATAAATACAATTTATCATTTCTAAGTGTACAAATAATAAACGTTAGGAAAATGAATACCAAACATGAACAAGTATAATAAGACCTGAAGCTTTCCTGGCGACGAATGTGCTCACTTTCTTCTTGGGCAGCCAGTCAGGTGAAAAGATGATTAGATATCAACGTTTTGGGAGTGTGCATCTCTCCCATCATCAGGATATTTATAAAATGTTATAACCTCAAATGAAATACTGGATATAACACAACTACAAACAAAGACAAAACACTATCAAAATTCGCATTACTGAACAAAAGACTGTTTTAAGTAAATTAAATGCCAGGTCAGGAGATGGCGTGAGTATAGAATATTGTGTCAAATAAACGTAACTACTTAACTTGATTATCAAGCTGTGTTGATCTTTGCTTCTTAATTCGACGGATTTCCATTTTAAGGCCGGTTTCCAAGAGGAGCTGAACTGAAATCCAGCATCACGATTAAGCGTGCTCCTTTCAGAGGAAATCGCCAAAGCCTCCTTAATTCTCCGCTCCCAGTAACTGTTGCATGTCGAACAACATGTTCAACAACATGTTCAACATGTTCTTGTTGTCGAACATGAACGGAGCATTCGTTTAATGCAACCTGAGAAGTCTGGGCTGTCAAAGCATTGTTTTGATAACGACCATAGAGCCAATTTTCGGGAGACGACCATCTTGGCAAAATGCAACATTTACTGGGAGCGGAGAATTAAGGAGGCTTTGGCGATTTTCTCTGAAAGGAGCACGCTTAATCGTGAAGCTGGATTTCAGTTCGGCTCCTCTTGGAAACCGGCCTTAAAATGGAAAGCCGTCGAATTAAGAAACAAAGATCAATATAGCTTGATAATCAAGTTAAGTAGTTACGTTTCTTTGACACAATTTTCTATACTCACGCCATCTCCTGACCTGGCATTTAATTTACTGAAAACAGTCTTTTGTTCAGTAATATGAATTTTGTTAGTGTTCTGTCTTTGTTTATAGTTGTGTTATATCCAGTATTTCATTTGTGGTTATAACATTTTATAAATATCCTGATGATGAGAGAGATGGACACTCCCGAAACGTTGATATCTAATTATCTTTTTACCTGGTTGGCTGCCCGAGAAGAAAGTGATGAACAAGTATGTTTAAAGCCTAAAGTTCTTTTTTTTTAATTTACGTCCTTTTAACATTAAGTCATATCGGACGATGAATGGAATGGGTGAAATGATGCTCAAATGGGCCCAGGGTCCATGGAGCTTAGAGTTACCCGACATTTGTCTTGAAGGATAAGGGAAAAAACCGGAAAAAACCTTATCCAGGTAACTCACCCTGGCCGAGATTCGAACTCGGGACCTCTTGAACGTGAGGCAGACATGCTGCCACCTACGCTACCGAGGCGGGCAAATTTCTTTCTTAAAAATAAAGTTAAACTAAGGGATATCGTAATTTAAGAATTGAAAATGGAGTAAAGGAATAAAATAATGGGAATACATTGAATTAAATGACAACCATCCAATGAAATCAATTTTAATTGTAATTAATAGTATATGTGAAACCTGTTATTATGATCATTATCATTGTTGTTGTTATTATTATTAAGTTTATTTAAAGACACTTCAAAACTTCCGCTGTTACATTAGCTCCGCCTGCGTGCCGAAGTTTTGCGCGCAGGAGTTCTCTCACCTAAATCTGATACATATGTTACGTTCTGGGCTCGGATCGAACCCCCAATCCAGGGCCCAGAAAACCGAAGCTCAGCCACGTGGGTTACCGAGTTCGACAGCATGAATAGCACCAGCAATGGGCCATTAGCTTGTAATCTGGAACCCCGATTTCAATCTGCCTGTATAAGGTATGTATTTCGATGTTTGCTTTTCTGAAAAGCAAACTGTAGGATTATCTTTGTAAACCTGAGATAAACATCGCTAAACACTGTGCTTCTTAGAAAATAGTAGTAGTAGTAGTAGTAATAATAATAATAATAATAATAATAATAATAATAATAATAATAATAATAATAATAATAATAATAATAATAATAATAATAATAATAATAATAATAGTGGTAGTAGTAGTAGTAGTAGTAGTAGTAGTAGTAGTAGTAGTAGTAGTAGTAGTAGTAGTAGTAGTAGTAGTAGTAGTAGTAGTAGTAGTACGTTTGGGAAATAAGGTTATAAAGGAAATTAAAGAAACAATATGACTGTTAAGTGTAAGAATTTCTCCACGTGTCTGAAATCGAGCAACTTTTGACATCTCTAGTCATCAAATTCACACAGCATAACAATCCAACCATTTCATAAACAAGGATTGCTATTACGTTAATAGAAACATATTATTTCCTTTATTTGTATTTGCGCTGTCGTTTATGTTTCATTATCCTGTCATTCGTCACTATCCCTGGCGAGGATATAGCGTCCCCAGTTACAATCAATACAGACTCCGCCACTGCTGGCGTGCCACGCCTGCGCTCAGTCATCAAGAAGAAGAAGACGGCCCAAAAAACAACAAGCTTGTGTATATGTGTTTTTGTATTGAAGATGGCTGGCATAACTCGAGTGTTGTAAACCTTTCAATCCATTTGTGACACGCCAATGTATGTGTTTCAGATGAAGCGTGTGTGTCCAAGGCGGTGTTGACCAGTATTTGTAAACACGATGTAAACAACAGCTCTCGCGTGGGAGTGCGTGTGCGTGCGTGCGTGTGTGTATGGTGTAGTGTTTCTCAACTAAATCTTTGTTTCAGTGGGAGTGAATGCGGTCTACATTCAGTGCTAGGTACTGATAAACAGTGACATTCCATATGGATGACTTAACCACTACTTCAGCACTTGCTGTATCCCACATCTTTCTTGCCTTGTGTAATTAGTGTTCTTATATCTCCATCTTGTGAAGCGTCGCCTTTACTCTCCTCGTCATGTGCTACTCACACAATGTATTTACATAAACGTTTTTAAAATAATTAATCTGGGATACAGCCATAGCTATACCTGCCATTAGCGCCTCTTCAGGGAAATGTAACAAGTTTTATTGGATGGTGTCGCCTGTTACTCCAGCAACAGTAACAAAGTGACAACGAAGAATACAACTGCAACTATGCGATGAGCAATTCCACTCCAAAGCAAATGGGTATATAATCATGATTTTATGCATCTAAAACTACATTACTCTCATTAATCTTATTTTAATAGCAGTTGCACGTGTGGTGCCTGATATACACATTAAATGCATGTATACCTTTGTCTAATCTGTTATCAAGCTTAAAGACAAATGAGTGTGAAAACAAACCTCTTGTTTGTTTCGTAAATATTTGAGAGATACTACCTCGTAATTGTAAAGAAGTTCCCAAGGAATGCTTTATGAATGTAGTTTTTCTCTCAAGATAAATAAACAAAATACATAAGCAATTCAACTGAATGGAAAGAGGGGCAGGAGGAGGCAGATGGTAGAAAAGAAGAGTAGGACGAGTGGTTGCGCGCGCACGCACTCACAGGAGGTCTTTGTTTTTGTTTATCTTGCTTTCTGCCCTAAAATAAATGGCGCTCCTTATGAGAGCTTCTTGAAAGGTTTATAATTATCTCTCTCTCTCTCCCTCCCTCTTTCTGTTTAACGAACTTATTTTTCCATTAGCAGCTCCATTTCCTCTGCTTCTATTTCTATGTTTAAGCTGTGGAATGTATTATTATTATTATTATTATTATTATTATTATTATTATTATTATTATTATTATTATTATTATTATTATTATTATTATTATTATTATTATTATTATTATTATTATTATTATTATTATTATTATTATTATTATTATTATTATTATTATTATTATTATTATTATTATTATTATTATTATTATTATTATTATTATTATTATTATTATTATTATTATTATTATTATTATTATTATTATTATTATTATTATTATTATTATTATTATTATTATTATTATTATTATTATTATTATTATTATTATTATTATTATTATTATTATTATTATTATTATTATTATTATTATTATTATTATTATTATTATTATTATTATTATTATTATTATTATTATTATTATTATTATTATTATTATTATTATTATTATTATTATTATTATTATTATTATTATTATTATTATTATTATTATTATTATTATTATTATTATTATTATTATTATTATTATTATTATTATTATTATTATTATTATTATTATTATTATTATTATTATTATTATTATTATTATTATTATTATTATTATTATTATTATTATTATTATTATTATTATTATTATTATTATTATTATTATTATTATTATTATTATTATTATTATTATTATTATTATTATTATTATTATTATTATTATTATTATTATTATTATT
Source organism: Mantis religiosa (assembly GCA_030765055.1). Classification (NCBI taxonomy): domain Eukaryota; kingdom Metazoa; phylum Arthropoda; class Insecta; order Mantodea; family Mantidae; genus Mantis; species Mantis religiosa. The sequence goes on along the minus strand of CM060954.1, from coordinate 107,970,036 downwards.
ATTATTATTATTATTATTATTATTTAGCATTTCAATGTTCATGTAGTAACAGAATTTGTTCTTCTTTTCGTTTCACCATCTTTGGGGTACGTTGAATCAATCATTTCCCTGTGTGTTCTTTTCTTAGTTCCCAGTATGTCTTCATTCTATCTTCTTTTTTTTTTCTCCTTTCTTCTGCCGAGATAAATGGGTTAGGATCTTAATGCAGATTTATCTTTGAACCTTATATTTTCGTTTTTAGTTATTACTTTCATTGTCCCGTCAAGTAATGAATTTTCTGTGACTTTTAATTCTGCTAAGTCTTTTTTTCAGTTTCTTTAAACCAGTCAGGTTTTGTTTTGAGGTTACGGGAGAAATCAAAGTTTTGTTTCGTTAATCTGCTAGACAGAATTTCTTCATTATATAAGATTATTTTCGTAATTTTTTGAAACTTAATGCATGGAATCTTTCCTTTACGTTTTTACTGGTTTGCTACCATTAGAATGAATTCCTTTTAAGGAAATGCTTTCAGAAATATTATGAAACCCATGTCTCGTAATACAAAATTAGCTATGGAAGTATATCCCCATATAAAATGTTAGTGAAGCTATTATTTTCACTATTATTACTATCGTCATAGTTGTTAGCAATTACCAATTTCAACGATAGCTTGCAGCATCCACTCTGTCTCTCCTAAAATCATAAAAGTGCTACTAAAACCAACTCCAGAAATGGCGATGGAAAAGTATAGAGCATGTATGTCTGACTCACATTTATTTCTGATTCTGAGACGAACAATAGTGCAAAATTTTGGATGAATTAGTATTTACATTTCATTTATTGTTAATGATATTTTAGTTTCTTTAAAAATGTAGATTTTATGTAATGCATTTTTAAACTGTTTAGTAAGCAAAATATCCCAAAATGTTTCTATAATTTAGTTTGGTATTGACTAAATGACAAAATGAAATACCACTCAGTAACATCTAATTAAAACTCGATAACAAATTTAGTGGGACGTTCATATAAACAAACTGGAAAACAGAATATATAATGATTAACAAAGTGTGCCTTTTTATTATGCTGAAAATAAAAATGGTTATGATAAAAGTTTTAACCATTTGAAACTGATTTCCTAGACTACTTCAGAACTTTCACTCATTCCTTTCTGAACAAGATGCTCGGTGCTGTGAAATGCAACTCACACGCAGCTCCTCAAAATATGCTGAGGCTATTGCTACCACTATTTCTGCGGTAGCTGCAAGCCTTGCAAGAGCAGACGTGATATCTTTAAAATCAAAACATTTCCCTTACTCTAGTCATACGATGCAATCTAAACTACTTCTAAACCTTGATCTTACAGAGAATTTTAAATTTATGGAGATGATAAATAAAGTATCATGAAATATATTACTTATTGATTGTGCATTTAACATTCTTCCTTCTCTTTAAATCCTCAATAAAACTTCCACAACCTATAAACAATATTTGTTTTAGGACCAAACACAAACAAGGAAGACAGTAAACATAATGCAAGTCTAAGTTTGCTTTATTTGACTTTTACCACTCCTGGTATGATGTCAACTTAATTTTAAAATATATAAATCAGAAGAAAGTTCACGTCATATGAAATATTAAAGTAATATGTCCGAGTGAGTATTTTAGGGAACTATATGGACAGTGAGATATTTTGAGATTATTTGTAAGTGTTTAGATGTCGAATACATATTAAAAGTATGTCTTATTCTGTTTCTATTCACCAGGCTTACAGACTTGGTCTTGAATGGACTCTGTAGCTGATATTAAAATAGTGTTGTCTGATCTGAAGAAAGGTGGTAGTACTGAATGCAATGTTTGTTGCCATTATGTCCTGCTAAACGCTTTTGTCTCACATTGGAATAACGTAGGTCCCTATGGATTCAGATTCTGCAGTGTCAGTTAATTCACGTCTTGTTTGTTTAAATATACATATTAGAGGTGGTTGAATCACTTGGAATAGCATTTATTTTATTTTTTTTTCTACTTGTTCCACTTGCTCCAGTGGTCATATCGACGGCCGTTCTCCTTTGGAACACACCTATGGTGTTAACTCGTAATTGTTGGGTTTTAATCATTAAATCATGCGCACATTCACCCTCTCATTCACACTTCCAGACTCTGGGGAAGATGGGGAATTATCTTGGTCGGAGAATAGTCCCCACCCCAACCGCCGGGAATTGAACCCGGGACCTCTAGCATGGCAGGCAGGTGCTATACCAACTGAGCTACGGGGCCAGCCTCTTTTACAATTAGCTTTACATAACTCTGCCCATATATAAACATAAATAAAGATTTAATAGTGTGTTTTTTATCGTATTTGGATATAATTTTGTTTTTTGTGGATAATTTATTTCTTTAAACCACAATTCTACTCTTGTAATAACTTATTTTATTTGCCCAAATGAAGTATTTTACAGACATCCATCTACGATGCATAGTACATTGGAACTCAAATAAATAGAAGTATTTCAGCAAATAAATTATGTGTCATGAATCCAAAAACAAAGTATTTTCAATCCGTTACTTCAAATTACAAAAGCATGGAAGATAGGCTTCAAGAAAATAGTAAGCTTTGAAAGCAGTGAGGTGCGGTAGAGCAAGGTATATAAATCGAGTCAGATAGAGAAATAAAGCAACAGATCTGTGATGAAATGTATTGGCAGGATATTAAACTGAATGGAAGATGCTAATGACACAGAAAATAGTGGGATTAGATTGGATTTTAAAAATATGGAATTGAACACGCGTAGCTGAAGTACAGTACGTTTGGAATTGAATGATCTGCAATGGGACCATATGCAATAGATGAGACAGAACAGAAGGGTATGCGATAGATTAGTTGGGATAGGATGCGATTGCATATGTATTTGTCATATCGGTGTTCTATATTAATTAAACCATTTCTGTAGTGTCATCTCATAATGGACCATCCCTTCATCATGATCCTCAAAATAGCTCTTTACTGCATCAATGACATCCTCGTTGCTGTGAAATCTACGTCCTCCAAGACATTTCTTCAGTTTGGGAACAAGTGGTAGTCACTGTGTGCTAGATCTGGCGAATAGGGTGAATGTTCATGCAATTCTAACTTTAATTCGCACATATTTCCCATTGCAATGACTGAACGATGGGCCGGAGCATTGTTGTGAAGAATCAAAAAAACTTTTCTTTGCCAAATGAGGTCTTCTTCTTTTCACCTCATCACTCTTACATTGTAGTAAGCTTGCGTAGTAGTCAGCAGTGATACTTTTACCCTTTTCCAAGTAATCAATAAAAATAATTCCCCATATATCTCAGAAAACACTCGACAAAATTCTTTGCCCTTTTGGAGTTCGTTCACCTGGAGCAATCCACTATTTTGACTGTGATTTACTTTATGTAGTGTAATGATATACCCAAGTTTCATCTATGGTAATAAACCGTCTCAAAAATTCTCTGGAAGTTGTACGTTAGAGCTCCAAATTCTTAACAGAAATAGTTTTTCTTTACAACATTTGATCAGGTGTCAACAAATGCGGCACTCGCCCGGCACAGATCTTGCGAAAGCCCAAAATATTACTTAAAATATCACCTGCATGTTCTTTTGACATGTTTACAGCCTCTGCTATCTCAAACAACTTTAATCTGCAATCTTCCAGTACTAAACGATGAGTTTTTTTCAATGATATCTGGAGTTATGACTACCACAATACGTCTAGAGCGAGGCTCATCACTAGTTCTCGTACGTCCCATTTTAAACTTTGCAATTCACCGTTTAATCATTGTATATGAAGGGACAGAGGCCTTCATGTACTGTCCAATTCCTCTTTGATTTCTTTAGGCGTTAAGCCTTTCAAGTGGAAGTACGAGATTTAATCACTGCTCGTTTTTCCAAGTCCTCCATTTTCATGAAACTTCTATACTTGTCATGTTTAGAATGCTGGCATGCAAAAACTAAACAAGCGATTGATCTGTAACTATGGATATAAGCTAGTCTATAGTTAAACTATATGATGCTATCCGTCAAACTGGCCCAGTGGTGCCATCTCTATGTGAGTCCCAGGACTTATCAGCCGACCTTCGTATCATTAGATGAAATTTGATTTGAAATGTTACATGTATGTAAATGCATACAATAGTATGGAATAGGTTGGAACAAATGGAAATGGCATGATATTGTGCGTTATTAAGTTAGTCTTAGAGATAGATAGAGTCAACATGAAAAATTCAATGCCATGGCCGGGATTTGAACCACGGATCTCCTGGTTTCCGCAGTCGCTCTAACCCATTGAGCTAACATGGCCAACGTGCCGTCCTGACATTAAATTCTCCATTTGACTCGTATATTTCCCCGGTAGACCACTAGAGGCTCTCGCATCCGAGATACACCGTTTGTGCTGACTTACTATCGTAAGTACTTGAGTCCAAGTATTCAACATTTAACTCTTATTATTTTAGTTAATCGATGGAAATTAATCATTTCTTCACACTAGCCGTATATACGCCAAGGATTTTGATAGATAGTCAAACCTGTAAACTTCAATGCCGTGACCGGGATTTGAACCACGGGACTCCTGGTTTCCGTCCAGTCGCTATAACCCATTGAGCTACCATAGCCAACGTGCCGTCCTGACATTAAATTCTCCATTTCTTGTGGTGACTTACTATCGTAAGTACTGTGGTGACTTACTATCGTAAGTACTTGAGTCCCAGGCTTCAACATTTAACTCTTATTATCTTAGTTAATCGATGGAAATTAATCATTTCTTCACACTAGCCGTATATAGGCCAAGGTTTTTGATAGATAGAGTCAACCTGTAAACTTCAATGCCGTGACCGGGATTTGAACCACGGAACTCCTGGTTTCCGTCCAGTCGCTCTAAACCATTGAGCTACCATAGCCAACGTGCCGTTCTGACATTAAATTCTCCATTTCACTCATATATTTCCCCGGTAGACCACTAGGGACACTCGCATCCGAGATACGAGTGTCGCGACTTACTATCGTAAGTACTTGAATCCCACTCTTCATCATTTAACTCTTATTATTTTAGTTAATTGATGGAAATTAATCATTTCTTCACACTAGTGTATAAAGGCTAAGGTTTTTTATAGAGTCAACCTGTAAACTTCAATGCCATGGCCGGGATTTAAACCACAGATCTGGTTCCGTCCAGTCGCTTTAACCCATTGAGCTACCATAGCCAACGTGCCGTTCTGACATTAAATTCTCCATTTCACTTATATGTTTCCCCGGTAAACCACTAGGGACCCTCGCATTCCAGATACGAGAGTGGCGACTTACTATCATAAGTACTTGAGTACCAGTCTTCATCATTTAACTCTTATTATTTTAGTTAATTGATGGAAATTAATCATTTCTTCACACTAGTGTATAAAGGCTAAGGTTTTTTATAGAGTCAACCTGTAAAGTTCAATGCCATGGCCGGGATTTAAACCACAGATCTGGTTCCGTCCAGTCGCTTTAACCCATTGAGCTACCATAGCCAACGTGCCGTTCTGACATTAAATTCTCCATTTCACTTATATATTTCCCCGGTAAACCACTAGGGACCCTCGCATTCCAGATACGAGAGTGGCGACTTACTATCATAAGTACTTGAGTACCAGTCTTCATCATTTAACTCTTATTATTTTAGTTAATTGATGGAAATTAATCATTTCTTCACACTAGCCGTATAAAGGCTAAGGGTTCTGATATATGCGAGAGCCCCTAGTGGTCTACCGGGGAAATATATGAACAAATGCAGAATTTAAAGTCAGAACGGCACGTTGGCTATGGTAGCTCAATGGGTTAGAGCGACTGGGCGAAAACCAGGAGATCCATGGTTCAAATCCCGGCCATGGCATTAATTTTTTCATGTTGACTCTTATCTATCAAAAAGCTTAGCCTATATACGGCTAGTGTGAAGAAATGATTAATTTCCATCAATTAACTAAAATTGTCTTAGAGATATTTAATGGAGAAACAAGTACGAGATCCTCTATAAAGTCACAAGCTTGAGATTGGAGGGGATGTGATGAGATAAACATTGAAGAGATAGAACTGACGTTACTTTAATGAACTAAAGCTTGCAGCTCATCTAGCTTTATGATCAGATAATTTTATCTTACAAGACGAGACTTTATTACGTTAGCAGCCTCCTGAGATCTTCCGTCTTGTTCTTAGGCAGGCGCCAACTCGTGTGGGAAGATTCCCACACGCTGATATTGCAATTTTCTCTCACAAGGCATTATAGAATTCAATATTATGTTGTACGTAGTAAATATACATGTCCAGCGAGAAGCTAAAGCTGCGATGGCGAGTGGAATGAAATGTTGCAACAATCATATGTCCTGTTAAAATTATAAGAATTAAGTTACAGCTTCTGGGCTGATAATCCGAGAAGCTCTAATTAATTATCATCGCCGTGACCGAGCGGGATGGTTCAGGTGGTTTCGTCTGTGGCCCGTGTTCGGGAGGACCGGGTTCGATTCGCGAGGACGATCATGAGTTTACGGGGGTTTACCCGGTTTACCAGGTGAATGCTGGGTAGTTTAATTACTTGTCCCGAATTTTCCGTCCTCCATTTCATCTCCATTATCATTTCACATTACCTCTTTTCTGATGGTCTCTTTAAGGGTAGAAAATGTCACGGGAGTCTCGGCGCTGTATGGCAGGATGATATGCTCCTGGTAAGCACTTCATCCTCCGGTAGAAGAGTCTCCAGCTCCGGGCCAGCCTAGTGGGCCGTTTCAGAACCACGGTGGGTGGTTGCACTGGTCTTTCGGGGAGTTTCCAACTGGTCAATTGTAGGAACTCTGCCCTCTGCATTGTCATAACTCTTGACTCTGTCTCCTATTGTCTCTACCCAATTGGGGCATAGCCATAATCGATCTAGTTTAGTTGCAGCGCCGGATCCCCTAGGTTGCATAATCCAGTCATCCCCGTGAAAGCTTCAAATCTTATTATATGCATTTGTTCCCAATGTCATATTTTGCCCAAATCAACAAATAGGCCACAATTACTTGTGGCAGAAACAGAGGATAGTCTGCAAAGACTTTTGTAAGAGTTTCATCATAAATGTGCAAACGTAGGATTTGATCCGTGGTTCAAATCCCGGCTATGGCATTGAATTTTTCGGTCTGACTCTACGTTTCCACAATTTAGCCTACACACGGCCAGTGTGAAAGAACAATTAATTTCCACCATAAATGTCAGAAGTTTAATATGAAAATCTCCATAAACAAAACAATTGTGTTAACCATTAGTAAATAAACGTTGAGATGCCAATTAGAACTTGAAAACAAAATGGTAGAACAGGTTATTCATTTCAATTATTTGGGCGTTAATATTACCAGTGAGGGAAATTTGGACTGGTATATTAACCATAAAGTTGTAAAAGCAACAAAAATATCTGGATATGTTAAAGAATTAGTGTGGAGAAATAAATACATGAGAAAAGAAACAAAAGTCAATATTTATAAAGTAGTAGTTGGACCAGTGATGACGTGTGCCTTAGAAAAAAGAGTATATATCACAAGAATACGACGAATGATTGAAACAACTGCAATGAAGGTGCTAAGGAGAATAGCTGGAAATACACTGTATGACGGAGTAAGAAATGAAGAAATTAGGGAGTTGCATAAGATCCAACCCGTGACTCGGTGGGTGGAAAGAAGAAAGGAGTGGAATGCACACGTTTCCAGGATGTCTGACTACCGAATGGTAAAAATAGTGAGAGATAGGAATCCGGAAGGAAAAAATAGTCCGAGGAAAATATGGAAAGAGGGTTTGATTCAGTCATAGAACACGCGGCACACCTAAAATAAAGAGAAGAAGAAGTAGGTTAGGTTCCACACCCATTGTTAGTGATTTTCCGGGAGTGATTAATAATCATATAGAAGGCAGTATCAATCAGTGCTCAAAGTAAAACATTATTCATTTAAAATTGCCAAAAATTATAGCCACAGAAATTGCCAGTTACTTACTAACATCCTCGATAAAGCTTAGCAGAGAAAATAATTTCCGTAGTACCTACATTAATACAACCTAATTATTTCGAAATTCATTACAATTGTGAATTTGGTCAACGAAGGAAAATATGCGGTGTTTAACGTTATGATATCGAAATCAGAACGTATAAGGTTGGTAAATACCAGAACAACTCTTTTCTTTCTTTTTATTTCGTAAGCCAGCTAAACGAAATATTTTAAATTCCTAAACTGTGATGAGCGCTTCCCAAATGTGTACTCCACATGCAGTATTTTGGTACCGATGTTTATTTTAATTTATAAAAATCCACCAGGTTGATGGAACAGCTAAATAATAGAAATACTCCGTTGCCAAAGCAAATAGAGCAGATGAAATAATCCCTAACGCTGTGGGCACACAAATTACAGCGATTTTAGACACAGTCTATCACAAATAATGTAATACTAGGCATGGTTATGTAAATTGGAAACTTTCGTTTTTTATAAATATACAGAATATTTCAAAAAGACACCGAACAAACATATAGAAGTAGTTTCTCAGCTTATATGCGACACATATAGATAGTTTTACCGCCAATAGAGCCACATTAAAAAGTGCTCCAGAATGAGTGTGGATTAGGCAGTGACAGCATACTCCGCAGTAGCTTGCTACTATTAAGAATTTCTGTAGGTTATGAAACCACAATAAATAAACTGTTGCTTAGTTATTGCATACGAGTGTTTTACGTGTTGCAAAATTCCGTAATAGCAGTCCATGATGGCAAATAAGCTGGTGGACATATGCAACTTATACCTTTTAGAGGGAAGTTATTGTTAATGACGTTGAGGATAGAGGCATTAAATGATAAACAGAGCAGAATACATCAAAGAATTGTAGATAAACTAACCAAAACTAAATGGGTTATAGAATGAGACCAGCATTTTATTTCACGTGTTTTATATAACTAAATAAAGCATTTGTAACTGAAAAGGAGGCTGTTGATATTTACAGTAAGTGGTTGAAGGTATTGTACAATCAAAATCATAGCAAAATGCTCTGAAGTTAAACAAATTGATGTAACTATTGTTACAATTCATATTTTTAACGAAACGAATTAATCGTGCGTTCTTTGAACTCCCTTCAGCTCTTCCATCCACCAAAAACATATCCGTCATTTCGGCGTTCGTATAGCGCTCCAAATTGCTTGGGTTTGCTATCTAAGCACGCGTAAAATCGTCCCTGTTAGGGCGGAATGTGTAGTTTTACACTGCAGAGCAACATTGCAACTTTCCGAGTTATTAGTCGACTTTTGTACAAATAACTGTCCTTTTCCCCATTACCTGAAACGTAAGCTAGGGTCACTGATAACGAGCAAGGAGTAATGTAGTTGTTTTCATGGCACGTACGTCCCAATAACAAGTTTTGAGATTCACACACCAGTGGTTCCTGCGCTGCCCGATTACAAAATCATGTAATATTTAATGCTGCATAAAATTTTACCTAACAGAACTTCGAAGCTGTGACACCGAAATTCGCACTAATCTCCGTTTCATATAACCTCGCCCCGCTGAAATTTATCACTCCGCGTGCAACTGCCTTCCCCCTCACTCTAATTGGCTAATGCTTTCGCGCCATAGGCCATAGGCGGTGCCTTCCCATCACATTTAAATCTGCAGTAAACGTCATAATAATTGCCAGGAAGATAGATAAAATCATATAAATAAGAATGTGAAGGCATGCAAAAATAATGAAGTTTATAATGAAACTGAGCAAGTTGAAACTGAATGAATGAACAATGAAACTGTAATAAGTTTATAATGAAAGTCATTCGGCCTTTTCCACTGGGATTTTTTAAACCAGCACACATACCTTGCAAAAATGTTTGTCTTTCAATCTTAAAAGTCGTGTAACGCCATACTTGTCGTGTGTCCTTCATTCACCCAACTCTCGTCAAGGTAGTATATTTTGTGACTTGTATCCCGGTACAATCTGATTGTCCTTAAATATCGTCTTCGCCACACAGCAATATCCCCCCTGGAGTGGTAAGTTTTCCTGTTGTCTCAATTTCATGTCGCGATGTTCCTACGGATCTAACACTCACACCTGTAAGTTCAGGGCACAGCTGTTCGACTTCTCTCACTAACAAATACGGATTCTTCTCTGTGAGTGCATTAAACACATGCACCACAATTCTTTTTTCGCCGCTTTGTAAAGGTTTTCCTTTGCGATGCTTCAGCGAAAAACTGGCGCTAGACTCTGCCATTATGCATATAATAAGTACACGACAATAAACGATCAATAAAATAATTTGTCTCTAGCACCTCATATAAACAAATATGTCATCATTAACGCTAAATCGCTTGCAATCGTGCCATGTGCTTGAGAGCAAAGGAACCTCCTCTTTACTTTGTTTAAGAATTAACATGCATTTCAGATAAATCAACTCTGTTGCGTAATATATTTAATTAAAACAGTTACGAAAATATAAATATGACAATTCACTTCCAGCATATAAAGATATATCACCATGTTAAATAAGGAACTAATTTTTACCGCACAATAGTCTATACTACAATAGCAGCCAATGAGAGGGGACTAGGTCACGTGACCGTTAAGAGATACGGGGCAAACTTATTGAAACAAGGATTAGTGAAGTTATGAACTACGCAATGGCGATAATCGTTCGGTGTCGTTTCGAAACAACGTGTATAACCAGGATAAGCGATGCCTAAAGAATTGAGTTCAAATTAGGTACACTCAAATCATCATCAGCGTACACAGCAACGACCATGAGTCGCTGACATTTACGTCAGGTATATCGGGACATATGACGGGTTTACACAAGCCAACATACTGAACAGGGATTTGGGTTGTTTGTTGTATATATCACAGAGTTAAATCGGTGATAGTTCCTTTCGTCCTGACTTTGACGCTTGGAAAGTCCTATGCCTGACTACAATCTCTCTTCACGGCTTACACCACATGTGAACAAGATGGGGTAACTATGTTCTTATTTGAAGTCAATAATTAGTAAAGTAAAATAACATCTTTGATAGAATATACATACTTTGATAAAAAATAATTCAGCAGACACTGGAAAATTATATTTTTCTAAGTCCACATCTTTCCGCGGTCGGTTTACAATCGTGTCACGGAACGCGTCTCTTTAGCTTCGTCCTTTTGAATCCTCTCATAAATAAGTCTCAATTATTAAACCTGCACTTACAGCCGAGCTCTTACAGATAAGTATGTAGGAGCTACACCTACAAAGGTTCAAATTCCGAACATCATTTTAATTCTTTTATTGCAGAAATACGAAGTGTGTATTACGTACACTGTAATAACTAATATAACTTCCAGTTGCTAAGGTTTACTTTATGTCGTTTATGTTCACACATAAAAACTGAAACACTCTAATCTTTTTTTAAACTAACTGAAATAAATATTTTATTCCTATATGTAAAATCAAATAAAAATGCAAATTAAATTAGTGTCGGATGTGTATGCCCTCTGCTTCTATTACTACCCTCATTCTACGGCGCATTGATGAGACCAAATGCCTATAAAATTATCACGAGAGGATACTTCGCATTATATGCCAGCATCATTTATAACAGATGAATGAGCCTGAGCGTTTACACAAAGAATATTAACGCTATTTTTGTAATAATATTGCATTTATTTTGAAAACGACAAGAATGTGATATTTGTGCTTTTATACATAAATATGTTTAAAATATTATTTATCTTCTGCAAGAAAACTCAAAGAATTACTATTAAAGTAACAATAACAAAAAAGAAAGATGCACATCAAGAATTCGAAGTCATGTTGGTCTACTTACGAGACCCGCTCGGCTACTATGCATGCGAACAAGCCCCCAAGCATCTCCCTATCTATCGCATAGGTTCGAAATCAAGTCAGAGTGGTATTAAGCGTATATTGTGAACACAGCATCATCGAATGGTTCCGATGTTTTCCGAATCTAACTTTATTCCTGTTGTCTTTTCTAATGCCCGATTTCACCAACAGATGTTAAGACTTAACACGAGTTTAGCAATAGTTAAAACAAAAATTGCATTTCACCAACAAGTGTTAGAGTAACACTCGTGTTAAATCTCTTCTTAAACTAAAAAACCAAATTTCTGATGTTAAATCCTTAACAATTGTAAATAGTCAAGATGGCGAGCATGAACTCGGCTGTTGATGTCGATTTGCTATATTTAGGACCGTCTAAATGGCATTCATAATAGAGTACGGCCTATGAGGAGAAATGATTTTGAGGAGCTATCAGAAGATAAATGTTTACGGAGGTATAGACTGTCGAAACATATTGCTATGAAGGTTACTGCGGAAGTACACTTCTTCGCACCTCGTTTAAAATTTACGTAATAATAAGTTAGAATATGCATCGAAAGGAATATGGTGATCTCGCCTTAGCTTCAAGTATTAATAACCTTGCGATTTTATAATTCACTGAATTATGTGGATAATACACTGCCCACCTGCCATCTTGAAACGTTCAAGTCACTTGCCCTTCTTCGCACCTCGTTTTAAATTTACGTAATACTAAGTTAGAACATGCATCGAAAGGAATATGCCGATCTCGCCTTTGCTTCAAGTATTAATAACTTTGCGATTTTATAATTCACTGAATTATGTGGATAATACACTGTCCACCTCCCGTATTGAAACGTTCAAGTCACTTGTCCTTCTTCGCACCTCGCTTTAAATTTACGTAATACTGACAAGTTGTTTGATGCTTGTAGTAGTGACACATGCATTTCAATTAAATTCGTTTCCAATATTACCCCCGTGACATCTTTCTCTTTTACATTCACCGCATCCGTCCTCTTATTTTCCACAACATCCTTACACTTTGTCACCAATTTAATTAACAATTCTTTCTCCATCGATGAGAAATTTGTCTCACGGCTTTATTTAAGATTTTGTTCATCCGCCATTTGTCAGCTTGTGCAGACGAAAATGAAAATAAAAGCGCATCGCAGTACGTTCAGAAAGTAATACGACTCATCCATAGCCTTCTATAGCTGTGATATTTACAAGTTTCTTGGCGTTAACACAGGTTTGTTAACATTTTCAGAAAACAGGTTGGTGAAATGCAAGAAATTTAACATTAGTGTTAGCGCTGTGACAATTGTTACGTTATATAAGACTGTATGTACGATATTTTTCCTAATCGGCTGTAAATCTTTTGTATATCATCACTATTCTATTGTTTACATGAGTAAACAAGCAGTAGAAAACCTATTTTTGTTAGCTGGAGTAACGTACTATTATTTAACACTGAGTTAAATTGAACAGACTAATGGCCATAACTCGAGTTACCCACCTCGGTAGCGTAGATGGTAGCGTGTCTGCCTCGCGTTCATAGGTCCCGAGTTCGAATCTCGGTCAGGGTGAGTTACCTGGATATGGTTTTTCCGGGGTTTTCCCTTATCGTAAAAGACGAATGTCAGGTAACTCTAAGCTCCATGGATCCTGGGCTCATTTGAGCATCATTTCACCCATTCCATTCATCGTCCTATATGACGTTGGAGGACGTAAATTACAAATAATAATAATAATAATAATAATAATAATAATAATAATAATAATAATAATAATAATAATAATAATAATAATAATAATAATAATAATAATAATAATAATAATAATAATAATAATAATAATAATAATAATAATAATAATAATAATAATAATAATAATAATAATAATAATAATAATAATAATAATAATAATAATAATAATAATAATAATAATAATAATAATAATAATAATAATAATAATAATAATAATAATAATAATAATAATAATAATAATAATAATAATAAATTCGAGTTGTAGTACTGAAGTGTCAATGCAGAGAAGGTAGCTATACCCCACGTTTTCTTACCACAAAATACAAAGTTTGAGTTGTGTTGTAATAGTAAAAATTCTAGTTTAGGGTTTTAAGTCTAAATTCAGTTAGAAGATATATGAGTGTAAATTGTAGTCAATAAATTTAAACTGAAACTACATTTAGCATTAGAAAATTAAAAAGCGCTTTCACATAAACATTGCAAAACTATTAAATAGGAAAGCTGTCTAAATAGTTCTCGATCGGGTAACTATAATTCCATCCAGCATGCAGCCCGCCTCGGTAGCGTGGTGGTAGCATGTCTGCCTCACGTTCAAGAGGTCCCGATTTCGAATCTCGGTCAGGGTGAGTTACCTGGATAAGGTTTTATTCCGGGGTTTTCCCTTATCCTGATAGACGAATGTCGAGTAACTCTAAGCTCTATGGACCCCGTACTCATTTGAGCATCATTTCACCCATTCCATTCATCGTGCGATAGGACTTAACGTTGGAGGACGTAAATTACAAAAAAGAAAAAATCCAGCATGCCTCAAAGCAAAGGCTGATGTCTACCGTGAAGTTAATGCAGTGCTTAAGGAAAATATCCGATACCTTGTCGTTTCCTTTGTTCCCCAATTGAAATGAAGTGCTCTTTATCATATCTACAGTGACAAATAGAATTCAGTGATTATTCGAGAGGGCATAAATTGTATAGTAATACAGTAGAATTACATGTAATGTTTAATGACTAATGAAATGCATTATAGAAAAAATGCGTTAAAATGTTTTGACTTGGGAAGTAATATCAACATGCTGTAACGGTTTATATCTGTAATACTAAGGTCAACATTACAGCAGTTTATTGACGTGAGGTGCAGAAGGATATGTTCCTTTTTGTGTTGAATAGACCAGATATAACGAACATGCTCATACGCTACGTAGAAAATGCGGCGTTCGGTTGACATTTAGAGGAGGGAGGCAAAGGATATTTTCGTCTGCAAACAAGCTACTGGAGCTTGAAATACTCGAGGGTGACCCCCCATTCCTTAGGGAATACCGTATGCCAGCGGCTGCAATGAAGGTACTTCTACAACCCAGCTTTAGAGAAATATTAATGTGGAAGCAGAGCCAGTAGTGATCTGACTATATCATACGTGAATAACTCCTTAAAGTTGCAAGGTGTAGATTATGCAATTGTCCATATATTTACTAACGAGACATAAAAATGGTGATTTTCCTCAAAATGTGCTACTTTTATTCATAAAGTCTGTTTAATTATCTCGTGTGCACGTCGGCTGCCTCCTTTGACGAACCCTTATAATCGTTTTACAACAATGAGCCTTCTTCTCCCAGACCGTTCTGCAAGGTTGCCACCTCTCTCAATACGTCATGGGTATCGTACGAGGTTTCGTCTAAATAAATTATCTGATGTCCATTACTGCGAAACTTCCTTAGTTTTGACAAATATATATCGCCAAGCTACAATTCTACTGGATTCCATAGTAAATCTTATTCAAAGTGCGGTATTTGAAGTCCAGCTCGTTTAGAAGACCGCGCAAAGTGCAGTGCCCACAAGGAAAATCACAAATTTCTTGCTGATGTGCAACCAATTCGTCTAAGGTGGGCGCTCTCCCTTCTGCATAGAATCTATAAATTTCTCGACGAAATAAATCGCATGTGAAATTATCCACTTTAGACAAACGTTTCCTTTTGTTTTCACACTTGATCGGCGTCTTTGGTATTCCTTTCGTCACAATATTTCTTACTGTATTTCTGTGAATACCCAGAATTTATCACCAGGTTCACTGCACGACCCCTTACCAAGATTATTAGTCAGCACATATGTATATGTGTTCAAAACAAGCGCTTGAATTTGCTTAGAAACAGTTCCCGTTATAACTTTGTTTTTTGAGGCTTTTCCAGTAATATAACTCGGACAATTTATTTACACCATTGTCATCACTTTGATTATTTTTACTTGACTGAAAGTTATCTACTACTTCATTTGCATTTACCACTGCATTTCTCTCCCACGGTCTCCACATTGTGACACACAACGAATTGCTGCACGTAAGGAAACAGATCAACTGGAAGTTGGAACTTTGGCAACTGAGACTCCACGTGGAGTAAACATGCGACTGTCAAGAAAATCAGGGTTTCTATTGGTCCTCAACGACAGTGTTCTATTTCTGAAGTGTGAAGATAGATTTATGACGGTCATTAGTGGGCGGGATGGTCAGCTTCCTTTGATTCCGAAGTGCACATGCGCTGACTAAACAGACTTTACTTTTGGAAGTTTTCTGTTTACTCTTTTTGAAGTTTACTCTGTGTACCGTGTGTATTTAAGCTGACGATAAGGTTAAATGTATCAATTTGAGATCAAAAATAATGCTCTAAAAACCACGGATCGAAGTTATAAGGAATTCGTTGTGTAGATGCAGAATCTTTATTAACCTGTACAACTTTTACATGGTGCTACATAGGTGTTCAAAATTACTATCAGGCATGACGATCTTTACACAAAATTTGGATGGAATAATCCCGTTGTCATTCAAATGTCACAGCGAAAAGTCAGATCAGAAGATTTGCACAGGATTTATTCAATCCTGGTACAGATGTATCTTTTATCTTGAAAAGTGCAGAGCGATGCGCAGTGGTATCTGTACGAGTCCACCTCAGAACTGTTGCAACTGGAGGGGAGGGCAGGTCAGTTGCGAACCAGTTGTGAGCAACTAAACACGTGCAGAGCTACTCGGTAACACTACAGCTTGTTTCAAAATGTGCTTGTTTCCTGGTTCCAAGAGAGCATTCATAAATGACGCCTCCTAGCAGCACATTAGGAAATAAAGTGCTACATTTAAAAACACGAGAAGTAATAACCAATATCCATAGATTTATAAAAAAGGAACAATGTTCTGGGTCAGCTATAAAAATCTGGGGAAGGGTATCTGAGGCAACAGTTGTGTCTGAAAGCAGTTTAGGAGAGTTATTAAGGAAAGAAAAGTCATTGGTGCTAGTGCAACAACGTCCTTCTCTATGCCCAGTAAACAAAGATTAAGAACATGCACAAAATCTAATTTGGATGTTTTAATTCAGAAGTAGTTAGGCGCACTATGAATAATTTTTAAAGCACATAAAAACAAATACCAACTTTGAAGAAAGTGCTTATGAAGCTAAAAATTCTACCGACTTCCAAGGCAGTGTCTGAACATTAAGAAGAGTTCTTTTGAAGCTATGATTATTTGAAAAAAGAAACACTAAGCGTGACATACAAATTTTAATTGAACATAGCACCGTATGTGCAAAAAGGCTTAAGTATTTACGAAATATTCGGAGATATCAAGGTGAAATTTATATAGTTTATATGGATTAAACTTATATAAATACAGCACATACTGGACCATATGCCTGGAATGAAATACGTTACAGGAAATCTGCAGCGATATTGAAAGGCCGACAGTTGGTTATCATGCCTGCTGGAGGAGAACAGGGTTTTGTTCCAAATGCCTATGTACTGTTTAAGATCCAACAAAAGCGTGGAGATTACTACCATAGTAAGAATTACAACTTAGTTTATAAGAGCTGCAAAACTGGCTTCGAGAATGAAATTTGTTTTTAGACACCTTATGCACCGCCCTCCCCTCTCGTAATCTTACGCGTGTGACGCATTGTGGCAATAGGTGCACTATCCCCACCAGAGTTGCTACTCATCCCTACCGCGCAGGATTCCTGTCGAGATAAAATAATACATCTGTACAAGGAATCCAGCGGAAACAGATCAGCTGAACTCGCTGACCACAAAATAGAGCCCCGTCTTCTAATCCATCTTTGGGTATATCTGTCATAGGTGTTCACGAGTAGTATAGCTATTAGGATATAGCTCAATTAGGATATGTTCGAATACTCAGGAGTTTTCTCAGAAACCAAATGTGTGCCAGTGCGCACAGGCCTCGATGCTAACGTGTCTGCCTCACGTCCAAGAAGTTCCGAGTTCGAATCTCGGTCAGGGTGAGCTACCTGAATAAGGTTTTTCCGGGATTTTGCCTTATCCTGAAAGATAAATGTCGGGTAACTCTAAGCTCTATGGACCCTGGACTCATTTGAACATCATTTCAACCATTTCACTCATCGTCCGATATGACTCAACGTTGGAGGACGTAAGTTACAAAAAAAAAGTGTCAGTGTAATCAGAAACACCTGTCTATATTATAAGCTATTCCCTGGTAAAAGCTAACTAGTTACTTCGCATTCATCATGTTTGTAACCGTTAATGGGTAACTATTACTGACTGTCCCCAAAATGAAATTAAATGTGTAGTGCTTAACGCACGCTTTTACTACATACGGCACCACAGGCGGTGACACTGATGATACATGAGATGAAGATGGAGCACCGGTGGAATGAGATGGCGGGGGAAACCGGAGGTCCCGAAGAAAACCCACCCCAGCGCCGTGTTGTCCTCCACTAATCTCACTTTGCGGTCGTATGGGAACGAACCCGGACCGCCTTGGTGAGAGCCAAGCGGTCTAACCACTGAGCCACGGCGCGACCTGACTGTCCCCAAGGATTCTGTGACCACTACATTGTAACCGTTCCTTTATTTCCTGACAATTCCTACACACTATAGTATATTTGATATCTTAAACGATAGTATCACTTTCATTATGAAAAACTGTATCTACGATGCATAGTTACTTCCTGCATCAATGTGTGCATAAGTGTTTTAAAAATTCGTCACTAATTTACAGACGCCATATCTTCATAGAATTTCTGTCATAAACTTAATGATAATAGGGTTCCAAAATATATAAAAATAATATTCTACGAGGTAATTTAGCAGTTCCTTTTTTTCCTGAAGTATATGCGATATATTCGTTTCACACATATCCAAATTTCGAATGTTTTGGAATATGTTCCTCTCTTAGTGATATGACATAAATATTTGTACAGTTTCCATTACAGTTCCACTACAATGACTTTAACACCACACATGCACTCATCATACATCCTGTACAAATATATGAAATTGGTGACCCTAAGATTTACTCGCTGACTCAGGACTTTGTGACGCTATGCAATGCCACAAGCCACTCCGCACACTTCAGTAAACTTTGTCCATTATATAAACCATTCGTTTTTCATTCCTATCCTCTTGGCTTCGTCATGAAAGCTATTGTTACTACTTATGGCAAACATAAATCAACTCAAGGTGTCCACAAGTTCCTTTACCTCTTCGTCATTTCGCAATTGTATCATCGTTGTTTTACTTCAACATTCCTGGAGGGAATAGAATAGGGAATTACCTGGCGTGTCCGTAAAATAAGGTCTTCAATTTTATTTAACATAGAAAACATGTTTATTCTCAATGAATGTTACATTGATGGAAAGGCAGAACTTACAGCTATTTTAAAATGTAATCATCATTGCGATCGATGCACTTTTGCATGCGCTGTGGCAGTTTTTGTATACCCATGTCATAGCACTCTCCCGCCAAGTTGCTCAGGTAGCGCTCAACCTCGTTTTTTAAACCTTCGTCGATATGGAAATGTGTTCCACCCAGGTGTGACTTCAACTCAGGAAACAGATGATAATCACTAGGTGCTAAGTCTGGACTGTAGGGGAGATGGGCGAGGATGTCCCATCCGAACTGGGCCAAAAGATCAGCCGTTTATCACATATGAAAACCACTTGTGTCTCAGGAAATTTTATAACTCACATATGTGGCCGTTTTGTTTTCCTTTGTATGGGTGCTAGTCTCGCCAGCATATCCACAAAGCTGAAGCCTACATCTGCATCAAACAGTTAAACAAGCAGCAGTTCGAATTTGAGAAGAAAGACAAATCATTTTAATATCTCTGATACACAAAATATAATATATAAAATTACTTTTGATGGTTACAATATAATAATACAAAATTTCTTCACAGTCGAAATACTTATTCACAAAAAGACAGTTAATAAATTTTAGTGTTTTAAGGCTAAAGTATCAGTCTGACTCTATCTTTCCATACTTTGGCCTACACACGGCTAGTGTGAAAGAACGATTAATTTCCATTAATTGACCTAACAGTGGTCCGAACTATAAAGCCCGGGCCTTAAAGTGCTTACAGCATAATAAGTCGCAATTAAGGTAGTTGTCTCGTGTGTTTATGAGAACTCCTAAGTGGTTTACCGGGAGAAACACGAGTCAGTTGGAGAATTTAATTTCATATTGGCACGTTGGCCATAGTAGCTCAAGGGTTAGAGCGGCTGGACGGCAACCAGAAGATCTGTGGTTCAAATCCCGGCTATGGCATTGAATTTTTCAGTCTGGCTCTATCTTTCCATACCTTAGCCTACACGCGGCCAGTGTGAAAGAACAATTAATTTCCACACATAAGCTTATTTATCGGATAATGTACCAATACAAGCCATGCTGAGTTATCAGTTGAATTAGAAAGATGGATTATGCTACACTTGTAGCATAAACTAAGATTGTAAAGCTGTGCTAATGAACAAGGAAGGAAAATTGCATGATGGCATTTTGCTATCATAAACCTTTCCTGCTCTCCTTCCAGCTAATGCACTCGTCGAGTCGCTTTTAACGCGAAGACTGTCCTCAACTTTATATTCTAGAGATCGTAAACCAAAACTCATTAATTTTGCATGCTGCATTATGACGTACATGCTTGGTTTCGGCTGGAGATTGAAGCATACTTAAACCACAACTTGCTCAAACTGCACGACCGTAACCCGCCTCGCAGTGGTGGTTTTCGGTGGTCCTATGATATGATACTGAAACCCCGTTTTTCAAGTTACAACATGAACCAAACCAGTAATCAACTTATCTGATTGCACATTTCCTTCTCTCGTTTCGTCCACTTACACTAGTTACCAAGGTTTTCGCCACATGGGTGAAAATTGGCATTTTAGGCCAAGTTTTGTGAGCAGTTAACGAAAATGAGTCTAAAAATGTTTCTACACCTACCATTTTCTTGAAAATCATTGAAATATAAATTGTCAAAAATCCAAGTAAGTAAACAAATTATGGACCTATAAATGTCCCAAATATTCTCCAAACTAGCTTTCACAGATGTTTCCAATGTTTCCAATGTTATTCATACTTAAGAATAACAACCTAGTTCAGTCCGATCTATTAGGTACGATTAATTATGGCAAGTACAACTGACATATACAAGGACTGATCAACAAAAACTGAGACTAATTTTTTTCCTGTAGCTTCCGTGATAGTTTCGTATCTGTAACATCAATATTTGAAAAGAGTGGGCTTTTATGTATAATGTCGGTTGACGGCAGCCCTCTCGTATTGGTAGGTTGGTAGTAATGCTCTATTTTGTAGACCCTACGTGCATTTCGCATACCAGACAGTGGAGGTGACGCGAGAGGAACAGTACAGCACAATCAAATTCTGTTTTCGTTTAAACCATACAGCCACCGAAACTTATGAAAATCTGAAGCAAGCGTGCAGTGAAGATGCACTACCTCTTGCAACAGTGTTTAGGTGGTTCAAGGGCTTCAAAGAAGGCCGACTTGTCAGTGTTAAGCAAAGTGGGCCTGGTGTTTTGGCTTCTGCTGTGACTGAAGTCAACGTCAACACAGCTGCTGTGATTGTCCGAGAGGATCGGCGTATAACATTACGTAACCTCAGTGAAGTGTTGGGAATTTCATATGGCAGTGTGTTCACAATTATGCACGACCATCTCCATGTGTCCCGAGTTTATGCTCGTTGGAGTCTGTTGACTCCCGAACAAAAGGCTGTGCGAATGGAGACAAGCCGTGAGGTGCTGCGTCTCTTTGCTGATTGAGGGGATGCATTTTTAAATCGATTATCACCGGTGATGAGTCATGGCTGCATTATTATGATCCTGAAGGTAAACAAGCCAGCACAGTGTGGAACTCGCCAGGTTCTCCAACACCAAAAAAGGCAAGTTCTTCCATCTGCAGGGAAAGTGATGGTGATCACATTTTTTGACTGTAATGGAATGATTTATCAGCATGCAGTTCCATCTCTACTGTTACAGCAGCATACTACACTTCAGTATTGGCTACATTGAGGAACCACGTTGCAAAGAAACTTTCTTGGACTGGGTGGTGACTTCATTATGACAATGCACGGCCTCACGTCGCAAATCAAGTCATGCAGTTTCTGGCTCGATTCAACATTACCTGTGTACCACATCTATCTTATAGCCCCGATCTTGCACCCTGGGACTTTCTTTTATTCCCATCACTACAGGCAAAGCTTAGGGGTATTCGATTTGAGAACTCTGAAGCAGTTCTGGAGAAAAGTGAGGCGATTCTCGAGGACCTGACAAAGAATGGTCTACAGCACGTGTTCAAGGACTGGTAGAGACGCCATAAAAAGTGCATTGAAGTAGGGGGGGAGTACTTTGAAAAAGATCATTTAAACATTGAATTGCAGTAATAAACATCTGTGAAAAAATCAGTCTTAATCTTTGTTGATCAGCCCTCGTATGTGGAGATTTGAAGCTCATTGCAATTTTGTTAGGAGTACAAGGGGGATTTAAAAAGTACTGTTGCTTTCTATGATTGCACTGTATCACACTACATCGTAAAAGAGTGGCATCTAAAAGAAACTCATATACCCAGACAGCACAATGTCAAGGTTGTTCCATTAATAAAATCAAAAAAATGTAATACTACCTCCTCCCCATACAAAATTGGACCTAATGAAGAACTTCGTTAAAGCTATGGACAAAATTGGAGAAGCCTTTGCATACCTCAGAAGCCAGTTTCCAAATCTCAGTTATACTAAAGTGAAAGTAGGATTCTCAAAATGAAAATTTTGAAAAAAGGTAAGTATTAAGGAACTAGCTGCATGGAAATCCTTTCATGGTGTGTTGAAAGAATTCCTTGGAAACAATAAGGCAGAAAATTACTGACATATAGTTCAGGAACTCCTGGACAGTTGACAAAAGCTAGATGTAACATATCCCTTAAAATTGGCTTTCTCCATTCACATTTTGAACTTTTCCCTAAGAAATGGGAAGTGTGAGTGACGAACATTGTGGAAGATTCCAGGATATTGAGAAGGTGCAACAAAGAACCAGGGTGGATTGAATTCCAGTATGATGGGCGACTATTGCTGCGTTTTAATTAGAGGAAGTGACAAGACTTAAAAAAGAGGAAATAAATTCGTACGTATTATAAATACTGCTTTGTCAAGTAAGTAAGGGAATTTATCATATAAAAATCTCGTATAAGAGGGAATTCGAAATTATTGTTGCACTAAGTTGGTACATCTTTGCTCTATACCCACGCGGAGTTTGATTGTCATCTGTCATCTAGTTTGTTTACAGGTCACCATATGTTATTAAAATCTTCCAGCAGTTATCGGATGCAGTCTTTTTAATGTAGAAATTAAAACAGACGTATGTCCCATTACTTAAGGAGTATACAACGATTGCGTAGTGTTGACAGGGATATATACATAGCATATATAAATGCATATATACATGCAAGGTCCGTTGACGGCACTTATGACACGTAGTTAAGACACATTAGTGAATATAAAAGACATGTTACACATTGACAATGAACCATAGAAAGAAATTAGTAAACTTTGGATTAATTGGAATCCCTGAATGCATGTTCTACAGTAAGGGGTGACTACTTTTTCCTGTATGTGGGATCCGTTTAGTTCCAAATAAAGGTTTCACAGAATTGAACAGCTTCATTTGACCATACTCTGTCGACTTCCAATACAGCTTACAAAGTCGCCGTGTAATTTTCCGATTTCTGCTAGTCAATGCTTTCTTTGAAGTGGCAAACCTGCATCCTCGATTCAAATCTGTACGCTCTGGAACCAATGGTGAAGGCAATCTCTTATTGGACTCCAGTGTTGTCAGTGCAATATGTGTATCTTCTTGGGGATGCAAAATTTTTCGGAACTCGGACTTTAGTTTTCATGGGAAGCAGATAATGGAACATTATTTATCCGAGAGTTTTGTTCCTCGTCTGAAATGGTTGCAATATGATAATTTGCTGTGAACAAACTAGCAAATATACCCATATTACCATTTAGAAAGGTCAAATCCAAAGAGCCACTTTTAATCTGGATCAATCTTGGATATACATAGTTCAGGTAGGTACAAAATAGGAATGAACATAAGATGGGGCTAGGCGTGGCTGTTCTAAGGCTACTAGCCAATGCGGTGCGTGCAACGTTGTATAGTTAAGCACGCATACTGGCTCGCTTTACCGAACCATTCGGCTAATTTCTTTGCGCGCTCTAAAGATACTAATTAAAAACTATTTTGTTTTTTCCATGTCACAGAGCTATTTTTTCTGAGGATTACTGTCCAAACCCCATATTTGTAGCACACCTGGTTTCCGAAATATGGAAACCTAAGGCACCTAACTAGAAAGAAAAGAATTATTAAATGTCAGTGAAGAAAACCACACACGTGCAGTTGCATTTTGTACCCTGCATTCAGTAAAGTGGCGATATTTTAAGAGCGCACGTGTGCTTTTCAAAGTTAGTAAATATAACACTTAGTACTGGTGCGCCTAGTAGTAACCGCGAAACAACTTATAAGATTTTATATACATAGGCTACAAATATTCTTGTTAATGTGTATTCCTTTTTTCAAACATGTCAGTTAAAGACATTTTCGAAAGTACAAATTTCGGTCAGAGAATTAATGTTACAAGCTTGTCACGTGAATGCTCATTCTGTGAAGGAGAAAATATTTCGTATTTAGATATCCAGGTAAACAGCGGGCAGCCAAAAAAAATCAAAAGTGTGTTTCACGTAGTACAATTTATGATTTATATGACAAGGGGGAATATTCAACTGCCAAAAGGCTGGCCAATTTAATGAAGGGCAAAATAGAATATACGGATGCCGTATTTTCTATGCATAATGTGTTAAATATCTTGGGTTCAAATATAGGAGAACCAATGATGGTCGAAAATTTGTGCTTGAAAAAAGCGATATTGTTGCTGCAAGTCTAAAATTTCTGCGCACAATGCATAACATTAATACATGAGTTTCATGGTGTACAATTGCTTCATAAATACACATTCATATCCTCCTATTTATTAAGTATTTTAATGAAACAAAACTTGATTTACAGTCCATTACAGACAGTATACAAATATGGCATCATTAAAATAGAAACTATATTCACAAATCATTGAAATGTCACTATTTTTTACTCACTGTAGCAAACACCTTATTTCGTATAACGCATCTAATTTGAGTCATTTTGTGTTGTGTGTATATGAACGATAGCTATATAAGCGAACTGTTCTCCAGTTTTAAGGTTCAGATTGTGCGATAGTCAATATGCATGTTCTCACACAAATGCTGAAATATTAAGGGAATTTCTCTGTCAGCATTGTAACACTGTACATCTCAGCATCTGTATGATACTTGCTAGGCTGAGACAAAGACAGATATATCTTCCATCTCTGTCACCCCTTGCAGTGGAATTGGCAACACCAAGACAGTAGGACAACTCATGTTCATTCTTATTTTGTAGCTACTCTAATCACTTATTATCTTCTGACAAGATGGAATTTTCAACTATCGAAAGATGAAACATTACCTAATATTGTTCTTGCCTGTTTTGGCTAGTTACATTGTAGCGAATTTGTAGCGAATTCATGTTTGAAACTCTTCTATGTTGCTGTTTAAGTTACTCGTGAATTATTTTTATAAGAACTCCAATACTAGTTGTATTTTTAGATCGGTTTGTGTGTTCATCTTTTAGTGTATTTCTTAAGTGTTGTCTGAACACGTAAACGGGTTTCAGTGATCCATTAAGGAGCAGAGTTGTAAAATGCCTCTATAAGTATCTTCGTTGATGGAGACCCATTTATCCTAAATATTCATAGTAAGAAAATATTCTCATTTTAAGTCCATTTTATACAGTTAATAATACATATAATTAGGTTTCCCTGCAATTGCAACAATGGGAACTGCGCGCATTACAATATCATACGAGGGCTGTTCAATAAAGAATGATCACAATTTTGTTTTGACAACGTACATTTACTCATCCTCATAATTTTGATGGTCCTTCTCAAAATAATCTCCCCTGAATGTGATGCACTTGTCCCAGGGTTTCTGCCAGTCTTCAAAGACATTCTGGAAACCATTTTTTGAGAGATACTTCAAAATCGCCTCCGCAGCCTTCACCACTGCTTCTGATTATGGATAATGCCTTCCACGAAGGCGTTTCTTCAAGTTAGAGAATAGGAAAAGGTCATATGGGGGCTAAATCCGGACTTTAGGGAGGGTGAGGGATGTACTTCACGTTAATTTTTGCAAGATATTCAGCAACAATATTGGCAATATGCGGCCGCGCATTATCGTGGTGCAGCATCCAGCCTGCTTCACGGAAATGTGGTCTCTTGCGCCTCATATGGACTTACAATGTTTTCAGGACATCCCTGTAGTATTGTCTAGTTACTGATGTGTATGCAGGTACAACATGCTGATAAACCATTCCATGAATATCAAAGAATGAGATGACCATAACTTTCCCAGCAGAAGCAGCCACTTTTGCTTTTGGGGGGATTGATGATGAAGGAGATTTCCAAACTGAGCTTTGGTGATTGCTCTCAGGATCAAAATGATTTAGCCAAGTTTCATCAGCAGTGACTACGTTTGAAAGAAACTCCGGATCTTCTTCCAATAGCGGTAGGCGATACTGAACATGTCTGAACTTGCCTGGTTCTCACAGGCGGGAACCAGGAGTACCAACAATGAAACTACTTGTTTCACATTAAGCTAACAGAATATAATAAGACTGAATTTTAGTGCGAACAATTATGTCCCTAAAAAATTGTGATCATTCTTTAATGAACAGTATGCTATTTCCAGTACTGTCAATAGTAAACTTAAATATCCTATGTTTTTGCTATATGGAACATTACATCCGAGTGTCGTATTCATACTATAACAAGCTACTTATGTTCATGTAGAGCTCTGGTTAACATCATTGTTACAGATGAAGAAACTTATTTACCCTCATCCTCACTTTTATTACCTTCTGATTCTCTTAATGACAACAGAGGCTTATGGAGAAATGATAGACGCTGCTGAAAATACCAATATCTATCTTTCTCGCATTGTCAGAAATCCATTTCTTCATTAGCTGCGCCATATGTTCTTAAGATAGTACTTATTACGGGACGGTGGTTTCTTGTGCACCTGTTGCCTAATACTGAGCCAACTGAAGTAAATTTTTCAATACCAGGATTCCCTTCTGAACGACGGATTTTAGTTATAATAATTTTCGAATCTCTGTCAAGATAAAGAACACTAACTTAATACTGACCAATATGAAACAAGAGTAATAAATTTGCTTCCGAAAAAGGTCGTTGATAATGGCTGTTGTTTGAGGACTGGCTTTTGACTTTCAACTTGGAGGATTTTTATTAAAATTTACTTCCTAGACGTTGGCTTATCGAAGGGGAATGAAATGGGTGAAATGAGGCTCAAATGAGCCCAGGATCCATAGAGCTTAAAGTTACCCGACATTATATTTTAGTGTATAGTAAAAACCGGGAGGAAGCCTTATTCAGATAACTCAACCTGGTCGAGATTCGAACTCAAGACCTCTTGAACGTGTGGCAGACACCTATCACCTATGCTACAGAGTGGGAACTTGAAGGATGAGTTCAAATCT
The DNA here is from genome assembly GCA_030765055.1 of Mantis religiosa. NCBI lineage: Eukaryota > Metazoa > Arthropoda > Insecta > Mantodea > Mantidae > Mantis > Mantis religiosa. The sequence goes on along the minus strand of CM060954.1, from coordinate 107,942,545 downwards.
GGGTTAAAGGTTTCTTTTGAGTGTCTTCCTTATTCTTCTAAGACAAAAGTTCAACCTCAGTTCAGTGGAATCTCCATTAATTTTTCAGACCTAAGTTAGAAGTGGCGCATAACACTCTCAACATAACTAAACAGGTCTAGACCACGTATTCAGCTATATATTTTTAAAAACCCTCAATGGCTTGTTGAAATTCCGTAAAATAAATAAGTATGAAGTAGTCCAAAACTGCCGTGTTTTAATAAATCCGCATTTTGTTTGCAGTGAAATTCAATTTTGTATCATTTCGTAGCCTTTATGTTATCTTTCCCCCTTTGTACCTGTTCCTAACTACACTAATACATCGACACGACACTTACTTGTAGTAGTTTACGGTTTAAAGTGCTAATCAATTTTATGTTGATACCGAAATTAAGGGATTGCAATAAGTAAACAATCGTGATGGATTTCAAATAAATCCTGTAACTTTGTGAAATGCATGCAGGTGCAGTTGGTTGAGTTGTGTAACAAAAGACAAGAGAGAAACATAATTCTAAGGGATAGCACTTGACTTTGCTTGAAAAGGATATTCTTCGGACCCTTAATAATGGCATGAGCGAGAATAATAATCACAATGGACAAAATAGTCACAAAGGGAATCTTTGTGTGAAAAGAGGGCTTCCAGAAGGAAAAGTTACACACCCACGCGCAGCTGTAAGGACACTCAGTTGGTGGCTTGGAGCCGATTAAGAAAGTCATCGCCTCTGTATTGGTCGAGGGCAGACCAGCGACGAGAGAAGATATTTGTGGGTTCATATATGCGTGAGGAACGAATTAAGTTTTATCGATTAATAATCATTTCACATATAGTAACTCCAAACATTGATATTGGTAACCCTTGGTCGGCAACTTCGAGTTTAATGTAATGATAAAAAGAAGCAGTCATTGAACCAGTTTGAAATGGGCATTCCAGTGTCATTAAAACTATCTTCCTCATACATACCAACGCATACCCAGAGAGAAACCGCATAATATATTTCTGAAGTTGTTAAATACATCAATCAGAATTTTACCTTCTTACATAGGCTTTCATCTTATTTTCTGTATACTCATACTAATACGAGTACTTGGGTGCAGCTTTTAAGTCCCGGGTATAGAACCGATGCCCACACAGCATCGCGAGGAAATTGAGAAGCTTGTGGTAGGTAAGCGGCCCTGGTCAAGAAAGCCAACTTTCCGGCTGGGGTTGTTGAGATGCTGACCATATCTCCTCCCCATATCGGTTGGATGATCGTCCATTGCTACCTTGCGTATGAAGGCGTGAGGCCGGCAGTCGGGTTGGTAGGCCTTGGCCCTTTACTGGCTGTCGCGCCATGGGTTCTTTAATATGAGTAAACTAAATAGCTACGAAGGCAAGCACTGTTTCTCTTTCACAGTCAAGGATCAAATTAAAGCTTGTGAATCTCTTGGTGAACCAAGTTATTCTGTCATAGCATTATAAATTTTGTCATCCCATTCACCTTTGAGTAAAAATAAAATAACCTCAACAGTCAGCAGCATTAAAAACTTGCTTTATAAAGAATTGTTCTAAATTATTCATCCAGTTATTAGGAACCCCTTTTTTCATATACAGAAATTATTGATGGTTATGTAATTTAAATATGGTTTATCTGTGATTATTTTCATAACGTACCGTAGTTCTCATATTAGCTGGTGGTGCTTCCTATCATTGCATTAGCATATAGAATATCGTTGCTTGAAAGAGGACTTGCCACTGGATTACAAAGGTACTGTTTGTCGTAAGTCCAAACCTTCAAGTTTGTGATTTAATTCAATAATAAGTGGCAACATTTGAATTAACAACAAATAAAATATTTTTGGAGCAGTCAAATTGCAGTGCTTAGAATTAATCTTCTCTAACATGAAAAACTCACTTCCACACATCAGGGGTCCGACGGATGCCATCCACAGCATCTTGTTGTCCTAATATTCGAACACATTGTTCTACTGCTGTTGTAATTGCCTGTGTGGTTCTGAAGACAACTCCTATAAGTGGTAATTTCATTCTCCCTTGCCAGTTCAATACCAGTCCAACGCGAAGTTCTTCCAGCAGTGCTCTAAAGCATTCACATGCACATCATCACTTGCTGATTGCGGTCTGCCAGCTCCACGTTTTTGATGAACATCTTCCCTTCCTTTACGAAATGCATTAGCCCTCTTAGCCACGGTACGATATGGTAAAGTCTGTCTACCACAAGCTTCCAATAATTCTCTTGCAACCTGAATTTTAATTAAGTATTTCTTTTCATATTTACTAAATATATTTAGAGTACTAAAGATAACAGCCTACAATTAAACTTACTAAAAATGTCTTATTAAATAAAATTATTGTCTTCAAACTCACAGCTAATAAACATTAGATGCTCTTATCTTTCATTGTTATCAGCTTACATAATTTCCCGATGATATCGCCAAATGTAGGCAGTGTTGTCATAATTTTTAATGGTCCATGTATTTGTGCTTTATCTGCTCTTGACTCCTAACCATAGATTATAAAATTATTTCTTTATAGCTTCGTTACCTCTTGTGTGAATTTGAGGACTACAGGAGTAATATCAGCAGCCACTTGTCCAAAATGTGTTAAGGATATCACTGTGCCGCAAAATATCACAGTTGTACATAATACAGGAGTAATGTCTACAGTAACTGTTTGAACCCTTTCAACATATTTCCAATGAATAAACGTAAACAATGAGATACATTTAGATACATGGAAGAGGCCAAACCCCATGAAATTCTACCTCAATAAAGTTGTTTTCCTAAGGCCATTGGACTGCAGAAAGGAATATACAACTGTGTGCTCTACCTACCCTACATTCAACCCCATTCGCTGCAATCGTTAATGCACCATATATATGCATTACACCTCTCACATCTGCATCTCTCCTTCAGCAATTCCCCTTTGTTGCGCAGAACATAACAAAATCTATGGGAAGCTTAATTGTAGGTACAAAATAACACCTTAGAAGCACGTAAAACAAGAACAAAAGCAACCAGGTCGCAAGAGCTCAACTGATAATTAAACCTAATTGGCCAAAAGATTTTTAGTGTGCCTTACCACTGCCATTGCGCATTCAGTATATAAGAATTTAAAAATAAGAACGATTGTAAATATACTACACGTTCTGCAACAAGTGAATATTCTATTTCTGCTTACCAAGTTATTCTCTCACGTGATCAACTAATATACTCATGAATTGTCTCGTTTTCCAGATAATTTCTTAAAGCATGCTGGTCAGGTGGCAAACACAGGCTTTATTCACATTGAATAATGTTTTAGTGTGGTTCTTTTGTTATTATAATATTGTACTGGTCTTTGTCAATTATGCATACAACATTTTAACACCTTTGAATTGCAAACATTATATTATTTTTACAATTACATTGTAGTTTCTTTTAGTATAAAAAGGCAAAGTCCAAGCAACTGCAGTCAAATGATACCTCGTCAACATCCAAGTAGTAGTAGTAGTAGAATTGGATTAAGGGCGCACAACTGCTAAGGTTATCAGCGCCCTTACAAAGCTAAAAGGTCTACACAGTTAAAACCTACACCTCAAAACAGTAAAATCGCACAAGTCCATAAAAGGTTAAAACATAAACCATAAAACACTAAAAACATGTCGGTTAATGCAGAAGGCAAAGGATAAAATAAGTGAAATAAAATATCGGCAACCAGAAGGTGCCTCGAATTGGTCAGAGCAGATGCCAGAACCCACTCTGCCGGATAAAATCAAGTACGCCTTCTACAGCACGCTCCCTGTCTGCCAATATGGCAGAAAGAGTGGCTGGCAGCGGCAGAGTGGCGCGTAATTGACTTAAAAGCCGACATGCAGTTAAGATGTGACGTACCGTTAGCGGTACGTCGCAATGGTCACACATTGGTGCGGGTTGATCCCTCAACAAGTGACCATGGCTAAATCGACAGTGTCCGATACGTAAGCGGGCTAAAATAATTTCTTCCCTCCTGGAAACTCGGGCAGAGGTTGCCCAGGCAATAGGAAGGGGTTTAATCGTCCGAAGCTTTTTCCCACGCAAAGTCGTCCACTCATCGTGCCAACGTAGTGTAATGGCTTGGCGTAAAGATAAAAATAAATCAGTTGAGGGAACAAGAGAAAAAGAGGTACCAGGCGAGGAAATGGCAGATTTAGCCGCGGCGTCTGCAGCCTCATTGCCAGGAACTCCCACATGACCAGGCGGCCACACGAAAGTGATCCTGGTGCCAGAGACAGCCAGGCAATGGACTCTATCCTGAATACGCTGCACCAGAGGATGGTAGTGGTACAGCATTAAGAGGCCTTGAAGCGCACTGAGGGAGTCCCTGCAGATCACGCAGGTACGCAAAGAATGCCGCTCAATATATAAAATCGCCTGGTAAAGACTAAAAAGTTCCGCGGTAAAAATCGAACACTGTCGCCGTAAACCAAAGGTAAAACTCCTACGATTAAAAACAAAAGCACATCCGACTCCAGCTTCGCTCTTAGATCCGTCCGTATAGATAAAATTGCAATCCCCGAATTGCGCCTTGAGCTCTAAAAAGGCGGAACGATATATGGGTAAAGGTGTTGTATCTTTAGCCAGGGATGCCAGCCCAAGGTTGCAACGGACCTCGTCGCGTATCCAGGGAGGAAAGCGAGATTCTCCCCTAGGAAGTGTTGGTACTACGTCGACATTCAGCTGTTGTAGAAGAGAGCGGAAGCGGACCCCCGGGGGCTGTAAGGCCGACGGTGTAACTGCATATTGGCGATTCAGAGAGTCGTCGAAAAACAGCCGAAAACTGGGGTGATTAGGTAAGCTGGAAAGGCTACACGCATAGCTGCACAGAAGAACCTCCCGACGATGGTATAAAGGGGGTTCTGAGGCCTCAGCATACAGACTCTCTACTGGGCTAGTGGGAAATGCCCCAGTAGCAACACGAATGCCACGATGGTGAACGGCATTTAAACGTCGGAGAACAGAGGGTCTCGCCGAAGAATATACAATGTAGCCATAATCTAACTTAGATCGCACTAGAGAACGATACAAAGGCAGCAGTGTAGTCCGATCAGCTCCCCACGATGTGCCACTTAAAATACGTAAAATGTTCAGAGAACGGTCACACCTAGCTCGCAGATAAGCAATATGAGATAGCCAACTGAGTTTCCTATCGAAAATCAGGCCCAGGAGTTTCGCCTCAACTGCGAAATGGAGGACGTCCTGCCCAAGATATAACTTAGGTGGAGGAAACGCCTTCCGTCGCCAAAAGTTTACGCAGATAGTTTTCTCGGCAGAAAACGTAAAGCCAGATGTAAGACTCCAATCGTGAAGACGATCGAGACAGGATTGTAGACGGCGCTGAAGAAGGCAGGTCCGCCGAGAACTAAGGCAGATAGCAAAATCATCTACAAATAAGGACGACGAAATTCCAGGAGGAACACAGTTGATGATAGGATTGATGGCTATGGCGAAAAGTGTGACGCTAAGTACCGAGCCCTGAGGTACCCCGTTCTCTTGAATAAAAAATCGTGAGAAAATCGAGCCCACGCGAACCCGAAAGATGCGGTCCTTCATGAACTCCCGAAGAAAAATAGGGAGACGGCCACGAAAATTCCATCCGTGGAGGGTACGGAGAATACCATACCTCCAGCAGGTGTCATATGCCTTCGCCAGATCAAAAAATACAGCAACGGTTTGGCACCGTCTGAGAAAGGCATTCATGATCTGGGTAGAGAGGGAAACTAAATGGTCGACCGTGGAACGGCGACGACGAAAGTCGCACTGCGCGTTCGACAGCAGATTCCGAGATTCAAGCCACCACGTTAAACGGCCATTAATCATCCGCTCCATTACCTTGCAAATGGAACTGGTGAGAGAGATAGGCCGATAGCTGGAAGGCAGCTGTCGATCCTTCCCAGCCTTCAAAATTGGGATGACGGTGGCTTCCCGCCACTTCTCAGGAAATCTGCCCTCAACCCAGACACGGTTATACACCTCGAGTAGGAACGCTTTCCCTTCGGGAGAGAGATGTTGTAAGAAGCGCACGTGGATACCGTCTGGTCCTGGTGCAGATGGTCGCGAAGATGAAAGTGCGTGTTCTAGCTCTGCCATGGTGAACAGGCAATTGTATTCCTCAAGGTTTCCGGAACGGAAGACCAAACCTTGAGATTCCACCTGATTCTTAAGTGCCAGAAACTCAGGTGCATAATGATCGGAGCTAGACACGTGAGCAAAAGCACTGCCGAGGGTGTTAGCCACGACCAACGGATCCACAACGACTCCTGCAGGAGTTTTCACACCAGCAATTGGTATGTGGGTCGATTTGCCGGCCACGCGCCTTAACCTATCCCACACTACTGAAGAAGGTGTATGGCGATTAAAAGAAGAAACAAAACCCTTCCAAGATGCCCTTTTGCACTCCTTAATTACTTGCCGAGCCCTGGCACGCATCTTCTTGTACTGGATTAGGTTCTCCAGTGTGGGGTGGCGTCGGAAAACCCGCAGAGCACGCCTACGAGCACGGATTGCATTCCGGCAGTCATCCGTCCACCACGGGACAGGACGTCGACGGGGTTTGGGAGACCAACGCGGAATAGATCGTTCTGCGGCGGAAAGTATCCGCTCGCTGAGATGTTCTACGAGCTCGTTGACGGAGGCCTGCTCCTCATAAGTAAAAACCGCCAACTGGGTGTAAAGGGCCCAGTTGGCGTGATCGAAACGCCAGGTGGGCAAGCGTGTGGAACACACGTTGTGTGCTAGGAGACTGATAATACACGGGAAATGGTCACTAGAGTGGAGGTCAGAGATGACGTTCCAGTGGAGGGACACTGCTAACTGCGTGGAGCATACTGCGAGATCTAGATGCGAGAAGGTGTTGACCGCATCGGAAACGAACGTGGGTTCTCCGGTGTTCAAGAGAACCAGGTTGTTACTGTCCAGGAGGTCGGAGACAACTGTACCTCTCGCACAAGCTCGAGTAGAGCCCCAGAGAGGGTGATGGACATTGAGGTCTCCAACCAGCAGAAAAGGGGTGGGTAACTGCACAACAAGATCTTGGAGCGCAGTAAGTGATAGGTCGTCTGAAGGTGGCACGTAGATGCTGCAGACGACCAACTGTAATGTCGGCAGTATTACGCGGGCAGCAACTGACTGGATATTAGTGCGTAAGGGTATATCATCCACATAGACGTCATCCCTGACCAGCAACATAGTGCCTCCGTGCGCAGGGATACCGTCTTCAGGAGCAAGATAACGCCTGAAGGGTGTATACCGCCGTAGTTGGAAAGAATCACGAGGACGTAGCTTTGTCTCCTGTAGGCATACGACTAGTGGGTCGTGCTTGCTGATCAACAATTCAAGCTCGGGGCGATGTGCCCTTAGCCCACGTATGTTCCACTGTATGATCGCCATTATAACTGTGTAATAGTGGAATAAGGGATTAAGGCTTTATGAGGATTTTGATGGTGGCCGAATCAATTTGCCCTTCTTTTTGGGTTTAGGGCCAACCCCTTTAACTTCCGGATGGTCGGGTCGTTTTCTGCGTACCTGCCTGCCTGTGTGGTCCGTATCCTCTTGTTACATCTCCTCTACAGATGAGGCCCCTTTACCGATAGAGAACTTCGGTTCAAGGACCCCAAATCTATTGGACACGGAGATCGACGAAGATGATAGGCGTCGATCCGAGTCTTCACCTGAAGACTCCTCAGAGGAGGAGCTTTTAGAAGCCCTGGCACTCTTCTTTGGGCTAGACGGTTTGGTGGTATCTTTTAGAAAATCTGACTTCTTATAAACGGTTTTAAACTTCTTTGGTGGTGCATCATACACAATAGGCTTGTTCTTGGCGGTTGAGGCTTTACCCGGCGACTCTGCTGGCGATCTCCTTCCCGATGAAGGTTTGGTCGGCGTAGGTGCGGACAAGGTGGTCTTCGCAGGCTTCGGGGATGGGATGAGAACTTTTTCAGAGATTGTGGCCTCACGTATATCGCTCGTCTGGGTGGCGATCTCGCGTCGCGGCACCGGCTTAGCTGCTACTGAGCTGTAAGTAGCAGATCGCGGGAGGGATGGTATTCGCGTACGCGCGAGTTTCCGGGCTTCCGAGAAGGACAACTTCTCTTTCACCCGGATCTCCTGGATCGCCTTTTCCTCGATAAAACGTGGGCAATCTCGAGAGCTAGATGGATGCTCTCCAGCACAGTTCACGCATTTAACCGGCGATGTGCACGCACTCTCGTGCTGCGACATCGCACAGTTACAACAAGTAGGCGTCTCATTGCAGAAAGCGCTGGTGTGTCCAAAGCGCTGACATTTGTAACATCTTAGGGGATTCGGGATATAGGGGCGCACCTCGATGGTCTCGTACCCTGCCCTGAGCCTTTGCGGGAGATCTACCCGATCAAAGGTCAGGAACAGAGTACGGGTGGGCACCAATTCCCCTCGCTCCCTTCGCTTGACACGGTAAACAGCCGATACACCTTGGTCTTGGAGGTTCTCTACTATTTCCTCATCCGTCATGCCATCCAAAGCACGGGTGTTGACCACTCCGCGCGAGGAGTTAAGGCTCTTGTGGACGGTAATGGTCACCGGATAGCTGCCTAGCAAATCCGCTTTCAACAAGATTGCTGCCTGGGAGACAGAGTGTGCTTCTACCAGGAGCGTGCCATTGCGTGAACGAGTACAAGACTTTACCGCTCCAGCTATCTTATCCAAACCCTTTTGGATGACGAATGGGTTTAAGGACAGAAAGTTCTTGCCTTCTTCCGCTCTAGTTACCACCAAGTAGCGAGGACCACAGGGCTCAACTACTTCCTTTCCATTAGCTTTCTCAGTTGTGTGTTTAAATTTAGGTCCCATTGCGGTAATGTCCTCCACCATTGCAGACGTCTCCGATGGCGTGCTTACATCCTGGGCGCCACCCCGGCTTAGGTGAGAGTCCTGGCCTGGACCTTGCTCACCTTAGGGTCACACCTCCCAGTGTAAAGACAGAGGGACCCAATCGCCTTCAGGAGTGTAACAGCTCATGCAATGGCCCCTCCCCGGGACTGATCTTTATCAGCGGATACGAACACAGTCCTACATGGTAACAAGGGGCTGGGAGTTACGCATTACCCAGTCACCCCTTGCGCTTCCCACTCCGACCACCCGCGCTATGTTACCCGTCAGACTTGTGTTCAGGGAGGAAAAAAGAAAAGGAACAAAAAATAAAAAGGGGGTCAAACACCGAAGTGGACCAAGGTTTGGGCGTTTGAAGGGACACTCTCACCTCGCGGAGGAACCCAGTCGAGAGATTACACCAGAGCCTCTTCTGCCAGTTTTCGGGGTTACCGATGGGCCTTCTCGGCAGCCGTAGCGGTCCTGGGGTACAAGAAGTCCCCACCGTACATCACCCCATCAGTCAGTCCCCTACTTCCTGTTGCCCACCCCTCGGGACGAGGACCGCAGAGGTTGGATTTTGAGGGGCGTCAACATCCAAGTATGCCACCAAACCGATTATTTAACTTGGGCCCTCCCCGTCCTTTACCACAGGCACATTTGACTGCAGTTGCCGAGATTCAAACCCACGACGTTTAGCTTTGAATGGATGGCTGGTTTAAACGTATCGCTTTAACGATCATGGCTATTCGAATCGATTGCGTTAAGGCACCGCAGAAACTGATACGAGAACCGGTTTGGCAAATACAGCAAGACCGGCATAAGAAGCAGGGGGTTAAAACCGTTTGAGAACTTAACAGCTCTAAATGCATTAGATATTACTAAAATTATATACTACTATTATAAATAATACAATGTTCTGAGATTTCACACATGTTCTGCTTAAAAAAGTACTACCAAACAGGATGGCTCAGGCGGTTTCGTCTCTGGCCCGCATTTGGGAGGCCCGGGTTCGATTCCCTGCCTGACCCATGGGTTTTTTCGGGGGTTTTCCCGGGTTGCCAGGCGAATGCGGGTAGGTTAGTTACATCCCCGAATTTCTCCCTGTATTTCATTTCCATTATCATTTCACGTCATCTCTCATCTGGTGGTCTCTTTCAGGATAGATAGTGTCGGCGGGTGTCTCGGGTGCACTACTTCCTCCTCCGGTAGATCGGTTGCCAGTCTCCGAACCAGCTGCTGGGACCACTTCCGAACCACAATAGGGGAAACGTCCTGGTCTACTCGGGGAGGCTTCCATCTAATTAAAAATATAGGGACCCTGCCCTCTGCATTGTCGTGGCTGCTTGGGACGACCGCCCTGAGTTTCCTCTCGTCTCGTCCTTCCTCCCTGGAATTTCCCACTTGGGACAACATTAGTCACAGTGCCAAATGTTCCTTTGTAGTAATCCTAATCCTAAGAAAGTATTGCTCTAATGTTTAACACGTTATGGCAATTGAAACGGTAGAGCCAGATTGAAAAATTCAATGCCATAGCCGGGACTTGAACCATAGATCTTCTGGTTACCGTCCAGACGCTCTAACCCTTGAGCTACTATGGCCAATGTGCCGACATGACATTAAATTCTCCACCTGACTCGTATTTTTTCCGGTAAACCACTTTAGGAGTTCTCACAAACACATGAGACAACTACCTTAATGGCGACTTACCATGCTGTTAGTACTTTAATGCCCGGGCTATATAGTTCGCACCACTATTAGGTACAATTAATGGAAATTAATTGTTCTCTCACACTAGCCGGGTGTAGGAGGCACTATGAAACGGTAGAGCCAGACTGAAAAATTTAATGTCATGTCGGTATGTTGGCCATAGTAGCTCAAGGGTTAGAGCAGTTGGACGGCAACCAGAAGATCCGTGGTTCAAATCCCGGATATGGTATTGAATTTTTCAGTCTGGCTCTACCGTTTCATAGTGCGTCCTACACACGGCTAGTGTGAAAGAACAATTAATTTGCAAAATACTCAATTGTTTATAAAAGCTGTTAAACTCAAAACTGAAAGTTGTTCTTTTCAAAGATAGTAGCACTATATGGTACTGGAATTTCTAAACAACAGATAGAAGGTGGAAGGCTCGCGGTTAAATCATTTTTAGCTTTTCTAAACAAAATCAAACTACTACAAAATTACAACTGAGACACGTTTCCTAACGAAAGATAGTATTTTGATCAGAAAAGTAATGAAAATCAATAAAAATCTTTTAGAGCTTTTTGGAGACGTAGCTTTTAATATTTTGCTGAAAATTTCACTAAGAAATGGTGTCCAAGCGACATCTTGTTTAGGTTTATTAAATGAAATATATCGATATGTATTTTTCTTTCCCTTATTTAACCGTTATTTTTTAGTTTCCGTTTGTTTTCTGTATTTTTTACATATATACACTATACACATAAACACCCATGCCCAAGGCGGGACTCGAACCTAATGCGGATTAGGTTTTAGATGGCGGATTCTAGAGATATGTCTACACACTAGCGACCACGATTACGGGGGCCAGCCCCATTTTCAGCGGCATATATCTGTAGCTATGATTTTGCTTCAAAAATTTGAAATTATAGGGATTCATATTCATGTTTTGAATTTTAATGTCTGAGACAATGAAGATTATATTTTTCTGTGGCTGTCTAAATTGATATGCACTATGCCATATACTAAAAAAGTTATCCCAAAGAGACGTCCAAAATAGCTCTGTAGTATTCGTATTGACTGTCAGCAAGACATAAAGTGCATTATTTGCTTACAGTAAAACAGAGAAGGTCACAAGTTTGAGTAGCGTATATCACAATTTTGTATATAATAAATGATGATACCCGTGCGTAACATAATGAGTTCGTTGGGGATACGCCACTGCAGACGGGAGCATTCCCTGGAAGAAGAGCCAGAGGGAACCTCAATCATCCTTTTACCTCCCGCTGGGAGAGGGAATTAGCTAAATAATGGACAGGCAACACTTTACGATATCCAGACCTCTGTAACCCTCTGCTGTTCTCTTTTTGCCTTTTGCCAGTGTTCCTACAGACATCGGAGCAATAGGCTGGTCTGTGTCATCCTCAAGGATTTGTGTTCCTCTTCAACAGTGGTAGCTAAATCAAGAAAACTAAAAACTGAACTTTGTGAATCACATTCGCATTACAGGTAACTAGCTTAAGCATTTATAGTGTAAGTGCATTGTTTTAAATTATCAGGTTTCACTTACCTTTTGTTGCAAAGCGCTATTTTCGGTGACGACTTAGTTGAAATGATGAATGATAAATTGCCCCTGATTCTATTATTTCATTTTATTTTATTTTCTCCTTCAAGTACGAATACATATTTACCAATAAAATAGTGTACATATTTTGGTGTTGTAGCGTTTATATAAATTAAGCTACTATACTATTACAGTTTATTATAATGCAGTTTCGCTACTACAGGGTTTATCTAGAAAAGAATAAAACCTGTATGAATATTTTGCTCTTTTATATCGTAATTTTTAATGGATACAATTATTCATTTTAAAGGAAATGTTAGGGAGATAGAAATAAACAATTCTGAGGATTAAGCGAAGTCACAGAGTAAAACCTGTGTTTTAATTTACAATAACAAATGTTTAAGGATTGGTCCAGGTAAGCAGGAACGTTGGTGAAGAGTAATTTATGGGCGGTTTAATAAAAGTTTGTCGTTCCTTCGAATTTTAGTATCTCACAGAAACGTTTACTGTAGTTGCTTATCGACAGCCCCGGCGCTTAAAGATCGCGCTTGAATTACGTAGAATTAGTAGTAGCTTAGCATTTCTCCCACTGACGGCAATAGATACACACTTCCCAAACTATAAAGTCTGGATAGTCAGAAGTTAGCAGATATAATTGAGTGATTGAGTAAATTCAGAAATACTTTGATTCTTCAACCTCATACAATCAGCAAACTTGATGCAGTAAAGAAAGACGGAAAAGAACTTTCGGAAGTGGAACTATTTCCCATGTAAAGTTATACTCTAAGACGGAATACTAATTAACGTGGAATCGGAAATGTCTTTCGGGAAACGTTTGCGTAAATACGAGGCATGTTTTTTAAGTCAGTACCGTTTTGCGATTCCACAGCCGCAGCGCTACGGTCGGCGTTCTGCGCATGCGCGCTGCTTACCTGCATCTCTTGTCTACGCACTGACGCCATTACAGTCTGATTCTTCATTGTATACGTTGGTTACTGAGTGTTTAAGATGCCTCCGACAATCGTGAGTCCCGCCGATTGTGAAGTACGGGCTGTTATACGATTTCTTAGTGCTAAAGGCGTAATACCGATCGATATTAATCGTGAGATCTGTGAAGTTTACGGACAAAACATTATGAGTGATGGAATGGTAAGGAAATGGGTGAGAGCATTTAAAGATGGCCACACAAACGTGCATGGTGAAGCACAGAGTGGGCGTCCTTCGATCGTTACTGAAGATTTGGTGCAGAAAGTGGACGAAAAGGTGAGAGAAAACAGACGCTTTACAATTTCATCATTGTGCGACTATTTTCCTCAATATTCTCGTAGTGTTTTGTATCGCATTGTGAACGAGAACTTAAAGTACCGGAAATTGTGTTCACGTTGGGTTCTGAAAATGTTGACGGATTTGCACAAAACCCAACGTTTAGGCAGTGCACTGACTTTCCTTGAGCGGTACCACAATGAAGGTGAAGATTTTTTAGACCAAATTGTTACTGGTGACGAAACATGGGTGGCCTACGTCACAACAATCCATGGAATGGCGACATTCATCATCACCCACAAAAGTGAAGTTTAAGCAAACAATTTCTGCCCGGAAAATCATGTGCACAGTTTTTTGGGACAGAAAAGTAGTATTGCTAGTGAAGTTTCTGCCTCGTAATGAGATAATCAATGCAGCGTCTTATTGTGAGACAGTGAACAATCTGCGCCGTGCAATCCATAACAAAAGACGTGGCAAGTTGAGTAAGAGTATCGTTTTGCTCCACGAAAATGCCCGACCACATGAGGCTAATCGGACCAAAGATCTCATCAAATCTTTTCAATGGGAAACTCTAGATCATCCTCCATACAGCCCTGATCTGGCGCCCAGCGACTACCATTTTTTCTTGCACTTGAAAAAACATCTGGGTGGTCAGCGTCTTCAAGACGATAACGAAGTCAAACAGTTGTGATACAGTGGTTAACACGTCAGGTGGCAGAATTTTATGAGGAGGGTATTCAAAAACTGGTGCCACGTTATGACAAGTGTCTCAATATTCACGGAAATTATGTAGAAAAGTAGATTAAGGTACAGGCTTTCTTGTAAAAATAAAATTACTATATATATGCACGTCTTTTTTAATTCCAAAACGGTACTGACTTAAAAAGCATGCCTCGTAACATGATTGAAACGGATTACTTTATGTGTAATGAGTTACAACGTACATATTTTAAAAGATGCAATAATTTTTAGGGTAAGGTTTTATAAACCATAAAGTCATAAACTGCAATCCTTAGAGGAAATGGGAAAACAAACCTTTAGCTCTCTTAACTGTGTTCCAACACACATGCTAAAAGCACAACTGTTTTGCAGTGTACTCATTCTCAGTTTTGTTGTTGCAAGTGATCAAGTACGAGTGGAGGAAAATTGTGAACCTCGGTGATTTTTGAAAACATAGTTTGAGTGTACACAAATTCTGTAGAATGGATTCTAAACATAAGACTTTATCATTGGATGAAAAAATTAAAGTTACTGAAGAACACATGGTTAAAGGGCACAGCAGGGCATGTGAAACTCATCACAAAATCTATCAAGTATGACGAGCGAAATCGTTCTGTATGCCAGTAAGTTGGTGCACGCGCTAAAGGATTTCTCATTTCTGGGAAATCTACTAGCTTTAGAGACAGCAAGAAATTTAGGCAAAGACCATTTCAGAGATTCCAATGGATGGCTCAAGAGTTTCAAACATCGTCATAACGTTGTTTTGAATGCTGTGTGGTGAAGCAAATGATGGTCATATGCAGACAGTTGCAGAGTGGAAAGGGAAAATTGAAAACAGGTAGATAAATTAGGTGATAAACTACAGTTATTGTACGAAAGTTGAAAATATAGTACATAATACATATCAACGTATTATTATTTATACTTCATTCTATATTATTCTTTCACTGTAAACCTGTGCGACTATTTCGTAATTTCTTTGTATTCAAATATAACTCTTTGTAAGACGAAAACCTCTGTAAACGGAAAATAAATACCGGAACGATCGCGTTACGCTTTAGAAAGGTTTTACTGTATTTAAACTTAGCAACTTCCAAAGATGTGACAATAAAGTCCTTCCACCCCAAACTATCCTCTACTTTAAATACTTTGACCTTTTTCACAGTTTCTACTAACAATTGTTATTCAAATATATATTATTTAAGATATTTGATATTTATTTGTACAGTATCCATTACAAATTCAGTACAATAAAATTTAACATAGAACATGCTGTATTATACCTCCTGTACAAATACATGACATTGCTGGCCTAAGATTTACTTGCTGACTCAGTGTAGTGTTTAACGCCCGCTTTTACTACATACGGCACCGCAGGCGATGGCACTGGTGATACATGAGACGAAGATGGAGCACTGGTGGAATGAGATGGCGGGGGAAACCGGAGATCCCGGAGAAAACCCGCCCCAGCGCCGAGTTGTCCACCACAAATCTCACTTTGCGGTCACCTGGGATCGAACCCGGGCCGCCTTGGTGAAAATCAAGTGGTCTAACCACTGAGCCACGGCGCGGCCTTGCTGACTCAGGTCCCCTGGCTATAAGCCTTTGGTTTTCCTGAACAGCTTGGTGTCTTTCTTCTTGACCTTTTCTTCTTTTATCCTAATCCACTTTTCTCTTATCCCATATAAGAGATCTCCTATACATCTATTTTTCTTTTCTCCCATCCTCGTTAACATGCGTACTGCCAAGATCTCTTTACTTACGCTGTCCCATTTCTTATCCCATATTTTTCTCCTGTAATTTGTTAGCTCCTTACATTCTATCAGCTAATGAACAGCGCTCTCTTCATCTCCACAAAATTCACATCTTCCTACCTCATTACTTCTCAACCCTTTTAAGTATAATATTCCTACTCTCATCCAAGCTATGCCTTCTCTTCCAGTTTTGTCACATTGATCTATATATTTTTCCCAACCCCATTCTTTCTTTAATTGCTTGTAAAATTTCAAAGATTTCTTTTCTTCTATACTTTCCCATATCTCTTGCCTATCTATGTCTTGTAGTCTAGTTCTCACTTCCTTCCAAAAACCGCTACAAGTTGTCTCCTCTGCTCTCCATAGATCTCCCATGCCTATCTTTCATATTATTCTTTCCAATTCCGCCCACCAACTATTTGTATTTTTGATGATTATTTAAGATAGAAGAAAGAATGTGCACAATACATTTCAAGGAAATAGCACTTTATTGCAAAGTTATTTTTATTATATGTATTGTATAACCGGTAAACGTTAAGCGTTAGACAAAAGCATACAGTAAACCATGTTATGATTACTCACATGACTTATGCCCCTGTACAAATTATTTATTTTTAAAAACGCTTATTCCTCATATTAATTTAAATCACTCGAGATAGTCATTTGTAGAAATAGTTTTAAATGCGTATTTCCTTACAGATAGATTAAATCAGATTAGATAGAATGATTTGCGTTCAATGAATTCACTATAGTAGCCACAAAAGCCTGTGAAAATTGAAAATGTCAAAGAACTGTACACTTCAATAGTATACATACTTGAATGTTGAACGTAAAAGGCATTTTATACAGGTAATTTAAAAGACAAAGCAGAGATAATTACCTATATACAATAACTCCCCTATGGTTTACTTGCCTGGAAAATGTTTATGTATGTACAGACGTGTGCAAATTATTAGACTCAATGGTGAAATTTTTAACCTATACCGTTTATTTTCTATTTATTTAACATAAATAATATTACAACAATTTTTTTTCAACTCTCAGTATTTTGTATGTATTCCTTTAGCCTTTATTACCATTTTAGGCATGCTCTCTACAAGAGTGGAGCACTTTTCCTTTATTTCTTCATATCTGTACCAAATGCTTATCAGGCCCTCAATAAGCTGAACTTTTGTTGTTATTTTCAATTTGTTCAGTCTCTGTTTAATAATACCCCACAGATTCTCTATCGGATTTAAATCAGGGCTATTCCCCGGCCATGGTAGTACTTTTACATTTTCTTTGAGGAACTGGGTTACAGATTTTGCTCTATGGCAGGGAGCACTGTCATGCATGAACACAAAATCACCATTTGGAAACCATTCTTTACTTTGCGGAATTGTTTCTAATATACTTTTATACTGGTCCTGCTCCATAGATCCCACAACTATGTATTATCTTCCAGGTCCATGGACAGACATACAGCTCCAGACCATTTTTTATGTTGGGTGCTTTACTCTTTGATCGACACACTGAGGGGAAAATGCTTCTTTATCTGTCCTCACATATTGGCTGCTTTCTTCACAAACTTCAAACATGGGTTCATCTGAGAAAATTACCTGAAACAATAAAAGCCTCTATTAATATTAAACAGTTTTACAATTTCTCAAAGATAGTATAACAAAACCAGAAATGAGAGAAACAAAGTTTAGGCTGTTTATTTCATTTCCATAAAATTTACATGTACATATTTTAATTTTATGCTATATACAATTTTCATACTATTTACCTTTCTCCAAAATTCTACTGGATGTTTCTGCATCTCTTTGGCCCATTCTAAACGTTGCTCTTTTTTTCTTTTCTTTTTTTTTTTTTTTTTTTTTTTTTTGCCATTGCAAGTGTCAGTTTAGCCTTTTTACGAGGCCTGCGTGCTGGTAAACCTGCTTTACATAATCTTCTGCGAACTACTGAGGCTGATATTTCTGTACCGTACTGTTTTAGTTGATTACTGAGATCAATGCTGGTTGCTCTTCTATTTTGTTTTGCCTCCTGCACAAGTTTTCTTTGCATCCTTGGTGATAGCTTTCTTTTCCTCCCGCATTTTCCATCCCTTTGTGAGGTCAACGTCTCACCGAATGTTAAAGCTTGATTAATGCGACTAACAGATTTTTGTGAAATATACAATTTCTTAGCTATTTCACGTTGTGAATAAAGAGTTTCCTTCAAAAGACTCTCAGTTACAGCTACTTTCCTTGGGGATAAGTCAGCAGTTTTACCCATAACCTCAATTTTGAATCATTGTGAATGCTAAGGATACGATACACGATGTTACCTGGCTTGAGATCAATTAATAATAAATCCTGAGGATATATTAGCCATAAAACACAATAAAGGTAAATATTAACAATCTTCAGCTACTACATTCACCAAATGAAAGCAATATCACCAAACAGTTGGATAAACAGACATCAAGAAAATGGCTGCTCTTAATTCAGTGCTACCACCATATTATTATAAGTAAAAGAAAAATCCCGCAGCTATTATTAAGAGAGAAATTTCATTGAATATGCTTCATATTATGGCAAGGAAAGAATTACGACAAATTGAAATAGGTTGCGGCAGTAAATAACTATTATTTTGAATGTTAAACTGAAGCAAAGTAAAAAAAAAAAACAAAAAAAAACATGAATGAGTCTAATAATTTGCAAATACAGTTTTGTATCTACACTTTTTTCTTAAACTTTCACTTGGCTTTACCCAGCACATCTCAATATTTGCTATTACCGAGTAATAGATTACAGTAGGTTTTAAGCGAGTCATATCTTTTAAGAACTAGTCATTTTATCATTAATTTTAAATTCTATTTTCTTTTAATCGTCTGGAGAACAAAATAATGTTTTCCCATTTAAGAAGGTATTAGCTGTTGTAAAATTCAAACCAATAGAAGGAGTTCCTCATAAATAATTAAATATACTAAGAAAGGTTATCCGAAAAAATTATGTACTTTGCGAGATCTACAATCTTGTGTAACTCTAGCAGTTTTGCAGTTATATGAGGTCAATCAGAATGAAGAGGGCTTCACGTGTTACTCCTGTAAAATATTAGATATACATTTCATGTGTCATAAAAATATATTAAACCTTTTTGAGAGATCAACATTCTTTAAAATATTTCTTTAGGACTACTTTTTTTTTAATCTTCATATTGAATCCCTGGAAGGCGCTAAAGTTAAATATGAAGTATGATCCTTTTTGTTTTTAGTTGTGATATTTAGAGACGCAGGCGCGTGCATCCACACACTTTTCTTTCTGAAAATGTGTATTTTACGTACAAGGAATCTGAAAACATTTATTTTCGATTATGTATCGTAAAAGATTTTTGTGTGGAATACTTAATGCAAGTAAGTACATAGTAAAAGACATTTGAAATTTAGCTCTCCTAACATACACAACCGTTGTGACATGAGCTGCTCGCCAGATATCAGTTTAGCATTGGTTTCAGTTGTTCAATACTTTGTGCATTAAACATCTCAACGATGTATCCTCTAACCCTTTTTGAACCAGTAACGAAATGTGTGATGGAACTATCAGAGTTATTCTGTAACTTTTTTGTTCAGAAGGCAGCTACAATTATTCTTTAAGCTTAAAGAAACGATAGAGTGTCGCATTATTTGATGTTCTGCAACTGCTTTGTTATCGCGAGTTTATTTCCGCTGGGATTGTTAGCAAAATCTGAAATGACTAATCGAAAGCTCGTGTTACTGCAAGAGCGTTTTGTTTTCCCTTTGTTACCAATGCAGGGATATGGACTACCGAATGCTTTCGTTACAAACAGGGAAAGGTATAAAAAAATGAAATGGTTCTATTATCGTCATTATATTTTTCCATTGCTTCATCTGATGACGAAAAAGTGATTTCACGATTTTATATTTAATGTTTGAAAACAAAAAGAAATCATTAGATGCTAGGACTGTCCATCACGTCACTGCAACTGGGGGTTTATTCTGCATCAGACCGCAGGAGGAAGATTGAGATGAAAGTACTCTGCAGGCGGCCAGAACCTATCCAAGCCATGGTGGGTTCCTAACAGGTGTAGGCAGGTTCTTCAGTCCACGGAGTTCCAGGTCGCCACTGGGAGCCCGCCCTGGCCATCCAGATCCGGCTGACCAAACAGCCCCTCCCCCTTGCAAGGATGGTCGGTTGAGCACAGCGCCTCCCCTCAGTCGAACATCATATTTCTAGGACGCAAGAACCACCGCAGCACAGCCCACACACACTTCATTGTCTCTTGATACCAAGGAGGATCGAATGGAGATAATGAAATGAAAGGAAGTGAAATTGGGGCTGTAAGGCATATTTCAATCCCAGCAATCGGCTTAGTGACCCAGGAATACTCTTGAAAACCCCGAAGTGAGAAATACAACTCACGACCTCCCGAATGCCGGTCACTGCCAACCCGTTCGGCAGATGCTATGTCAGGGCTGTAAGGTGGAGGTTTCGGTGCTAAACTTTAGTTGCTGTGTTGTCATAATAGAGAATTATTTTTCTTTTTGGAGGTCTTTCACAAACATTTTCAAAACATTTCTATAAATATACACTAACGTACGTCTGTCTTCTAATTCCATAACAGCAATGAGGCCCGGTTTAGGAAACAAAATAACAACCATTTCTTATCATCGTTACGAAATCGTCAGACTATTGTAATCTTAAGTTCTGTTTAAAAGACCTATTGAGTTGCTCGACTTTTCTTTTCAGGGTTATAACAATAAATCCAAGATTTATCACCAGTAATTATATTTCAAACCATATTTGTAGAGCCACCTTGAAATTGTTTAGAGATTTTCTCGTAGTACATAGTCCTACGTTTAACATGTGCCGTAGAGCCGTGAATTTAGCGATATTTTCTGAATGATTTCAAAATTTGAACAAACCTCCACTAAAGCTAAATTACTCAACAGTTGCTGCTGTAGATGCCAAGAACTATATCACTGAGCTACATGGAAATCTTACAAAGCTTCAATATAGCACCTAAACGCAAACGTTAGCACTACTATTTTGCAATTTAAGCTTAAGATACTTTGACAGGATTTACCCAAATTACCTATAAAAACTGAGGTATCAAACCCTTGACAATATTAAACTGCTACGAGAGAAACCATGTGGTTTAAGAAGTTTATGCCCAAAAATCAGTTTCAGTTGCTTGAATCTTACAACGGAAACGCAGTGCACAAGATAGATAAACATCCCAAATTAAATTTTAACTCAGTCTTCAGTCAAAAAGGTCAGGAATTTCCAGTGCAGTCAATTAGGAGCATTGCTGCTTTTCAGTAAGAAGCTTAAATCCGTGATTTTATGACTTGAGGGGCTGCTGATTAAAACACATAGCTATTTCAGGAATTTTGCCTTTTTATGATAAACTTACTTCTTTAGTCAATGTTGTAATTCAAAGCAAAAACTATGTAAACAACATTTGGATTTCAGTTTGGTAGTTTTAGTAAAAATCAGTCTATCTTAACAACTCTGTTCTTTCTTGAAATGTATTACGCCATCCTCCTCAATTACAATTTTAAGAATATCCACCAATAGTGAAAAAGTTATTTTAGATATAATTTCATTTAAAATTATTTACGATTATATAAGATAGGGAACGAGGCTAAAAAGGACAGTTGAAAGTAAGATAGTTATCAGAGTGATAAAAGAAAAGTGAACTGAATATTGGTAATGATTTTAATGACGATAATATTATTGTAAATTCTTAAGAAATTTTACATTAATGTTAAATGGTGGGAAAATTAATTCAAAAGAGAAATTGTAAAATACTATTAAATATGGCAACGTACATTGTTCAAAAAAAAATGTTTAATTTCCATAGCAACGGAGAGACCAATGACTTAAAACAACTCATTGTAGGTTTCTTCTGTAACTAATCTCTGTTTCATATAACCTTACCCCGCTGACATGTATCACTCCGCGTGTAACTACCTTCCCACTCATCCTAATTGGCTAATGCTTTCGCGCCATAGGCCATAGGCGGTGCCTTCCCGTCACATTTAAAACTGCAGTAAACGTCATAATAATTGCCACGAAGATAGATAAAATCATACAAATAAGAATATGAAAGCATGCAAAAATAATGAAGTTTATAATAAAATTGAGCAATTTGAAACTGAATGAATGAGCAATGAAACTGAAACAAGTTTATAATGAAAGGCCTTCGGCCTTTTCCACTGGGATTTTTTTAACACCAGTACACATACCTTGCAAAAATGCTTGTCTTTCAGTCTTAAGTCGTGTCACGCCATACTTGTGTTGTGTCCTTCATTCATCCAAGTCTCATCAAGGTAGTATATTTTACGATTTGTATCCCGGTACATTACTCCATAGGGTCTACTCCCATTAGTCCTGGCCCCGTAGGACCTGAACCCGGGCCCTCTCTATTATTTACCATAGGACAGCACCTTTCAAAATATAGACTGCCCCCCCCCCCGCCTGCACACGGCAGACGGGACGGAAGTGGATACGCCACTTACGCGCCGGTCCTTGATGAACCAGCTACCAAATTACCTTGGTAGGGCCGCCAGTGTCTAGCTCACCAGCTACTAGCTCTGCAGGCTAGTCCCCGGGACTTATGAGGCAACCCTCTACCCCCTCCGGGCGGCCAATGTTAGCCTGGCCAGAGGTACCCAATTGC
Source organism: Mantis religiosa (assembly GCA_030765055.1). NCBI lineage: Eukaryota > Metazoa > Arthropoda > Insecta > Mantodea > Mantidae > Mantis > Mantis religiosa. The sequence goes on along the minus strand of CM060954.1, from coordinate 107,920,015 downwards.
CCGTTGTATCCCGGTACAATCTGATTGTCCATAAATAACTCTTCGCCACACAGCAATATCACCCCTGGAGTGGTAAGTTTTCCTGTTGTCTCAATTTCATGTCGCGATGTTCCTACGCATCTAACACTCACACCTGTAAGTTCAGAGCACAGCTGTTCGACTTCTCTCACTGACAAAGACGGATTCTTCTCTGTGAGTGCATTAAACACATGCACCACAATTCTTTTTTCGCCGCTTTGTAAAGGTTTTCCCTTGCGATGCTTCAGCGAAAAACTGGCGGTAGACCCTGCCATTATACATATAATAAGTACACGCGCAATAAACGATCAATAAAATGATTTAGCTCTCGCACTCGGCACAACACACTTTCGAATGGCGATATATGACTAATCCAGTTCAAAACAAGGTCAGTGATAAGGGTCATATAAACAAATATGTCATCCCTACCGCTAAATCACGTGCTATCGTGCCACGTGCTTGAGAGCAAAGGAACCTCCTCTTTATTTCGTTTAAGAATTAACATGCATTTTAGCTAAATCAAGTCTGTTGCGTAATATATTTAATTAAAGCAGTTACGAAAATATAAATTTGACATTCTCTTCCAACATATAAAGATATATCACCATGTTAAATAACGAACTAATTTTTACCGCACAACAGTCTGTACCACAACAGCAGCCAATGAGAGGTGATAAGGTCACGTGACCGTTAAGAGATACGGGGCAAGCTTATGTGAAACAAGGATTAGACGCCGTAGTGTACAGACGCAAAATACGTGTGTATGAAAACATTCCGTCAAGGACGTACACTAACTATTCCTTCTGCAACTAGCTGCCGTAGAGGTCAGACGCGTATGTGATTCTGACCGTAATTTTGGAGATAGGATGCGGTAGAGAAAACATTGCAAAAGTAATATAGTTCTTTTTAAAAAATTAAGTAATGACATTTGCACACGTGTTAATTTCAGTGTTTCGAGGAATAATTTTCAATTGTTTAAATAAATCAATATTTTATTTGAAAAGAAAAGAACAGAAATTATTTATTTTTCTGAGAAATCCAACATCACTTCTCATCCGCAACCGCAGCCCCAGGTAAGAATCCATCAGCTAGGAGGAAAGCAGCCGGAGATATTTCTAGGTATCCAACAACAAGGGACTTCGAAAACATCACCTCTTCACCGCCGCATATGAAACTTTCGCTTCAATACTTTTATGAATTCATAACCTATAAAACACTTTTGTGCAAAAACTTAAGGCTATCCTATACCAGCTCAAGTACAGTATCCAAAATAACTCTTGAAAAGTGCCCCGTATTGCAGTTTCCAAATTATATACACATTATGGAAAAAGTGAAATATAGCACAAGCTGAAAGAAATAATTACTTATGCCGAAATGGTGGTGTGTACGAGTTTGTCATTCTTTGTTCTGACCTCGCCTAGGAGCCGTGAAGTCTACAAAAAGCCGGAACAAAAGACTGCGATGCCTCTAAGCCTGGAGGGGTGAAACAGAGCTGCTATAATGAAGTGGGCAAAGAAATGAAGGGTACAGCATAACCGCTGGGGAACAACCAAATACACGCGTGCGCAACGAAGAACTGGCCTGCTAAAACTCCATTAATGAAAAAAGCATTGATACACTTGCGTATATACAATGTAAGTCGTATGTGTAAATCGTAACGGCACTCTCTGTTTCTTTTTAATATTGATTAAATTATTTAACAGCCTCCCACATTCTATATGAATGTTAAATGAACCCATGCCAGAGGTAAGTATATGCAAGCTTGGCTCGCTAGAGCAGTCCTTGAACAGCTGCTGCCAGTGTGCTAGCGATGTCCTTCAGACTGCCAATAATAACCCATAAGGTCAAAGGATTATACTTTTAAGATTTTCTTATCTGAAATATTAACACTTTCAATTGAATCTTATGAAAAAAACGTTATTATCAATCTTATAAATTGTCCTAATCAAGGACAGCAGCATACAGAAACTAAATCTTAAAACAATTTATAGAATCAAAACGTAAGGAAAAGCCTGGCAAACCAGCGTTCTTCATTTAAAACCTAACGGGCGCACTGCATTTTGCATGTGTGTGCTACGGCTTTGCCCCTACATTCCATGCGTGAAGTACTAGAAGACGCTGGAAATGTGGTCCCCCTTCCTAAACAAGTATCATACTGGGAGAACACATTCTGATTCACACAATTAAGTTGGGCCACTGTAATGTTTCCGATTTTGTTTCTAATATTTTGTATTAGTTCTTCCAGTGTATGAGGATTTGTCTCGTAAACTTTGTCTTTCAGGTTACCCCACAAATAAAAATTCACACACTGTTAAAACGGGGGAGCGAGGAGACCATACACCAGCACTAATCACTCTATCTTCAAACACTTCCTTAGTTTTATTCCTGGACTCCTCTATTACATGGACAGTAGCAAAAACTTATTGAAATCACCCTCATGATTTCTCTTCTTCTGTCTGTTCATGATAGAATTGGGTCAAACTCCCATTTTGGTACCTCTCTGCATTTACAGTCTGCACTTAGAATATTGGACCTGTGACGGATTGTTGCAAAAGGGATGTTGGTGTTGTGGTTTTAGAAGCCCCGCGTTATGGCGATCATTTTGCAACAGGATTTGTTGCAAAAGGGTATAGAGATGTTGTGATAATTACTCTCTCATCTATGGTGACGATCTTGTAGAAATCCTGTAGTTTCCTCAGCAGCTCTGGAGCAATTTGTAATTTATAATGTATTTCTCATCTTTCTTTTACATCATCAAATGGAAATACAAAATCAAGATTAGAATTATAAAATTTATACTGGAAAACGCCATATATTCCTATATCCTGAAAATCCTACCATGTAGCCCGCCAATGAATAATAATTTAGTCCCCATACACCTAAGCCTGGGTTTTTGTGTATTGGAGGCTCTCTACTCCTTTTTACACTTTTGGTATTTCACCTGCCCTACTCTATATTTTTCTCTTAATTGTTCTTAGCCATCTCTCTTTAACTTTCCCTAAATAATTCCCTATATTTCTCCTGTTCTTTTTCCCTTTTACTGACAAAATTTTTCTGATTACTACTTCTCCCAACAAGTATTGTCCCATTTACGTAGCCAAGCCTTCTCTCTCCATATCTTTGTTTGACTACAATATAATATACAATGGAAATCTGCATTCTCTTCTCCACACAATGAACATTTATCTAGCTCCCTATCTTGACCTATACCTTTCAAGTTTCTCACTCCTGTTCTCGCCCAAGCAAAACCTTCTCGCCCTAACTTATTACATGTGCCTACATATCCTTTTCTCCCCCAGGTTGTTTTTAGTTCTCTATATAACCTCAATGAGGTTTTGTCACTTGTATTGGCGAAAATGTCTTGTCTATCAATATCTTCTAATCTTAGCTTAACTTCTTTCCAGAAGCCTCTATACCCATACTCTGCATTTATCCAAGACTGGCTCATACCTATCTGTTTCAACACGTCATTCATTTTATGTGCCCAAGACCCACCCCAGTTACTTCTCCTTAGCTCTGGAGCAAGAAATCTTACCCCTAGGCGTGGTCGCAGAGTATAGGAAATAGATAGTGCAATTGTTGGAGAATAGGCAACAATTCTTCTCTTTTAAATATTGTGGATTTTATTCCAGAGAAACAATTTTAAATTCTGATACAATTTTAAGTGATTTAAATGCTGTCTTTTAACTAACTAAATGTTGTACAATGGTTGCTGCATCGACGAACTGTATCTCTCTCTTGCACACGCCACTAGTGCAAAACAAATGCATTCACACAAAACAGTTTCTGCACACTCGCGGAGCGACAAAAAAAAAACACGTCTTACTCTTAAGACGGTCGCTTGCGGAAGGACGCTAATTACATATAATCTTGAGCTCTATTCTGTCTACGTTACTATAACAACCAAATTACTTATCTTTTACTGGTCCACGTCACCACATTGAGTAATAACATTCTTGCAATTACTAATAATGACAATATTATACAACATTTAACTCACATTGCCTCACTTTCATTTTCATACAAATTAATCCTTTCATAACAATTCAAAATACATTCTTAAACATTTAAAAACATAATATAACCGCCGTGACCGATTATGCATCTAGCGCTAACTTTCCGATCATAATGAGGGATTTCTTGAACATGATATGGATTTTCAGAGGCCCAGTACCAAGTGTTATGAGTGTTGACACGACTACTGAGGGAGAACCACACCTCATCGGAAAAGAACAAAGCTATGGATAAATTAAACCGTTATTAGCTGATGAAAGAAACTATTCAGAATAATGCATTCGTGATACTGGGTCACCTTATTTTAAAGCATGGACACTTCTATATTTATACGATTTTAGAAATAAATGGTTACTGTATATGCATAAGACTCTGAAAGTCCCATCTGTTGTGCTAATTTTGAGGTGGATTTGGTTGGCAAACTTTCATAGCATGCGCCTACGTCGTCTAACTTTTCCTTTCTTAACACCGTATTACGTTTACGTTGAATTATAATTCCGAAAGAGTGGAGTGCACACCGCTAGCCCCGCGCTCAACGACAACCGGTAGTGGGGGAATCCAGCAAGACCCTTAAGGACCTGATACTAATTGTCTTCTAATAATTCTATCTATTTTTTCGGTTGTTTTCCTAGGCCAACCCAGACGTGATTTATTGTACACGTGCCCACAGACCTGGTGAATTTTGTTCCAGACGAATACAAGTTGTCCAGACAGATGCAAATTACGAGCAACCTTTCGGCATTATATAAAGTACGTATTGCAGCCTCCCGGAACCCTACACAGTAGTCTTTATGTTGAAGGGGTGGCTTAATATTTAATGAATGAATTTCGTCTGAAACATTTGCGCAGTATATTGTCAGAAAGAGATGTATAAACAAGTTTTGACAACAGATTTTTGAACCAGCTCTGCTCCATTTAGAAGACACTTAACTGGACGTGGTGACTGCTTACTGCACACTGCCAGCCACTTGTACCCTTGTAGGTACATACATACAGTACACGTTTGTGTAAGCACTGCCAACATTAGAGATCAATCAGGCTTTGTCAAAACCCTTATGAGCGCTATTGCAGATATAGCAAGTAGATAAAGTGTTATACTCCACTAAAAGCTTGACTATTTCACTGGAAATGTATGTTTTAGGGATCCATTGAGCCCAGGAAAAAACAGTTTTAGAAAAAGATTATCGTGTGTGTGAGTCAACAGCATCAAAAACCAAAAGGCGACTAAAATACGAAACTTGGTATATAACTTCAGCGTCTTTCAAGAACGCGACACGAAGATTAAAAATAAAAATATATATCCTCCACCAAAAATTACTTTTACATAGAATTTTTCGAAGAGTTTGATTTTAATAAAAGTGGCTCTAACGATTTTTATTAAGTCTATGTCGGTAGCGCTGTGTCTAGCAGATGCCAATAACGTTTTAACTACTTTTATTGATTTTTAATATGTATCATTATTTTTAAAAAGCTTCATTCAATTATTTTTTACTTTCATGTTTAATTTTAATAATACTAATGGTAGATTAACATAAACGAAAGCGCAGTGTTAACAAAAAGGCAGAAATATAATATGAAAGAATAAAACAACTTATTACATGAAAATAAACCATATAAACAATGTTTAATTATTACAACACATGATAGTTATTTATTTTCTCCTTCTTCCTCTCTGTTTTTCTATTTTATACTATATTAATTTTCCAACTCTAAGCTCGCAGAGCACATTCTACCCTGTTCGAACCAAAAATACTTTTGCGCTTACTGTAGGCTACGTGAACTTGTTCTTCGTGTAACTCTGGGTTCACGATGCTTTCTCCACTTTGTATTTCCATCCCTTCCTAGCTAGAATAAGGCACCACAAATTATAATAGGTTCACCTTTTGTGTCACGTTCCTCTGTATCAGAATTTTCTTCTCTTCTCTCAGGTAGAAAACATCTGCTTCTGTATCAAGTCTTCTTCACTTGTTCATCTAGTTGGCCTACAGCGACATCGTCGGTCTGTAGTCAAAGGACAGCTAATTCTGAGTCATTTGGGTTGCTTAGACCGAAAACCTAAACGCGGTTCAAGAAAAACAGACGACTGGCGCTTTTTGGATGCACCGGGACCGACGGAGGGCTAAATTACTAAACGTTTATGGTGTGTTCATAAATTAAATACATACACTGAATTTTCTATAAACATCTTCTGAAGTCCTCTTCATTATGCATGATTTTACATAACAAGTAAACCGTAAAATATAGACAAAATCTTGCTAGTCAAAAATGTAGATCTCCTTAAAGTACACAATTAATTTCCAATGCACTTTTTGAGGCGTTAACGATTTCCGATATATTCTATTTATTGGTTTGAATTACCAAATATCTACTTATACTTAATTCCAATGGGAAGTCATTCATTTTTGGTCATTCAGAGTCAACAGAAAGCGATCCCAGTTTTGAAAATCTGACTTCGCTTTAACACATTGTATCCTTATGTCTATAACGAATAGACGTACAAAAATAATAGACATACAAATACAAAAACGTAAGGACAGTTTGTACAGCAGTGTGTAGATAAAAGTATGTAAAAGCAACATTAGAGTTTAGCTCTCCATAATCTTTATAGCCATAATCTCTCTACTCATGGTGAACTCTATAGACTCCAAATGCAAACTAGGTCGCTGCAGCAAGCGTTAGCGGACCAACTTCTGCATAATTACCACAGCAGCTGTTGAGAAACCTGTGTAAACTCTACCGTCTACCGCTAACTCAAGCTAAAATCAACCTACATCCTATGTATGAGCCCTCCTGAATTAATTGGGCGATGTTTATACTATTTATAAAGAGTGTTTGATTTGGTTTACAAGCTGATAAATATTGAAATTTACCCCTAAAAGTATTTTAATGCTATACTATTTGGTACTATACTATGCTATACTATTCAGCTCTTCTTCATTATTTAAGTGTTGACCGCCAAGGAAAGATTTGAGATGCAAAAGCAGATGAAAGTCGCTAGGAGAAAGGTCAGGGCTGTACGGGGGGGGGGTGTTCAAACACGTCCCAGCCAAATCCCTGTAGGATGTTTTTCGTCGCATTTGCAGTGTGTGGTCGTGCGTTGTCGAGAAGAAACACAACACCTTTTGACAGCATTCCTCGGCGCTTATTCTGTATTGCGCGGCTCAATTTCTTAAGTGTCTCGCAATAAACATCTGCTTTCATTGTTTGACCACGCGGTAAGAAATCACTAAGTAAATTTTTCTGGTTGTCAAGATTTTTTTTCGGCTTAACCTTTGCTGTGGATGAGGTGTGCCTCCATTACATTGATTGACACTTACTTTCAGGGGTGTCGTAAGAAACCCAAGTTTCATCTCCTGTGACTGTGTCAGAAATTCTTCATCATAACGGGTCAAAAACTGAAGTGCACTACCTATCCGTTTTGTTTTGAGTTGCTCAGTAAGAATCTTTGGCTCCCAACGTGAGCATAGTTTACGAAATTTCAGTTTTTCGGTAACAATTTCATGAACTAGTGATCGTGAGATTTGGGGAAATTTCATAGCGATAGCACTAATTGTAAACTTGCTGTTTTCCTGGATCTTGTCATCAATTGCGTGAATCAGTTCTTCTGTAACCAAAGATGGACGCCCACTTCGTTCTTCATCACGCACTTCACTACGTCCTTCATTGAACTGTCGGACCCATCTTCTCACCACTGTATCACCCATCGCATTTTGTCCGTAAGCATCGAATTTTTGCCGATACATTTCAATTGGTTTCACTTTCCTAGCATTCAGAAAACGAATCACAGATCTGATTTCACAAGCGGCGGGATTTTCAATCAACACCGACATTGTAAACAAGCACAACAAAGCGTGCGTGGCTGACAGCGATCTCACAATGGCGCACGTTTCTTCTCCTTGATACAGAGCGTCTACCATGCATGTGCGGAACTGCAATCGCAGCGCTTGAATCAGAACTTAATTTCTGGACACCCCTTGTATATCGTATATGTACTACCGACATGCTATTGATGTGAATTTAGGGACGTATGAGAAATGTGTTGTTAATTGTTACCTTTTGTTGTTTATTATTGTTCTGCAAAGTATATTGTAAATTCTCCCCTGTGGAAACTTGAAAATTCGTTTCAACCATTGTAAACATAACTAATACTAATTTGTTTTAAAAAGCGAGTTGCTGGAAATGATTTTAGTATATAGTTATTATTTTAAATGTATAAAAGCCAAAAGCCACTGCAAAATTGGCCATCCATAATCTAAGGTACACTTTTCCCGAAGCACTCGTACGAGTCAAGTTGTTCTGCAATTATGCACCCCACAAATATTGTTACAGAGGGTTTTTAAAATTGTTTTAATTAATAACCTACTGCCATTCATTAGAGATGCAGAGCTAACTAAAAATGTAAAGAAGTGCAGAAGTAATACGATCATCTTTTGGATTTATTAAACCCAGTAATTCAAACCTTTTCCTAAATTTGGCTCGGGGCCCCGGGATCGCCAATCCCGACCTACCATAGTAGGTCCCTGGGAGCCTTTGGAATTTACTTATAGATATTAAATATTGTTAAAGGGATTAAAAGTGCAGGATTATTCAAATATCGTGTGAAATTACTGAAAACCCACGGGTAACTCAGAATTCATTGTAATTATAATGAAGATGCTACATGCTAAGGTCATGCGATACATTTATAGGACTTTCTCAACACACTCTTCAAGAAATCGTTCTTATAAAAACTTAATCTTCTTATCTGTCCCTCAACAAGGGTTGCAGAAATTTTTCATCAATTAAAATGACTTCATTGTATACATGGAAAAATGTAGTGAAATCGAAGAAGTGGTGGTAGTGAACAGATTAGCTTATAATTAGTATATGAGGACGATCACCGAGAGTGCCAAAGTGAAGACTAAATCCTCAATATAGACAAAGAGGACAAATTATACAACACAAGTGTGACTATGACAAGAGTGACATACGAGGGTCGGCTGATACGTCCCAGGCCTCATATAGAGATGGTGCCACTGTGCCAGTGTGACGGATAGCATCATATAGTTTAACTCTAGACTAGCTTGTATCCATAGTTATAGACCAATAGCTTGTTTAGTTTCTGAATGACATCGTTTTAAATAAGTGTGAAAGAATAATTAATTTCCATTAATTGACCTAAAAGTGTAGAGGTTTCACGAAAATGGAGGCTTTGGAAACACGAGAATTGATTAAATCTCGTACTTCTATTTGAAAAGCTTAACGCCTAAAGAATTCAAGGAGGAAATGGACAGTACTTTGAAAGACTCTACCCCTTCATATCCCCACAGGGGAGGGGATCCGTCCCCGTCAGCTGCCGTGGTGCGGGCGCTGCGGACCCCTAGCACTCGTTATACCTCTGACGTTACTAGAGGAACCTCGGGCCGAACATTCGAGGCCCTCCCTGATTGGAAGTTGTTCGGATTGGGTTGAACTCGAGGGGGAAGTGGTTCCCATACCCATGGGAGATCGAGTACGTCTCCGGACGGCGTTGAGGGAAGCCATTAATATTGCCGCGTACTAGCCAGCATAGCTAGTAGAAGGTGTGCTAGATCACATCGGTAGCCTTCCCATTTTGGTGTTGGCGCGCCTAAGTGGCGTATCCGTATCCACTTCCATCCCGTCTTCAGTCCACAGGACCAGATGGGGGGGCTTGTTAGTAACCGAGGTCTTGCCCTATGAAAAGCCCCATGGAGTGCGCCGGGCGCCCTTTTGGGACAGCTCGGTAGCTCCCTGGTTGAAGGAAGTCCGGGTCCTTGGTCCTACGGGTCCAGGACTAATGGAAGTAGAACCTCTGCACTCTACTTGAATTGACCCCTTCATAGTGTCGCCAGGTCATTGTTGATTGGAGGCAGCACGGGTAACAAGATCGAAGAGACGGCAGTGCAGTGTGGAGATGGAGGCTTGCCAAGATGGTGGGCGGGAACAGACAGATTTGGCAAGAGTTCGCCTTTGTTCTAGCTGGGCTCGATTGTTTGAGAACTTTCTGGTGTGATCGAAATCGATAAAAAGGCAGCCTGCCTGAAAAAGACAATCAGTCGGTAAATGAACGCGTGCGGGTAAGTAGCAGTGTTGGTTGACCTGTATGTTACATTGTGTATGTGAACAGTGTATTGCTACGGAAATAAAGTGCAATATTTTTGTGTTTGTAACCTGGACTTTTTATTTCACGAACCCACAAAGTCACAATATACAATGTTTAAAAGGTGGTGTTCATAGTTTAAAATGCGACGTACGAGCCCTGTGGTAGTCATAACACCCGAGATCATTGAAAAAATTAATCGTTTATTACTGGAAGAACGCAGATTAAACTTGTTTGAGATACCAGAGGCTGTAAAAATACAAAGAACGTGCACGTAATATTTTTAGTAAAGTTTGGGCTTTCGCAAGTTCTGTGCAAGATGAGTGCCACGTTTGTTGATACCTGATTGAAAGTTACAAAGAAAAACTGTTTCTGTTGAGAATTTGGAGCTCTACCGTAAAACTCCCAGTGAATTTTTGAGATGGCTTATGGATGGATGAAACTTGGATACATCACTATACTCCAGAAAAGAAATCACAGTCAAAACAGTGGATTGTGCCAGGTGAACCAACTCCAAAAAGGTCAACGTTAATTTTGTCAGCTAACAAGGTTATGGCGAGTGTTTTCTGGAATGCACAGGGAATTATTTTTATTGATTGCTTGGAAAAGGGTAAAAGTATCACTAGTGACTATTACGCAAGTTTACTGCAACATTTGAGTGATTAGGGGAAAAGAGAAAGACTGCATTTAGCAAAGAAAAATTCTTGATTATTCACGACAATGCTCCGACCCATCGTTCAGTCATTGCAATGGCAAAAATGTGCGAATTAAAGTTCGAATTCCTTGAACATCTACCCTATTCGCCAAATCTAGCATCCAGTGACCACCACCTTTTCCCAAACCTCAAAATGTCTTGGAGGACGAAAATTTCACGAGATGATCACTGATGCGGTAAACAGCTGTTTTGAGGAACATAATAAATCGTACTACAGAGATGGTTAATTAAATTAGAACGCCGATATGTTAAATATATTAGAATTTCTGTAGATTATGTTGAGAAATAAAGAAAAACAATTTAAATGTTTTTTTATTGTGAGGTTCGAGACTTGTCACCCGACCCTCGTAACTCCCATGGAATAGCTCCCCACATGAGTTCTTTTAACCGAGCTACCCTCACACAAGTGGGGAGGCCTTAGCCCTTTATGGGACACGATTGGCTAAATTAAATCATTCATTCATTCACATTCATTCATCCAGGTATAATTAAGCGAAATCAGATATTTTTAAAAGCTCTCTCTATGTGATATCTTTAAGATGCCGTACTCTTTTCATCATCTAAAAAAAGCTTCTCGTTTGAGTAAAGCATCTGTAACATCTGCAAAATTCAAACCAATAACCAGGAATATCTTGGAAACAGTTAATTACATAAAAATGCAATTAGTGTAAATTGTGTGCTTTGAAGAGGTCTATATTTTTGTGTAGTAGGTAATAATAATAATAATAATAATAATAATAATAATAATAATAATAATAATAATAATAATAATAATAATAATAATAATAATAATAATAATAATAATAATAATAATAATAATAATAATAATAATAATAATAATAATAATAATAATAATAATAATAATAATAATAATAATAATAATAATAATAATAATAATAATAATAATAATAATAATAATAATAATAATAATAATAATAATAATAATAATAATAATAATAACAATAATAACAATAATAACAATAATAACAATAATAACAATAATAACAATAATAACAATAATAACAATAATAACAATAATAACAATAATAACAATAATAACAATAATAACAATAATAACAATAATAACAATAATAACAATAATAACAATAATAATAATAATAATAATAATAATAATAATAATAATAATAATAATAATAATAATAATAATAATAATAATAATAATAATAATAATAATAATAATAATAATAATAATAATAATAATAATAATAATAATAATAATAATAATAATAATAATAATAATAATAATAATAATAATAATAATAATAATAATAATAATAATAATAATAATAATAATAATAATAATAATAATAATAATAATAATAATAATAATAATAATAATAATAATAATAATAATAATAATAATAATAATAATAATAATAATAATAATAATAATAATAATAATGTTTACTGTCTATAGACTTCATACAAGTTTCAGACATTGTCAGATTGTACAATACAATGGGTATACATAAATTTGTTCATAGGTTACATTAATATTACAAGATTAAATAAATTGAATATATACATACATTTGTTATATAATTAAGAACTTTCTATTTAAACAGATAAAACTATTTACAATTCATTACATATAATTCATTATAATTCATCTAAACTATATATACATTTCTGAATTAAATACGTTTTCAGTTCCTTTTTATTTTTTTCCTTTGTGTTGTTTAACAGTTGTTGGCAGTTTGTTGCATAATATCTGTCCTTTTATTAATGGATCCTTTCAAGTTGTTTTGAGATTTACATGCTTCCTGTGGTGGTTATCCCTTCCTCTGGTATAATAATCATAAAGTGTGCTGTTACTTCTGCCATTATTTTCCTTCTCAGTTGCAATTACCTTATATACATATAGTCAAACTACGGTAAGAATTTTTTACATACATAGTCAATATGAGCTTCCCAAGTTAACCTATTGTCTATGTGAAACCCTAGGAAGTTATGGTTATCAACTTTTTAAATTCTAGTGTTGTTAAAGTATACATCATCAGTTACTACATTTGCTTTACGGTATTCAAATATGATCATTTTGCTTTTCTTAGAATTAACTTCTAAATGTATGCTACTTAGGTAGGTTGCTAGCTGTTTTACAGAGTGCGAAATTTCTGTTACCAACTGAGTACGAGATTTTTCACTGCAAATCATTGTGGTGTCATCTGCATAAGATACTATAGCATTGGTAGTTATATTTGGTAAATTATTTACATATTTTAGATACAAAATAATATTTTGTTTATCGCTTACACTAATTTACCAGTTATCCAACAGTGATGCAAAATGAAGGTTTTAGAGGATATTTACAAAAAATTTAAGATATACATTTCATTTGACATGAAAATATGTTAAACATACGGTATTTTACAAAATCGCTAAAATTTTTGACAAGAGAATGTAAAGTAAATAATAGTTTATATTGATGGGATTTTTTCTTGAAAATCTTCGTGTCGCCTTTTTGTAAAATGGAAAATTTAAATATCCACTTTGGTGGACTTTCCATTTGTGGGTTATGCTGCTCACACACGCACGAGCGCTAAAATTGCTTTAGAGGGTTGGGCGATTCTGAGAGTCTGAAAACGTATTTCTACTGAAATTTCGATATCAAATTTTTGGGTGCAATGGACAGCTTTTCTAAACAAAGTGCACACGTTAATTGACTTACGTTATTTATAAGTTCAGCTAAAGTGTGTGTGTGTCTTTCTCCCTCTCTCGCTCTCTCTCTCTTTTAATATTTTAAGGCCCTCTAGCTTTTTAATTTAACTCCCTATGAGTTTTGTGTCTGGAGGACATTACAAGAGATAGTTTACAAAACAAATCCACATATTTTAGACGAATTTCAAAATAAAATTCGTCAAGAAATTGCTGCTATTTATCACTTGCAAATGCAGAGTGATGAATAATTTCCTAAGCAGGTGCCAGAAATACCTGAGTAACGAATTCCAATATCTCGCTCGCTCGTGCTGGCTGGCTGTATACAGCCAGAAGGTTTATGCTGCGTGCCCACCCATTAAGGGTTTTACTGCAGGTAGGATTAGAATTGAATTTTGTCGGATGAAGGTGATGTAGGTTTTTTTTTTTTTTTTTTTTTTTTTTTGATTGGGAATTAATTTAAAGGTTACCGAAGTACCTTCGGGTTGAAGGGGAGGATGCAGTAATTAGCACCCAATTTTTGTTTATTGTTTTAATTTTATTTGGGGAGAAATTTAGATGCCAAACAGCTTGGAAAAATTATGAGGAGCTCAGCTTTAGCTGCTGATAGGATTAGCTCCTGGGTTATCTAGGGTGCCCGCATGCCATACGGGGGACCCGATGCAGTCTAGATCGGCGTCTAGTGGGGTCATAATCTCCCGATGATCTGACAAGGGCGCTTCTGTGTGATGGTAAACTTGCGTATAATTTTGAAGCCTGGCGCCTAATTTCATCCTCTACGTATGGAAGACCCGATGCTTCGTGGAGCAACCTGGTAGGGAAATAACGTCCCACAGAATAGATAGACCGTAGTCCTCTGTTCTGTGCACGTTGAAGCCATGCTATCCAGCTGTCTGCTGCCATGCCCCAGATCTCGCAGGCATATAGCATCACCGGGATTACCAGCGCTCGGAAGAGATACAACTTCATGCGGACTGGCATCGAGGTCGACCCCAGCATTGGGTACAGGGAAGCAATTGCTCCCTGTACCTTCGCCGAAAGGTCCCTGATGTGTCGGCGAAAAGTTAGACCTCTGTCCAAGTTTACTCCTAGGTACTGGACAGAGTTAGACCACTCTATCCTTCGACCTCGGTAGCTGAAATTGGGGCCGTCTGCGGGGGTGTGGCGCTTTGTAAAAAGTATGGCGTGGCTTTTGTCCGGATTTACGGACATCCGCCAACGCCGGCACCACTGTTGTGTTAGGCGGAGATGTCTTTGAATGGGGTTGAAGGCTCTGAGGATGTGTTTGTCCTTGCAGAACAGAAACACGTCGTCAGCGTATTTTGCCATTACGACTCGTGGTTCTGTTGGGAAATCTGCCATAAAGACGTTGAAGAGGGTGGGGGATAGCACAGAGCCTTCGGGGACTTGCTTGAAGCGCTTCCTTTTAAGGTTTATGTTATGTAATGGAAATAAGTTCGACGCGATTGTATTTACTGCAAGACTTTGTCACCCTCACCGCCGACGCAGTAACCAGCTTCGCCGACCGGCCGCACTCCACAAACTGGTCCCACCAAATATTGTTCAACTCATACAAGGCAATATATGAAATTGTATTTGGTTCAGAAAGCAATGTGAATGTGACACGGCAGATATTAGAAAGCATGCAGTGTAAGAGTTTTCTTCTCAAGTTGCATATTATTAAGTTTACTACAGCCATAGATAAGCTTTTCTCATGAGAACTCACCGTAAGTAAATCTAAAATATCGTTTGCTCAATTAATATGCGGCTCAAAGACGACTCATAGGAGATCCCCGAGGAAATTACCTCAAGAAGCATATAGATCAGCATATTTAGTCAATGTTGCCGATGCAAAATACGCTAGTTTTTGCATATATTCTCAGGAACTTTTAGTATCCATCACTGTATGTGAAAACATTACAGTATTCATTGGCTTGAACTTATCTGCGCTCAAATTACTATACCAGAAAGAATACTGTGGTGATAATGGTTTAAACGTGGACAACAAAGGCCAAGAGTCACCGACACGAAGATAAAAACGGCCTTAGTGCTATCTGCAAACGACAAAAAGTTGAGACATGGGGAATGACCACCTTACATATAGTTCAACGGTAATTCCTTCTGAGCTGAGTGTATGCAGTTACTGCACGTAAGGAGGGGAGGGACTAACCTGTTTACACCTTTAAAGTACTCTTCCTAGACCTCATTTAGAGACACGCGCCTCGTACATTTAATAGCTGTTAGTGGCATTTCTACAGAAAGATTTTAAGATCTAAGCGTAAACAAAGCTTGTATTTCGAAACTAATATGGCAAAAGTAGCTGTTTGAATTTTCTTTTTAACTGAGCATGGATATATCATACATTGCCCATTAATATGAACATATGAGCTCTGTGGTGCTGTATGGGAGCTGGGTTTAGAAAGCTTTGAAATTACATCACACTTAATCAAAATGCACATCATAAACTTATGCTTTGCACAGAAAGAAATACACAGTGACATGTTTTTTGTAAGAGATATTTCTCAACACGTCTGCCCGAAAAGTATCGCGAATTTTGAATTTTCGCGGGCTACATATATTCGATTTCCGACTATTTTGTGGCATTACTCATGTCCCTCACTCATGTTGACAAGCTCAGCCATTTTGAAGTTGCAGTTAATTGTAGACAGTTTGGAGGGCTGTTCAATAAAGAATGATCATTATCTTTTTACGGTCATAATTTTTCGCACTAAAATTCAATCTTATTATATTCTGTTAGCCTAATGTGAAACAAACACATCGTAGTTGTTTCATTGTTGGTACTCCTGGTTCCCGCCTGTGAGAACCAGATAAGTTCAGACATGTTCAGTATCGCCTACCGCTGCAATGGAGGTAACATGCAGTTAAAGTTGATGTTAGAGGAAGATCGGAGTTTCTTTCAAACGTAATCATTGCTGATGGAATTTGGCTGCATCATTTTGACCATGAGAGCAAATAGCAAAACTCAGCGTGGAAATCACCTTCATCACCAACCCCCAAAAGGCAAAAGTGGTTGCTTCTGCAGGAAAAGTTATGGTCATCTCATTCTTTTATATTCATGGAATTGTTTATCAGCATGTTGTACCTGCACACACATCGGTAACTGGACAACACTACAGGGATGTCCTGAAAACATTGCAAGTCCATATCAGGCGCAATAGACCACATTTCCATGAAGAAGACTGGATGCTGCACCACGATTATGTGCGGCCGCATATTGCCAATGTTGTTGCTGAATATTTTGCAAAAATCAACGTGAAGTGCATCCCTCACCCTCCTCAGGGCAGACTATTTTGAGAAGGAACTTCAAAATTATAAGGATGAGTAAAGGCACGTTGCCAAAAAATGATTATGATCATTCTTTATCGAACAGCGCTCGTATTTTGCTTGGATGTGTTTTGCTTCGTCTTCGATGTTTGCAAACAAAGTATCTGTACCAAATTTTGTGTGAAAAACAAAATTAAGTGCGAGGATGCATTCCGAATGTTTACTGTGGCGTATGGTGAAGCTACCTTGTACCAAAGCAACGTTTATCGGTGGTAAAAAAAGGTTCTCAGAGGGTCCAGAAGATGTGAACGATGAACAGCGTCCCGGATTCCAGAGCTCGTCAACAGACGAAAACATTGAAGAAGTGAAGAAAATAGTATTGACCAATCGTCGAATCACCGTTAGAGAAGTTGCTGAGGACCTAAACATATCAGCTAGCTCGTGCCATTCGATTTTGAGCAATGATTTGGGTATGAGACGGGTCGCCGCAAAGTTCGTACCAAATTTTTTCAGTTTCGACCAAAAACACCATCAAGGAGCTCAGTGCGTAGGCTTCGGCGGCCGGTGTCCATTGTAACTGGGTCTTCCGGGTAGGACCGCGTCTTTGTTGTTCCTGTAGTCGACGTTTCGTCCCAACTATGTGGGGCTTCTTCAGGACTTCTTCCCTTACAGCTCCTTAGCAACTGTACACAGTAGCACAGCTACGGAGCACAGCACAGTTGCTACGGAGCTGTAAGGGAAAAAGTCCTGAAGAAGCCCCACATAGTTAGGACGAAACTTCGACCAGAGGAACAACAAAGACGCGGGCCTACGCGGAAGACCCAGTTACAGCATCAAGGAGCTGTTGAACTCTGTCCACAATGACCCAAATTTGCTCCAGAGGGTCATAACTGGTAACAAATCATGAGTTTATGGTTATGACGTGGAAACTAAAGCTCAGTCATCACAATGGATGCTGCCACATGAGCCAAGACCGAAAAAAGCGCGCCTAGTGTAGTCGAATATGAAGGTTTCGCTTACAGTTTTCTTACATTGCAGAGGCATGATGCATCATTAGTTCTTGCCATATGGTAGAACGGTCAATCAGGAATATTACCTGCAAATTATGCGCAATTTGGGCGAAGCAACCGCCAGAAACGCCTGGATTTGTGAAAGAATAAAAATTGGCTTCTGCTCCATGATAATGCCCCTGTTCACACATAGTTGCCTGTGCGCAAATTTTTGGCCAAAAGCAACATACTTATGATGCCGCAGCCAGCGTACTCCCCAGATTGGTCCCCTGAGACATTTTTCGTTCCCGAAACTGAAGAGGCCCATGAAAGGACGACGGTACGCCACAATTGAGAAGATAGAGACGGCATCGAAGGAGCAGCTGAACAATATAAAAAAGACGATCTTTTAAAGTCCTTTGAGGATGGGAACAAACGTTGGCATAAGTGTATAATATCTGGTGGGGATTACTTTCAAAGGAGCAAAATAGATATTCATGAATAAATACTTTAAAAATAGACAACATTCGCGATACTTTTTTAACATACCTCGTATTTTTACATTGTATTTAGGTTTCTAAAATGTACAGAATCAGCCAGTCCTGTGGATTTATTCCGTTATTCCTAGAATTCCATATTTTATTTTTGAAACTTCTGGGAATTTTGCTAATTGAGTAGATTTCGAACATGATCACGGATTAGTTTAAAGCTTTCTGTTATACATTATACCCATATTTATCTTCATCATTTCAACCAGACATATGTCAGTTACAGGTGGCCTAATTTGTGAAACCAAGTGCAGTTCAGCAGTACCAAGGAAGAATTTTTGAAGATCTGGCATTGTATTAAAAGTTTGCAATGTCCGACGAAGTCAGTCTGTAGACACGTTTCTGCAGACAACTTGTAAAGTTGTGAAAGTAATATGGCTGTATCGAAAACAGGCCTTTAGCTTTAATGCTTTGCATCGGTTTTTGAACAGTGCATGTCACTGAATTCGGAATGTAATTATCGCCTTGCACGTCTTTTATGACAGCGATAAAGAGCACCCAAAATCGTGAGATAAAATTACCGGAACGAACGTCTACTCGTGCCTTATCATTGCTTTAATAAACTCCATGTTGTTTATGACCTTCACCGCCAGGCAGTTCTTTAGTCATGTGGTGAGGAAGGTATGCTTGTTACACGTTGTGAAGACGAATACAATGGTTAAAAGTCCAACAAATGTGGTAAGCATAATGCAATTATTTTTCATCATACGTTTTAAAATATGCAGAGATTTATACAATTAACAGTAAAATAAGTAAAGTGAGCTAATCAGTGAGACTGAAGTCACTGGCAATAGACAAGCCTATACCTCCAAAATATGGCCAGAGAACTGCAAGAATAGGAAGCAGTATTAGTGCCATCTAGTTGTTTGCCTTTCGATGAAGTTAATTGCAATCTTATCAGCATATGCGGTTAATAAACACCTAATTCGCACTATTCACGAGTTGCTGAAAAAGTGTTTTTGTCAAATCTGCATTCTGGGAGAGTACCCTGCTATTGCTCTGCTCCTCCATAACCTTAGTGTAACGTTGGTTTTCAAAGATTTCGTCCCCATATATATGGTGTGTAACGAGTTTTCTGATTTTAAACAATACTTCGCACAAAGTCCTGCTTTTAAGGTTATGTACGACTGAAATTTTGAAAACCTAAACTAATAACGCTAACTTTTAATAGGTTCTCAATACACGCACTTTTTAAAATTGTCTTAGGTTTCTCTGTATCTCAATAACTTTAGGCTCTATGAATTTTTAAATCTATAAGCTTTTTCCCCCTAAAGTTGAAATTTTTGTGCTTTTAAGTAAAGAAAGTGTGCTTAAATGCATTTCGCAATAAAACCCAGGGAAATTTCTATTCACAGTGTCTTTGTGAGTATGTGTAGCAAGTTTTGTTAGTCTAACTCCAGAACTGGAGCATTTTAAATGACGGAAAGTGCTGAAAAGTTCAATAGGATAAAGAATCAGAATTCATATCCACACTAGCATTCCGTATCTTTCAAAGGGCCCAAATGACCTCGCTGTTGACGGACCTTAAAACACCACACACTCACTCACTCAGTATCTTTCAAACTTAATGTGGAGGATGAAATTAGGCGCCGGGCCGCCAAATAATGCGGTCATCAGAGCGTCCTAGTTAGGTCTCCTGGGAATTATCGTCCCAGAGATCGCCTCATGAGGCAGTATTGGCTTCCCCGCATTGCTGGTAACTCTAGGGTACATGTACCAACCTCAAAATTACACCACACCAGAACTAGCCTGGAAAATTCAAAATTATGCTTTTCTAAAATTTAATTACCATCGGTGGTGCACAATGGGTCGCTGCATCTGGTCGTTGAGGAGCTTCAGCTACCTTCTTTCTTCCCCCACCTAAATCTCCCCCGTCACCCTGCATACCCCTTAGTCCGGTCATTACGTGGTTTAGTCCTTTTTAGGACAGGTACACGAATGACACACCTACGAGCTGTCCCTCAGTCCACCATCTGCGACGACGACAACGACGACGACGACGACGAGAACTACGACGACGACGACGAGAACTTTCAAATAAATGGCTTGCGGAGACTATACATTCTTCGGATTCAGGGACGCTTACACTATTTTATAGACTAAAAATAGAAAAAGGTGATTTTTTCTGGAAATGTTCATGAAATGTCAGTCAAAGATGTCCTTAAAAGGAATTGGATCTTGTACGCCCTGACAGTTGAAAATGGTTTTCGTAATTTTTCTAATCAGTGAGACACCTATCTTCTGATTGAAAGATTCCTTACATATATTCTATTCCATCTAAATTTATCTCTATTTTTATCATTTCAGAAGTTCATCATCAAGCGTTAAATTGAGGTTAAGCGCACTTTTTAGTGCTCAGGGCGATTGAAATGTATTTCTGATTCCACCACTAATGGTACTCATTAGTTTGATGTTCTATGGTACTCATAATACTTCATAGATATCTCTATGGTAATGTTGAAGCATGCATACTGTATTTTAAACACATAAATATAATATTTGCAAAATCTAACCTGAAATATTTGTGTGTTGTCTTCTTATTTTCTCGGTATTTTTCTTTGTTTCAATTATACAACTTGTATTGAGCCACGTTTGTAAAGAGCGAAACTGTTGATTGATCTTTACTAACAACAGCAACAATAAGAAGAAAAAATATTATCACTATCATCATTAGATGTTCTGATAACACTTCCAAATTCATTTATGCGAAAAGTCATTGGCAGTATCTTCTGTGAAATTTTCGTCGTGATCATCCCCTGAAGTATATTTGATCTGAGGCGTATTAGTGTCAATAGTAAAATAGTTTGTTTGGAGATTCCTTGTATGTTCATTCTAAAAACGTGAGTTGTCTCTGTGAAGTTTAAGTGTAATATTTGTTCTTTACACCAGTGTCTATGTCAGAAGTTGAATCAGACATGAATGCTCCTCGCTAATTTGTAATATTAGTTCAGCATGTTTGGAATTCTACTATGGCATTAATTTGTTTTAATCTTATTTAAATTAGCTACCATTTTCAGGTAGGGTGGAATGAATTTAACAAATATATACACTCTTAGTTACACATCTTCGGTATCACCAATCTAAACTATCGTAAATCACTTTCTTTCAGTTATTGCTGTTACTATCAGATGATCTGCTACTAAAATACAAAATATTTTCTGTTGGCATTGATAATAAAGTGAATTCTAAATGCAGTGTAAGGACCATTGTGGTTGACACATCGATGTAAATACAACTGCCTGATGTCATTAAATTACAAAATGTGGTTATATATTGGACCAAAGGTGGGGGTAATTAGTGTCCACAGAGAATTTTTACAGAAATTAGTAATCGATAAAAATTGTTTAAGTTTAAATTTGTTCTGTCACGATCAGGAATATGAGTTTCAGATGGTATTTTTTAAAATTTCTTAATTTTAAAATACTGTGGACATAAAATGATTCCCCTTGACCCATGGAAAGTTAAGTTGCTTCAGGTAAACAAATAACTTCTAGACTTTTCTACCATCTTATTTTTCTTGTTGATAAGTTGTATACTGTGCAGGCTTGCTGAGGTGATCAAGCGGTAGTGACAGCCCCTCCATGCATTTCTGGATAGACAAGAGAAGCCAGACGTGCGGTTTCAGTGGGCGACATCGTGTTCCCGCCTCTCTTTCGACGGCAGCGATCGGTGGCTGCGGTCAGCAGCACCGGAGGCAGAGGAGACGGTCGCGCGGGAAACCGATGGTCACTCCCGTGCACCGATTCCAGCCCATCGAGTGTGTGGGGGGCGGATTGGGGTCGGCGGGAGGACAACATGGAGCTGCAGCGACGGCAGCTGCAGCAGCTCGCAGAGCCCACCTCCATCACCACCACAACCGCCAACTGCATAACTGCGTTCCGCCTTTTTACAGGTATGTTATCACATTGGTTTTCTTCGAGCTTGAAAGTAACATGACTTTACAGAGGGTTTCAGACATTCAAGGATATTAATATGATTGATACTTAAGCCCCAACTTTCATTCACTGCTTGAAGTAGGTTAAATACAGAAACAATAGGTTATCATACTTCCCTAACATGCCACTATAGCAGTGTACCAAACTATGGACCGGTAACCGAATCCGGCTTGTGAATTACTTTTGTTTCGCTCGCCTACGGATTTTAAAAAATAAGCTTGGGAGCGCATTAAAATGGGTAGTGGTAAGAGCGGAAAGTATAACCATAGCAGCTGTGGTATCGTTGAAGGGTGAACCTCCTCCTCAGAGGAGGAGCCCTCGACATTTCGCAATTTCGGGACCTTGTCCCTTGCTGGTATGGTGGGGCGGGCATTAGTCTGGGTCGCTTATAGGTTTCCCCGGGGTCGAGGTCATATTCCCCCAGGCCTCGGATAAGACTCTTTAAGCTGGAAGGGAGTTTGAAAGTATAACCATTTTGCCATTAAAGACGTGCTAGATAGGTTCTGCCAACCTAAAGGAAAACGGAAAGCCTATAATTTGACGTTTCTTTTTGTATGTGTATGTTTACTTCGCACTCGCTTTTCGTCTAGTATTAGGGAAACACCTAGGCCAGAGTTATACCAATATTGCGGCTGTCTTGTAGTCATTTAATCGCAACTGCTACATTTTTCATTTTATAAAAGATAACTACCGGGTAGACTTTGTAATCTTTAATGATGTTTATCATTTTTTCCTTTGAAGGGTTTGCACGAGGATTAATATATATTCAGTTTAACGTATATTTGCAAAGACATTTTCAAAAATGAAATGTGTCAGATCTAAATGCAGCTGATGAAAATATATGCTCCATTTTGATTATAAGTAACATAAAATTAAGAATCACAAATGCTATAGTAGCACAGAACGTCTGTTTCATTCTTCTCAATGAATATTATGAACTGCTGTTAATGTAAAAATACATCATAACTGTTATTAATTAATTTTGCCTTCCAGCTGAATTATGATGGAAAGTGAATGAAAGATCAAAATTTTGTTAAGTATTTAAATATATTAATTATTAATTATGTAAGTGTAAATTTTAGTTTAATAAAACATTGTGGTTCAAAACTAACTTGGTTTGTGTTCCTCATACCTGTGAGCTTATTGACCCTAATGTTAAACTTCTGTAACTTTGACCACAATTCATTCTTTGATGGCTATTGTGGCTATTGTGTGAAAAGTCCTGCACTAGAAAATAATACTGCAGGATAATTATTTTCAGGATCTTCTTTTCTTGATACAATAATGAGATCTCATGTACTTACTGTTGCAACATTCTAACAATGAAAGAAGGGGATAAGGGCACATGTCACCCGGCAGCATTTTCAAGCAAAATAACTCTTTTAAGAAAATTTTGTTTGCTTTCCATAGAACATTAGCTATTATTATTCTTGTGGTAGTAACCACCCTCCTGTTTGAAATAAAAATACATTTATAATTAAATAGCAATTTATAACATTTGTTACAACTACAACAAATTTCATGTCTTTTATAGATATGTTATTGTGTGTGTGTGTGTGTGTGTGTGTGTGGGGGGGGGGGGGGGGATTTAGGGCCCGTCGACATCAAGGTCATTTGGTGTGTGTGTGTGTGTGTGTGTGTGTGTGTGTGTGTGTGTGTGTGTGTGTGTGTGTGTGTGTGTGTGTGTGTGTGTGTGTGTGTGTGTGTGTGTGTGTGTGTGTGTGTAAATTGTATCATTTATTATCAATACTTTTTCCTTTTTTCACACTCTTTTATTTGTGCTCAGAAATGGTTATGCAAAATAAATCCCATTTATATCTTTGGTAGAAAAATCAGGTTTACTTTTCAAATTTCATTTATATGATTATCCAATAAACTGACTAAATACTTTGGAAAGTATACACAAGACTGGTAATATATTCTCATATTTCCTAGAAGAATATTTTATTTGAAATACTGTCAGCCAAGAATCACTTCTGCGATTTACATATATATACAAAAATGTTGACTACTAACATTAACGCCGAGGTACTAGCATTCTTATCATGTGTTGAAGTTTTTTTTTTTTTTTTTAATTTACGTCCTCCAACGTTAAGTCATATCGGACGATGAATGGAATGAGTGAAATGATGCTCACATGAGCCCAGGGTCCATAGAGCTTAGAGTTACCCGACATTCGCCTTGAAGAATAAGGGAAAACCCTGGGGAAAAACCTTATCCAGGTAACTCACCCTGACCAAGATTCGAACTCGGGACCACTTGAACGTGAGGCAGACACTCTACCACCACGCTACTAAGGCGGGCATGTTTTTGCAGGGGTAAAGCATTAACGATGTACCAAAATTTCCTTCTGTATTACATTGGTTTTAAAAAAATAACTATAACAAATGCACTTATAAATTACTTTTTACATCCAATCTCACTAATATATCTAAGGCATGGGATGTATTGCATTCAACCCAGATATTTGTTACCAAGGTTTCATTAAAAATACATATTTTGAGCTCCCTGAATAAAAAGTAACATTTAAAATAATGTGTGTGAGAGAGAAAGAGAGGAGGGGGCAGCATGTTCAAAAACAAAAGTATATTAACAATAAATCTCATATTTAAATCAGGAAACTTTTAATAATATAACATAAAAATTTCAACCACTTGGATTAAAAAAATTTGCATTGCTTGCTTTTTATGTGACGAAAAATAGCTCCAACAATTTTGATTAACACATACATATTGATATAAGAAGGAAGAGTAAAATGTATATCTGGAATTTTCTGTAATTCTTAAGAAATGCTCTTCATTCTTGCTGAATTTTGTATATCTGTGAACTATTATGAGAGAGACTTAAAAATAGTGCAATTAATTTAATAAGATACACAGTTTATGCCTTAAAAAGTATTGCTTCATAAATCATTTAATACATATTTATTGCTTTAAAGCAGTTTTACACATTCTAATAATATAGTTTGGAATGTTGAGTGGTTATTCTTTTATAAATAACATTTGCAAACTACTATAAAAAATTACTCCAAACTTCCCAAACCTCTTGTGTGTTTGAACTGGACAGGGAAAGGTCATGCAGAAGTAAATGCCAATGTATTGATTTGCGTATTAAAAGGCTATGCTGGATCAACTGGCTGGGTAACTTGTCCATTATAACTAAATATACAAATGTGTTCAAAAAGAAACCGAACTTTTGCTTTATCAGCTTTATTGCTTATTCTATAGTGCGATTCATATAAACCTAAACTGTTTCAATAGGACACAAGTGCAACTTTGGGAGAATATAATACACAATTGGGAGATTACATTACACTATTTACATCTCAGAGAAAATGTTGGAAGTGTCCTCTACCAGCATCTATACATGTTTGTACTCGTCTCACCATATTCTCTGAAGTTTTACGGACAGTATCCTCGCCAATGTTACTTATTTCGGTTCGAATGGATTCCTTGAGAACATCAGTTGCCCGTGGCCTATTCTTGTACACTCTATTTTCTAGATACCCCCAAAAGAAAACATTCGGCGAGGTTAGGTCAGGGAATATGGAGGACACCACAGACCTTTTGAGATTATTCGATTATCAAAGATACTGATTACAAGTTCCATGGTGTCATTAGATGTATGGCACGTCGCTCCATCTTGCTGGAAATAACATTTTCTTAATTAGATATCATCTCCGTAAAACTTCAGATAACATGGTAAGACGAATGCAAACATGTATAGATGCTGGTGGAGAACACTTCCAACATTTTCTCTGAGATGTAAATAGTGTAATGTAATCTCTCAATTGTGTAATATGTTCTCCCAAAGTTGCACGTGTGTCCTATTATTGATTCAAAAGTTATGGCCTATTTAAATGGTTCAGGTTTATATGGATCACATTCAGGGACGTATTTAAGGGAGGTGTCCAGGGGATCCGGACCCTCCCCAAGTAAATTATCATTTCAAACTTTTAATAAATAGTTGAAATAAAACTTGGTATAAAATAAATCGAAAAAGTTTATTCAAGCTTCTCATCTTAACATCTCTGTTCACTGTCAGGCAAACATGAAGCTATTTAAGAGATAAACGAAAAGTTACTGCACAGCAGCTGTAGAACTCTTTAAAATACACAAATAATGTCAATTACAATAATATACTGCGAAGTTAACCAATTCCGATATATTATAATTTGTTGATTAGAGTTCCCAGATACTTACTTAAAGGTATGTAATGTTTAACTTCTAAGTTCCTATTCCCCTTTTTCATTCAAGGAGAACTAATACTTCAAACGCATAAATCAGTGGTTCGCTTTATAAATATCTGATTCCTGCTTATATCACTTTATCCTAGGTAGGTACAAAATCAAAAAATGTGCAATGTGCAAGGCCTTTCTGCAGACTTTATCCAAGGAAACAAGACAAAAACAAACTTTTCCAAGAACAATTTGTAGAAGCTCGGGTGGAGAAAGTCATGTGAATATAATATATTACACGTGTTTTTAGTTTTTTACAAACATGATAAAAACACATCCCTGATTAATTATTTATTAAAAGCAAATAATTCAACATAGATTTTTTAGACCCCCCCCCCCTGAAACTGACTTCTAAATACGTGATCGCATTATACAACATTTAAAGCACTTTTCCCTTCAAAATAGTACCCTCTACCAACAATACACCGTTCCCATCGTTTCTTCCATTTTTGGAGCGCCTCCTGGAACACAGTTTATGTAACGGCGCGCAGGACTCTCGTCGATTCTCCCGAATCTCTCTCTATGATTTGGAAACGACGTACTTTCAACGTAGGCACTTTTCAGTTTAGGAAACGAAAAAGTCTGCTGCGGCTAGGTCCGGAGTACACGGTGAACGTGGCACAACGGAAATATGGTGTTCTGTTAGATAGCTGCAGACAAGGAGTGACGCGTGAGCTGGCGTATTGTTTGATGCAACATCCAATTCTGGTTTTCCCACAATTCAGGCCCCTTCCTGTGCACTAGGATTCCCTTTGATACCGAAATTAAAGGATTGCAATAAGTAAAGAATCATGGTGGATTTTAAAGGAATGTTGGTTCCTTGTTACAACGCGTACAGGTACAGTGGAGTCAAATAGCAGTCGGGGGAGGATAGTTGTTATAACAAAAGAAATGTAAGAAACAGTGTCCTTAGCAGATTTCTAAAGGGTAACACTTGACTTTGTTGAATGGGGTATTCTTCGGACCCTTCATAATGGCATGACAAAATAGTCACAAAGGGAATCTTTGGTTGAATAAGGGGCTTCCAGAAAGTGAAAGCTATACATCCACGCGCATCTGTGGAGTACAGTTCGTGGATTGGAGCCGATTAGGGCAGTCCTCTTCTTCTGTCTTGGTCGAGGGCAGACCAGAAGTGATGAGAGAAGATATTTGTCGGTTTATACGTAACTAATTAAGTATTATCGAGTAATAAGCATTCCGCCTTCAGTAACTTTAAACAGTGATATTGGTAATCCTTGGTCGGCAACTTAGAGTTTAATGTAATAATAAAAGAAGCAGTCATTAAACCAGTTTGAAACGGGCATTCCAGTGTCATTAAAACCATCCTTCTCATACATATCCACGCATACCCTGGGAGAAACCTCATTGCTTTACCCTGAGCTAAACACCCATTATTTCCATTTGCATCAAACTGTCGCGCCAACGTGGTAACCTTTGCTCGCCATATATATTGTTGCTTCACCTTGTTTACCATCTGACCACGTAACACAAATTCATGATGGATAATGCCTTTGTAGTCAAAAACACAAACATCACATTGATCTTTGAACTTTTTTTTTTTTTTTTTTTTTTTTTTTGACTCTTTGTTCACCCACTCCCAAGTTCGTAGCAAAATTTTACACACCGTTCAAGCTTCTTCGTTGTTACTTTATCATCAATCGACGAGCAGGCTGTACACATGCTTACTTCAGTGGCTGTGGTTCGCTTGCGAAACAAGCCAAACGTTAGTTTGTTGTCTAAGCCTGCCGTTGATGCGTTCAGTAGCCGCAGAGCGCGCGCTCTCTGTTGGTTGGCGCATTATTTCAAAAGTTCGGTTTTTCTATGAACACACCTCATATATGTATAGACCAAACTATACAATATATTCAGACAATCTGGACCAGGCACTGAAGAACAATAATCACTGGGTTGTGATGTACATGTGCAGGTAAATAATAAGATAAATTTCTAATTCAAGTTGCTCTTTAAGAGTGCTATTTCAAGAGTAGTTGATACTGCATGCTTACAATAGGAGGTTATAGGTTTACTGATCACAATGATGATGATATACCTTTTATGTATGAATGCCCCATAACTGCTATGGTTCTTAGTGCCCATTTTATATTGGGCATGAATGACTGTTTAATCTTTACTCAGATGAATTTTTATTACATGACATAAATCTACGACACGGAACTCTCAGCTTTACTTTCATTCTGAAGGAATTTTAGGCCTGAAAATATCCGACATTCTTAGCTGGGTTTGAACACATGACCTCAGGAATCACAGGCTAGCATGTTACATTTAGACATGGAGGACAACTTGTAGTTTTAGTGGTGGAGACTTTCAATACACGAATGGGAAGGCACTATCATGTGAGATAGGTATGGGCACGAAACATCTACCCACGTTCCATACAATTTACTAGCGACTAAGCCCTTATTACCGAGCGAGGTGGCTCAGGCGGTTTTATTATTTTATTTTATTTATTTTCAGTTCAGTATAGTGTTAAATACACAAAAGAACCACGTCATATGAATTTATACAGTTTAAGAACACGGCTATACAGGTTGTGTGATATAAATAGAATACTAACTTGCTTTAATAAATCCATACACACTAATAATAATAATAATAATAATAATAATAATAATAATAATAATAATAATAATAATAATAATAATAATAATAATAATAATAATAATAATAATAATAATAATAATAATAATAATAATAATAATAATAATAATAATAATAATAATAATAATAATAATAATAATAATAATAATAATAATAATAATAATAATAATAATAATAATAATAATAATAATAATAATAATAATAATAATAATAATAATAATAATAATAATAATAATAATAATAATAATAATAATAATAATAATAATAATAATAATAATAATAATAGTAATAATAATAATAATAATAATAATAATAATAATAATAATAATAATAATAATAATAATAATAATAATAATAATAATAATAATAATAATAATAATAATAACAATAATAATAATAATACATTTACAAGCATTGTTGAAAACAGGCAAGTTGTCAATTATATACAATTAAAGTTGCTGGATATTTTGATATATATACAGATATTAGAAGAAACTAAAACTTAGGTGATGTTATTCTAAATGTATAATGTCTTGTACACCTAATACAATGTCTAGGTTTTAGTCATAAGTATTGTAAAATAAGAAACTAGCACTCAAACGATAAATTCTGAAGTTGTAGTCTTAGTTTAGAAATTCATCAAGTGAATAAAAAACATTATTAATTAAATATGATTTCAAGAAAAATTTGAAAAGTTACTAGACACTTTAACTTCTGCTGGGAGTTTGTTATATAGCTTGGCTCCCATGTAACTAGGCAACTTGTCACACAGGTGGAGTCTATACATCATAGTAGCGAAATTATTCTTGTTTCTTGTGTCGTCTGTCGCCCACATTCGGGGGGGGGGGGGGCGAGTTCGGTTTCTGAAACCGCCCTACTTAACCATTTTCCTTTTTCTTTCCGAGGGGTTTCCCGAGTCGCTAGGCGAATGCTGTTAGGTTAATTGCATCCCCTGAATTTTCTCTCCCTCCATTGCATCTCCATTATCATCCGCTGGTCTCTTTCAGGGTAGAACTGTCGGCGGTAGGTATCTCGGCACCTTGGATCACCGCCCTCTGTCTCCTGTCACCTCATCCTTCCTCCCAGGGATGTTCCACATGTGGCTTAATACATTCTAATCCTAATCCCTCATTGGGCGTTTAAGATGTGGGGTACCACTGATGGGTCCTTGGTACAAGAGCTTGGTTAATCATCACTTCCATTTACATGTTATGAGTTCTAGAAAGTCGTAAGAAACTATAAATAATACTGAAATAACGTTGGGATGGCAACTCCCAAGTAGTTTGAGAGTAGCATAACAACATATGCTAATCTAATCTATGTTACAGCTAGTGAAGATTGACCAGTAACCTAACAGTGCAGTCAATAAACACTTTTATTATTGCAGTCAGCAAATTAATATCTTTGATCATTGAGGTGTTCCAATTGCAACATTTTATAAAACATGGTGCAGCTTCTCAGTCGTGACATTATCCCACAAGTTGTCATGTTAAGTACCAAGCAGCAGCACTAGTACTGTAGACCCACAACAAGAAGGCAAGAGACGAATGAAGGGGAGAGGGGTTTGAACTGTTTATCTGCTCTGTTAGTGGATCTATTTACTAGGAAATGAGTATGTGAGAGTGCATATGAGTCATCCATGCTGCCAGATGTACTGTTTGTTGCAGTAACTGTAGTGATAGATATTATGCATGGGTGAGGTGTGTGACAACACTTGCTATTTTAAACGAATCTAGCATCCTTGTCATACTGGGAAAGCGAGCATAAGCACCGTTGGGAACAGTAAAAGTGATTATGTTACACATTCCTCTAGCTCGCCTTCTTGTTGTGGGTCTACAGTAGAGTAACAGCATGTGCGGTGACTGGAGAAGGTTCAATGGCCCTCACACCTCGTTCTTAAGTTCTTTCATGCTGTGCCTATCTCCTTCTAGGGTTCCAGTGAAGTGAACACTGCAAAAATTCCAGAGCTTAAAATCTCTATATCTGTTGATAGAATCAAACCTGGGAACATTCTGTAGGCAGGAACCACAGCGACCATTCGCCATGATAGAGGCTGTAGTACAAAATGGGAAGTACTAAATGTAATATATTTGTACACATCATGTATGCAATAATTCATACATTAACTCTCTGGCTGTTAGATTTCAATGACTTCGTTCCACTTATATGCCATCTTTAACATTTCAGGTCATCATAACAGCAGCTTCTTACCTTTAAAACAATTGCTCATCAGAAATAATGTTCATTCATTTTGGGTGATATTACTTTAGGTAATTACATTAAATTCATTAACACATTCAAACTTTCATCCATACTTCCAGATTCTTAGTAGGACCACAGGGCATAAAGCTTATAATTTGTTGAGAATAAACTGTGGTGAGAAACTTCCAAACAAAATGCGTTCTTCAGCAAAAAGATATAATTATGTTTTTATATTTATAGCAACCATAAATTATATTTTACTATGATGTGAATACATTTTACTATTAAGCTAAATAATATTAGTGTATTTTACTTCATAAGTGTGCATGTTCAAGAAAGAATTGTGTAACTCCAGGCTGTACAATTATTACAAATAAAAGACAAAGCCCACCTTCAGGTCTAGGATAGCATGTGTGCCCAACATTCAGGAGTTTATAGCTTGAATCTTGGTTAGAGTGAATTACCATTTTTTTTTTTTTTTTTTTTTTTTTTTTTTTGTAATTTACATCCTCCAACGTTAAGACGAATGGAATGGATGAAATGATGCTCAAATGAGTCCGGGTTCCATGGAGCTTACAATTACCCGTCATTCGTCTTACAGAATAAGGGAAAATGCCAGAAAAAACCTTATCCAGGTAACTCACCCTGATCGAGATTTGAACTAGGGACCTCTTGAACGTGAGGTAGACATGCTACCACCTTAACTAAGGTTAAGGTTTCTTCTGAAATTTTCTATTAATCCAAAATGCTAATGTTGGATTGCTTTAAGTTCCCTATCTGGTTAAAAGCAAAGTAAAACAACATAAAATAAATGAGTATAAGTTGCTTATTTCCAGAGTAAGATTTTCAAAGAAGATATTTTGCAGTTTTCTGCAACTCATTTGTTTGCACACTTGTATCTTTTTTTTATCCACTTCTATCTTTATTATCTTAAATATTCCTAAATATCACAAATCAGAATGCCTAAATGTGACGGCTTTTTCAATTCATTAAAGAGTAATTAAAACAAAAAATAATTCAATATATTCCAATATGATTCAGTTCCTACTTATTTTCATTTAAAAGCTAGTCTGATGTTCTTAATCATAGAGAATATATCTTTATTTAATATGAATTCCTTTTATGCTTAATTTCTATCAAAGCAAGTTAGTAATATTAGGTGTATTTGGAACTTAGCATTTTGAATCACTGACATCACTATTTTAACCCTTACTCGGAAAACGCAGTCGTTCATGAACTCCCGAATCTGTCTTTTCAAGCATTTTTGTGCAAGAGAATGGGTTTCCTCAAGGATCGGTATAAGTGTTACTTTGTTTGCTATTGCTATTAATTCTATCTCTAAATGTGTTCCTCGAAGGGTTTCATCGTGCTTATTTGTAGATGATTTTGCTGTGTACTGCAGCTCTCAGCATACCCTTAACTCAGTGTAGTCATGCTGCTTAATCTGAAGGAATTGTCACATAGACCAACACAGTGTCTGGAAGAATAAGAGAAAGGGAGGTGTAGAGAAGCACCATTTCAAATCACATGACACAAAAAAAAATGTTTATGGTTTGAGGTATTATTTTCTTCTAGCTTGTGAATCTAAGTTATTTTATGTAAATATAATTTTATTATTTACTAATGGGTTTCTAATCTGTTGCCTGTAGTGTTCTTCCATTTAAAGCTTATTTTATTCTACTTATATAAATATTCTGAAGATTTTTGGCAACTGGTCAGCTTCCTTATAACTGGGTCTGTCACAAAAAATACAATGGTTTTCATATAACAAGAAAGAGTAGTAAATAAGAAAAATGTGGGTTTGATATCATCATCATCATCATCATTATCATCATCATCATCAATCATCGTCATCATCTTCAAGGATTGGACTCTGTGACCCGTTCCGTTCTCTTCAAGAGCCTACTGATCCTTCCAGCGTAGAGCCGGGCGTCCCACATCTCTCTTTTCCTTCGGCATATAATCCAAAACTCTTCTTGGAAGTCGTTCCGCGTCCTTTCTTAAAATATGATTTTTCCATTCATTTTTGTTCTTTATTATTTTACTGTTTAAATTAAAAATCCCAAGCTCTTCTCTTATTTTTTCGTTTCTTACGTGGTCTATTCTTTTATAACCTGCTACGCTTCTCAAAAATCACAT
The DNA here is from genome assembly GCA_030765055.1 of Mantis religiosa. Taxonomy (NCBI): domain Eukaryota; kingdom Metazoa; phylum Arthropoda; class Insecta; order Mantodea; family Mantidae; genus Mantis; species Mantis religiosa. The sequence continues at coordinate 107,886,538 of CM060954.1, read as the reverse complement.
CTCTGCTGATTCTAGCTGTTTGCGTTGGTTCTTTGCCAGTGTCCATATTTCGGAACCGTATGTTAATGTTGGGACTGGCATTATCTTATAAAATTTCATCTGTGTTTCCTTATTATAATCCCAAACATTTGATTGAATCTGTTTAATTTAACCTCCATATCCTTGTTGTTATTTGCTACTGCTACTGTGTAGCCTAGATAGTTAAAACTATTAACCTGTTCTATTATTTTATTGTTTATAACTATTTTTGCTCTTATGTTGTTCTTACCTCTAAAAGCCATTACTTCAGTTTTGTGTTCTGAGATTGAAAGGTTATATGTTTCCGCTATGTTGTTTAAAGTATATACTACTCTTTCCATGTCATCTTCTGAGTGAGATATTATCACTTGATCATCAGCAAATAATATTGTATTTAAAATTATGTTTCCATTCAGTACAATTTGTTTTCTACTTTGCTGCCATTCTTGTACCATATTATCAATATAGATATTAAAGAGTATAGGCGATAGAGGGCATCCTTGTCGTACTCCTTTATTTATGTCCACTGCTTCTGTTTTCCTTCCATTCTTGATTATTGCTATTGTAGTGTTTTTATACATACCTTGTACAGTCCTGTGCTGGTATTCCACAATTTTCCATCGCTATCCAAAGTTTATTCCTTAAAACCGAATTGAAGGCTTGAACATAGTCAACAAAAAGCATAAATGTGTCAACATTAAATTCTTTGTGTTTTTCAATTAGTTGTTGAATTATAAATATACTACCCGTGCATGATCTTCCTTTTCTAAATCCGTTTTGGGCCTCATGAAGCCGTGCTTCCGCTGTTGTACTTATTCATCTTGCAACTATTTTAGCATATAGTTTATACACTGAGCACAGCAGACTAATTCCTCTGTAGTTGTCACATTTTTCTCAATCGCCTTTCTTAAAAATTGGTATCACCAACGCTGTATTCCATTCTTCAGGGATATGCCCATACCTCCAACAGAGATTAAAAGGATGAAGCAATATGCTATGCAAACACACAGGTGCATATTTTATGAGTTCCAAATTTAATTGATCACATCCAACAGCTTTCTTATTTCTACTATGCTTATTTCTGCTACTACTTATTTCTGCTATGCATTATGCTGTTAAATTCTTTGTGTGTTATTGGATCTATATTTTCATCCTGGTGAAAAATTTTACTTCCTGTTCTTTGTTCTCTAAAGTCCACAATTCTTGGAAATATGATAACCATTTTTGTTCAGATATAGGATTTAACTGGAGTTTATCTTTTTCTGTTTTATTCAGTTCTCTTAATATTTTATACGCCCTATCTTGTCTTCCATGTACATCATGCTCAATATTATATATATTTCCCAGCTTTCTCTGTTTATTCTCCTGGTTTCTCTTTACCATATTTATAAAAACTGTAATTTGAAGACTATCCTCGTAAGGAAATTTTTCTGGAAATGCACTGAAATTATGGGAAATTAGAAAAAAAATAATCCATTGCAACATCAGGACTTCAGATCATCATGCAATGGATTGCATCTTGAATGTACATGTACATATGGATGAACATGCACATGTATGGGTGTAACTGTGTGTAAGAACAGCATACAAAATGTTGCATAAATATCAAAACTGGTTATATAGAGTCAAACTGAAAAATTCAATGCCATGGCCAAAATTTGAACCATGGATCTCCCAGCTTCCATCCTGTTACTCTTAACCATTGAGCTACCATGGCCAACAAGCCATCATGACATTAAATGTGTATTAAATTCTCCAACTGACATATGTTTTTCCAGTAAACCGCTAGGGGCTCTCGTATTCAAAATTCACACTGTTTGTGGTGACTTACTATTTTAAGTACTTGAGTCAGGCTCCATTGTTAAACTCTTATTATTTATATAATTTTAAGTCAAACTAGTACTCAATGCTCCATTTATTGCTAGTATTTACCTAGAACATGTTTCGTTTGGACCTTCCTAACATCATCAGCTCTTGTCGACTAATAGATGTGATTTGGTGAACTCCTTGTAGGTGATAGGGGCGTCTCTGTCAATATCTTGATGAACTTGAAGATTGGGTTCTCTTCAAAGGTAGTATCGAAATTGAACAATTTTCTTTCATATTTCTTTATGAAAATTTTTTCCCACATGGTTAATGCAGCTGGACCTTGCACACTTTTTAATAAGTGGATTTCTCGTTCAATATCATGATTCTCCTTTCGAAAATGGTACACTACCGCCGATTTATCTATTTCTTTGTTCTTGATGTTCCTAAAATTCTCTTTAAGCCTGATGTTCAAATTCTTTTAGTTTTATCAATGTAAAAGTTCTCACAGCCTTTGCAGTTTATCCAGTATACACCTGATTTTTTGTCATAGGTATCTCCTTTGTATTATGTGATTTCAAAAGTTGTTGTACACTGAATTTGTTCTGTGGGGTCAGAGTAATATTGTGCTCTTTGAAAACTTTTTGGAAAAGGTGTGTAGCTCTGGGATGATATGTAAATTTTCTGTATGAAGTTTTATTGCTGATTGTGGAAAGAGTAGTTACTTGTTTGCCTCTTTGTTGTCTTTTGAATTTATGAATTTTCTTGTTGACCAATTCAGCACTGAATCCATTGTATTCTGTAATGTGAATTATTATTATACTCTTTGGTATATTCCATCTTGTTTAAAGCTACATTAACCAGCCTGTAAGTTAAACTGTTGATAACAGCATGCTTGTGTTGTCTTGGGTTATATACATCTGATTTTATGAAATTTTCTGTGTTGTTTTCTTCCTATGTATGCCAAATTCTAGTTCTGTATGTTTCCCAATTAGTTTCAAATTTAAGAAAGTTATTAAGTTAATTGATGGAAATTAATTGTTCTCCCACACTAGCGAGAAAAACATATGAGTCAGTTGGAGAATTTAATGTCATGATGGCACATTGACCGCGGTAGATCAATGGTTAAGAGTGACCTGACAGAAACCAGGAGATCCGTGGTTCAAATGCCGGCCATGGGATTGAATTTTTCAGTTTAACTTATTTCAGAATCTTTGAGTGATGTGACACAAAGATTTTCAAGAAAATTCTCCCTCTCATACAGAAAAATTGTCCATTTTTTATTTTCTAAATAAGGAATTTGATAATACATCACGCATGTAAAATATTTGTATGATAAAGAAAATGCATATCATGAATTTTCTGAGAATAGCCTAAGAAGACCTCTTCATTCTGAATGAATTTTACAGTATTTTATATAACTGTTCAAGCATAAGAGAAAAATAAAATGTTGCTACACACAATTACTACATGCAATTTATATTTTCTTTTGTTTAATCAACTATTTCTGAAATACTGTTTTGTTATTGGTTTGAACTGTCAGTAAATTTCAAGTACTTTATATTTTTTTCAAGTATTTTATATTTTTTTCAAATACTAATTTGCTAATTTGAAAAGGTAAATTAACAGATTCAGCAAAAAATTGGTAGACAAGAAAATACAAACATTCAGTAGATAAAAACAGTTGAACGAGAGCACCACCTTAACAGCTTTTAGGGACAAAAAAACATACAAGAAATTCACCATGAGCAACAGAAAATTTAAAAAGATTTTCAATGAATTTAACATCACCACAGCATCAGTAAACAAATTCAATATCAAAACCTTCATCAAAAAACCAGAAATAGACAAAATTTCTCTGGTAAACAAGTCTGGCATTTATAGAATTGCTCATACTGTATTAAGATATGCAATGGAAAGATGAAACATAACATTGGAACCAGATTAAAAGAACACTTTAGAAACATCAAGCAGAAGTTAACAGATAAATCCACAGTAGCAGCATATTTCTGGATCATAACCACAACATAGAACAAAAAAACTACTAGAACAAAAGAACTACTAAATTCAGTTCACATGGATCAAGAACACTCAATAATTAAACATCTGGGAAAACATTGATATAAAGAAATTTGAAACTCATTTAATGAATTTTGACATTCCATCAGAAAAAAAATAAATATTTTACTTAGCCTCATTGGATCACCACCAGATGTATCGTCTCCAAAGAACCATGATCAGCTAAAGCAACGAAGTTCTAGCCAGTCAACAATTTCTTGATAATGCCTTCAAGTGGATGCAAAATGCATTGAAAGAAAATTTGTGGTGTCGACTCATAGTATAATTTTAATTACTAATTTACTTTTTTTTTTTTTTTTGTGGTCAGGTATAGAGTAGAATTTCAAAACCATCACATAGTGACTAGCTTTTCAAAGATGTGACTATTCGTTCACTCTACTACACTTACCTTCTAACTACAACAAAATGATAATAGCTCGCCTCGGTAGCGTACATGGTAGCATGTCTGCCTCACAATCAAGAGGTCCCAAGTTCAAATCTCGGTCAGGGTGAGTTACCTGGCTTTTTCCAGGGTTTTCCCTTATCCTTCAAGACGAATGTTGGGTAACTCTAAGCTCCATGGACCCTAGGGACGTGCTTTTTAAAGGTGTGACTGTTGGTGCACTCTACTACACTTACTTCTAACTACAACAAAATGATAATAGCTCACCTCGGTAGCGTACATGGTAGCATGTCTGCCTCACAATCAAGAGGTCCCAAGTTCAAATCTCGGTCAGGGTGAGTTACCTGGCTTTTTCCAGGGTTTTCCCTTATCCTTCAAGACGAATGTTGGGTAACTCTAAGCTCCATGGACCCTAGGGACGTGCTTTTTAAAGGTGTGACTGTTGGTGCACTCTACTACACTTACTTCTAACTACAACAAAATGATAATAGCTCACCTCGGTAGCATAGATGGTAGCATGTCTGCCTCACATTCAAGAGGTCCCAAGTTCAAATCTCGGTCAGGGTGAGTTACCTGGCTTTTTCCAGGGTTTCCCTTATCCTTCAAGACGAATGTTGGGTAACTAAGCTCCATAGACCCTGGACTCATTTGAGCATCATTTCACCCAATTCATTCACCATCCAATATGACAACGTTGGAGGATGTAAATTACAAAAATATGTATAATAGCAGCATTTCTGCAAAGCTGTATCTGAATTAACTAGAAGTAAAGGGAAGAACAAATAAGAAAAGTTTGTAGAAGAATGGGGAGAATATGTTGTAAATATAACACATTAAAAGATATTAATAGTATGTTTAATATAGCTACAAATAAATAATCTTTATTATATTTTATTATAGTGGCTTAACAAGTCCTCCCAGCGGAGTAAGAAGCGGCCATGCAGCAGAATTGGACAGTAGTGTTATTCTGGATCTACCACTGGATGGCAGCAATGATCCTAATGCTGCTCATAACAATCAGCTTGAGCCACAGTTGATGATTGTAGGAAGACTCAAGTGTGGAATGTGGGCCTCATTTGCACTAGCAACAGTATTTGTAGCTGGAGCAAAGTTCTACTTTGATCACCAGGTATGTCTCTTTCTGTAAAATGGTTACTATTAAGAGTTAGTACCATAACCAGAATTGCAAGAAAAATGCTTTAACCTAGACTTGATTTTTCTATGTACTACTTACACAGAGAACCATTCTTTAAATTACAGTTGAGTAGAAGTATTAGAAACAGTGATGCATTTATCATTTATAAAGATGAGTTGAACATCACTACATCACTAACTAAAGTATCTGAACATGTTTTGAGGACTAAGTAACAAATTTAGACTAGTAAAACTCTTTAAAATCATGAATTAAGCCTTATTAATATAATCAGTGCTCCATATGTAGCTAGTGTTTACCTAGAACACATTTTGTTAGGACCTTCCTAATATCCTCAGCTAATGTTGACTACTGAATGTTGATTTGGTGAACTCCTTAGAGGCAATAGGCTACCATCCTAGAGCTACATACCTTTCCCAAAAAGTCTTCAAAGAACACAACATTACTTTGGCCCCATAGATAAAATTCAGTATACAACACCTTTTGAAATCATATACTAAAAGGAGAACCCCAGAGACAAAAAATCAGGTGTGTACCAGATAAACTGCAAAGGCTGTGACAACCTTTACATTGGAAAAACTAAAAGAAATTTGAACATTAGGCATAAAGAGCATTTTAGGAACATCAGGGGCAAAGATATAGACAAATTGGCGGTAGTATACCATTTTGGGAATGATAATCACAATATAAAATGAGAAATCCACTTAAAAATGTGTTCATGGTCTAACTGCATTAATTATGTGTGAAAAGAGATTCATAAAGAAATATGAAGAAAAACTGTTCAATTTCGGCACATGCTTTGAAGAGATGGGTTCATCAAGATACCAACAGAGATGCCCCTATCGCCTCCAAGGAGTTCACCAAATCAACATTTAATAGTCGACATCAGCTGAGGATGTTAGGAAGGTCCTAACGAAACACGTTCTAGGTAAACACTAGCAAAATATGGAGCATTGAATACTAGTTTGACTCAAAATTATATTAATTTTGTGCTTCATAGTATCATAGTCCTTACTCATAGGAAAATTAAGACTGATATTTAATACTATTACATTACATCTATTACTCCTATTAATTTCTAGGAGGCACATTAAAAACTATGAAAGGTAAATCTTTTCGTCACATACCTTATAGTAAAGGAACGTATTCTGTTGGAAGATGATCCTGATAAGCAGAGAAAGTGGGAAGATCGTGAAATGAAACAGCAGATGAAAAAGAAGACCCCTAAAATGAAGCAACTGAAAGTAAAGGCATTATAAGCAGTGGTTCTTAGTAAAAGCAGTTGGTGTGCATTTATTGTTCAGAATTTTGTTAATGTATTCATTTTGTTCATGGTTTCCAGATGTATTAAGTCAAAAGAATATTAAGAATTCAGTTTTTAGAGCTTTTGAATTTGTTTATTTGTTCTTAAAATTATAATTTTAGTATATTCTGAGATTAATGAAAGAGGAAGTCCAGAGTAAAGCAACCATTCGTTATAAATAGAATGTTTGAAGTATGTTCTTATGACATTTACAAAAATGCAATCAAGTTAATTGCACTCATAAGTTATTTGTCCATGTTTGGCCACCTGTTAGAATATTTTGTAGCCAGTCATGAGAAACCTAGGGTTTGAAGTTATTGCTATTAAAAAATTGGTTCACTGTTCATGTATTATGTTCATTGTTCTTAAATTTGTAGTTTTGTACTTAAGAGTCGTGAAACATCATGTAAGGCAGTGCAGTGAGGGAACATAGAAATCTTAATGCCAAAATTGGAAAACTATGGAATCAGAGGCATACCACTATGGCTTGGCTCCTATCTACAAAGTAGAGAACAATGCATGGAAATAATGCATGATTTAAATGAAAATCTAATGAAATTTCGATCATAATTCAAAAAAGTAACACATGGAGTGCCCCAAGGCTCAAAATTAGGACCATATTTATTCCTACAGCTTATTTCAAATAATAAAAGAAGCAGGGGGAATAGCAATAGGCTATGCGGATGACACCACGATGTTAGTAACAGGAAAAACAGAAATAGAAGTACAAAATAGGGCAAATGCTCTACTAGTAAAAGTAAACAGACATTTACAAAACTTAGGCATGATATTAAACACAAACAAAACAGAGTGGATACAAATCAGTCTTAATAACAAAAAACAGACAAATATAAAGTTAACAATAGGAAACAAAGACATTCAACAGGTAAATGAAACAAACTTCTTAGGATTAGTAATAGACAACAAATTGAAATGGAATGGACATGTTCAAAAAGTAATAAAAAAAGTTAATTCAGGTATATATATCTTAAAACAAACAACACAATTAATAGATAAAAAATGTATTAAACAAACATACTATGCATTCATTCACTCTCACTTGAGCTATGGAATTGTATTATGGTGCTCAGTACAAAAAACTTTAGCTTTAAGACTATTTAGATTGCAAAAAAGAGCAATACGTTTGATGGTAGGAATACAGAAAAGAGACACTTGTAGAAATGCATTTAAAAAACTAAATATTTTAACATTACCTTCACTATACATATATGAATGTATCAAACTTACATTAAAAAGTTATGTTCAAAACAAAATTAGTAACATCCACAAACATAACACCAGAACAAAAGATAATTATTTTAGAAACAGACTTACTGGTATCCTAAATAATAAATGCATCAAAGATTTGTATAACCACCTACCAATTGAAATCAAACAGATAACAAACGGGAAAACAAAACTAAAGGTTGTCAAAACTTATTTATTACAGAAAGTATTTTCCTCCATGGAAGAATATAAACAGATTAGGTAGAATATAATATTTACACTTCTCAACTTTGTAAACATATTTGTAAATATTATTGTATTAATTTTATGTATATACAAATTGACGATCCATGTAAAAGCTTTACAATAATGCCACTGGCATAAGCTTTTGTCTTGAAATCATAATGAAAGGGTTAAAATCCCTTATTAACTTATTACTTACTTATTACTGATATGGTGTCCAACAATTAAATCTTGATGTGTCCCATTACACTAGCAGTTTTGTAGCAGCTTACTAAAATCTCCATTCTATATGGTCAACTCTTTCCTGCTTATCAGAATCAGGTGCAATCAAAGCCTGTCTCTGTGATGTGGGGCTAACATTTCTGCCTCACATTTAAAATATCCTGAGTTCAAATCTTGGTCAGATTGAGTTATCTAAATACGGTTCCTTTACAGCTTTTCCCTTATTCTGAAAATAAATGTTAGGTAACTAAGGTCTATAGATCCAGCGCTCATTTGAATATCAATTCACACATTTTATTCATTGTCCAACATGACCTATGTTGGAGACCATTAAATAAAATATTAAAAAAGTGTAATCAAATGCTTTTCTTGTGATATCGGGTTGTCTCATAAATTCGTTTGATTCTTGTTACGTGTTTACGACTAAGAACACCTGAGAACACTGCATGCCCCCATTACTTTTACGTCAAAGAAGTTGCCTAACAATATGGGGTTTGTTTACAAATACAATATCTGAAAAGAATGCTATGAACACAAACCACAGCGACCTCACGGCCAAAGGTAAATAGGTCAACTTATGTAAGAATTCGTATCCAAACTTCAGTACGAGTTTGTGGATGCAACAGTGTGGAGTTGTAACTTGTGAATGTTAATATGGAAGGCAAGAAGGAACATTTTCGACATTTAATGCTGTTTTATTACCGTAAAGGTAAAACAGCCTCACAAACTCAACGGAAAATTTGTACTGTTTACGGAGAAGATGCAGTGGCGAATTGGCATGTCAAAAATGGTTAACTCGATTTCGAGCTGGGAACTTCTCTGTGAAAGACAAACCTCGTTCTGGACGACCTGTGGTTACGGATGAGGAAAGGATAAAGGACATGATTACGAACAACCCCAGAATAACAATTCGGGAGGTAGGTCAGGAGCTAAACTTATCTCATGCAACTGTAGCCAGGCACCTAAAGAAACTTGGTTACGTATATCTTCGGGATGTATGGGTTCTGCATGAACTGAGTGAACAAAATTTAGTTCAGCGCGTTTCCATCTGTGACGCATTGATAAGACGCAATAAAACTGCCCCTTTTCTGCTGCTTACAGAAGACGAAAAGTGGATTGTGTACAACAACATCCGAAAGAGAAAGTTATGGCGTAAGAAAGGGGAACCACCACTCTCAATTCCTAAACCAGGGCTTCATCCTGAGAAGATTATGCTGTGCATTTGGTGGGACTGGAAAGGAATTATTTATTACGAATTTCCTCCTGGGGAAACCATCAATTCAGAGAAATACTGTTCTCAGTTGGATCGTCTGAAGGTTGCCCTAGAAGAGAAAAGGCCAGAGTTAGCATCTAATGGTGGAGTCATCTTTCATCAAGACAATGCCAAACCACACACTTCTATGGTAACTCATCAGAAATTACGGGATTTCGACTGGGATGTGTTACCTCACCCGCCTTATTCTCCAGACATTGTCCCATCCGACTATCATTTATTCCGATCCCTGCAAAACTTCCTTAATGGCAAACGCCTTACTTCCTTGGAGGATAGCAGACTCGCCATAGAAGAGTTTGTCAACCAGAAAAATGCAAGATTTTGGAAAAATGGTATTGATAAGCTTCCTGAGAAATGGAGATATGTTATTGATAATAATGGTGCATACTGCACAAAATAAAGTTTGTTTTGAAAAGTTCATTGCCTTGTTTACTTTCAATGACCTTGCATATGTAAACAGATTACTCCTACATAATTAGGCAACTTCGTTGCCGTAGTTGTGATACGGGCATACAGTGCAGGCGTTCTTTGTCGTAAACACGTAACTAGAATCGAACGAATTTATGAACAAACCAATATTTTGATGAGTACATTAAATATAAATTTTATATTCATTTCTACATTCTTTCTTGATCATAAACATTTAATAGGGTTCATAAGTTACAATGCAATATAAAGATCATGCATTTAAAATAGCAAAGTGTATTATTAATTGAAAAAACTATTTTTAGCTGGTTTTTAATATTTCGTCACTTACAGTTTTAGATTATTGAGGGACTAGTTTCAAAAGCTGTTAAGTCCATTTTCAACCTCGAAAATCAGAGCTTCAAGGTTGAAAATGGATGCAACGGCTTCCAAAAATTGTCCCTCAATAATTTAAAAATGTAACTTACGAAGTGTTAAAAAACCAACTACAAATAGTTTTTTTTTTTTTTTTTTCAATTAATTTTGATGTCACTGTTACTAACTTCCTCCAATTATACATAAAACTGTATTATTGTTACTAATAATCTCCCATGTCCCTATATTATATCTTAGATGTACTTTATATACTTCTCATTAATTTAACAATATTTTTAGTATATTTAAAGACTCATAAATGCTTTATGTCTAATTTTAGGGAGCAGGAATAGAAGTACTGGTGTTTTGCACACTTCTGGTGTTCTTTCTACTGGCTGGATGCACTGTCTCACTTTGTCGTGCGAAAGTGACACGTGATCTATTGGCAGCTGCAGTGACAACTTCATCGCAAGCTACGCACACAGCAAATACTCGTCCAGGACAGACTACAGGTCACGAGGTGGAAATTATGTCAACCGAGGATATTGCTCTTGGACAAATGATGGAGCAGTCCAATGCTATTATATTAGCACCCAGTTCAGGACCACCTCAACCAACATTACCAACTCCTGAGCCACCTCCACCTCCATACCATATTGCAATACTTCTTCCTCAGCAGACACGAAACTCTGATTGTGTGCAAGTGAACGATGAATCACCTCCACCATCATATGACAAAGCTGTCAGTTAGAACATGTAGAAAAAGTGAAAAACAAAAGACCACACTGGCTAAATTATTTGCGCAGTATATTACTTACAGTACATATTTCATTGCTGAATAATTAAGGCTGTGCAATAAAAAAAAAAACTTTTTTGATGAAGAGGACAATGTTCCATGATCCACAGTATATTAATAAGCATTTAATAAAATTCTTGACATCTTTCTTGGAGTTTTCTCTATATTAGATCTCTAGAGAAAAATACTTAAGTAAAACATTATACTTGCGGCAGCCCTTTGTTTTTCATTCATAAATTATAAACTACCTACCCTTTAATGAAATAGCTATCACAAAATTGTGATTGTGCAAAATATTAAACAAAACCCTAGTTGTTAAGTTATTGGTAATGAGCACTGAAAACATGTTACAAAAAGAAAAGCACAAAGAATAATAAAGCTTAAGAGACTTAATATAAGCATGTACAAGCATTATTGAAGACCTATGCTTATGAATGCTAAGTACACCTTTAATGCTTCAGATGTTTAATATTTTATGAGAAACAGGCGTTTACTCAAAGAGAACACATTGAAAATGAAGTAATTGATAAGTAATCAAGTATAAAAATAAATTTATAGATATATGGAGTCAATGTGAGGTTTTGCTCACCTCAGACATCAAATGGAGAGTACCTGTGCTATAATGCACTGCAGTAATGAAAGTTGTAGAGATAGAATTTTAGAGAGAAGGATTTTTTTTGACATACAGTTTGTAAGAGTGTTAATATGCTAATAAGCATTTATTGTCATTGAGCTCAAATTGAAAGGAAAGAATAAAATGAGTAACAAAAGAATCTAATAGACCAGCTCTTTTCATAAAGAAACTCTGTTAAATGTGATTTTGAGGTTCGTATAGAAACCTATACCTAGAGAAGCTTAACATTGAGTAAAATTGAGAGTGTTTCAAATGGAGAACAACAAGGGTTCTAATAAAAGCATCAAACTGAGGTAATAATATTGCATAACATTTCCTATACTAATACATCCTTGCTAATTAAATAAACTTAAACCTTACAGTTAAATTATTAATTCTTACAGCAGGATGGAAGCTAGCACACATATGATAGCCATTAACAGTAATGCCCTGCTTCCTTTTTTTTTTTTTTTTTTTTTTTTTTTTCAAATGAGCTGTTTAAAATTAATCCATATCTTTAGTTGTTATGTACATAATTTTGTTTGGCATTAATTTACATTTTGAGGTAAGTGCTGTAATTAACTATGAAGAATTAGACATAAATTAATATTTAAAACATCCAAAACTATTTATCCAAGACCATAACTAGCAATAGGAGAGGTATTACTGATCAGTATGATAAAATGTATCCTCATTTACTGTAACTTTTTATTTGCATGCATTATAGGGTTAGACTAAAACAATTGAATATGCAGCATTAAAATAATAAAAAACTACAGTAAATAAATAATACAGATCACAGATTTAAAAAAAAAATTAACGTCCTCCAACATTTAGTCATATTGGACGATGAATGAAATGGTGCTCAAATGTGCCCAGGGGCCATAGAGCTTAGAGTTACGTGACATTCGTCTTTCAGTATAAGGGAAAACCCTGGAAAAATCTTATCCGGGTAACTCACCCTGACCGAGATTCAAACTCGGGACCTCTTGAACATGAGGCAGACATGCTACAGAGGCGGGCACCAATTAATGGATTTATAGATTGGAATAAAACAATTGGATAGTGGTGATATTCATTTCCTTTTACTGAATCCTGTTTCACAGAAAGCACAAGATAAGTAATTTCATAACATTCATTTTTATAGTCTACAGCTGCAGAAAGCAACCTAAAATTGTTTTGCCAGCTTAGCACAGCAACAATGAATCAAAGCCCACATTTGAATGGAAAATGCTTATAATTTTACTTTCTTACAGAATGATTCAAAAATACTTTTACAAACTTTAGACATGGATTCCTTACATCAAAAGAAGAAAAGAAGTTCATATGAACATATGTCCCATAATTGTTTCCTCATTAGTTTATGTTCATAACTCTCAATACATAAAATTCATAATAAACACTCAAAATGTCCTTTTGATTCTAGACATGCATGCACTCATGGAATCATCAACTCTTGAACCCTTTCAGATACTGTGGGATGTGTCGAATGGTTTCATGGGCTTTCATGAGATGTTGATGAAGTTATGGACATAAAGTGCATATCATATTTTTCATATGGACATATGAAGAAGATTAAATTTAAAGGGAGTCGATTAATGACACTAAACAACACTTAATTACACACATTAATCAACTCCCTTTAAATTTAATTTATTATAACAACACTGTTTTCAACACTTCCAAGAAAGGAATATGAAGAAAAGTTTCTACATAAACCAATTGTTTTAATTGGTTCCCAGAAATAAAAATCCAAAAGAGGTCAGGTGTACATAACATGCCATGGAACTAGTTCTCCTCTACCCATTCATCTATAATGGTAGATACCAGTCAGTGCATCTCAAACAATGTGCATCATGCATAAACCACATATTTTATCTTATTTGATATTTGTGTAGTAAGCCTGGAAGAGTGTTTCTGGATAAAGTCCCTGCAGACGTCACCTGTAAAACATATATGGGGGAATGTATGAACCTACCAGACAGTTATCTACAATTCTAGTCCATGCATTAATCCTAATTGTTGATGTCTAGCCTAAACTACAAAATGAGGATTAAGAGCACCCATACTTGTTTTGTGGAAATGTTGTTCCATTTCTTGCAAACATTGAAACATCTGCAAACAATACTGATGAGACAAAACTGATGATTGGTTGTTTATGCTAGAAAAGATTGGCAAAGTTCTCCCATTGTGAGTAATTGGCAGGTGAAAAACCTTGGACATGGTGAAGATGATACAGATACAGTAGCTGATTGTGAAGTACCCTCCATGCTGTACTTTGAGATGTACCAGATGCTGCAGCCAATATGTAGTGTGTAGTGTTTAATGCCCGCTTTTACTACTTACGGCACCGCAGGCGGTGACACTGATGATACATGAGATGAAAATGGAGCACCGGTGGAATGAGATGGCAGGGGAAACCGGAGGTCCTGGAGAAAACCCGCCCCAGCGCCATGTTGTCCATCACAAATCTCACTTTGCGGTCGCCTGGGATCGAATCCGGGCCGCCTTGGTGAGAGCCAAGCGGTCTAACCACTGAGCCATCTGCAGCCAATGTCTTGTACAGATACCTGCATTGTCTTCGACACACTGTACAATTTGTTCTTCTTATTCTGACATGAACAATTTTTGGTCTTTCTCCATCTAAAGCCCAGGTTGGATAACTCAGCTGTGGTTGGTTTGAAAATGCCATATGATAGAACTATTTAGCCTCACATCCACTACCATTCGCATGGTCATACATAAAAATAATGTCTGCCTGCTCACGAAATTATTGTCCTGACATATTTAAACGAAACACCTGCAATTAACTTACTACTGTGATGCACACAATTGAAACTCTGAAGACAGACTAGTGACAACTGTAAACAAGTTTCTATGCCAATACTTTGCCACTATGTAGGATACTATAACAATGGTACAAAGTTTTCTATGAATGAGAACATAAATGAAGTTGAGAGATTGGGCCTGGAATTCAAAATAACGGGAAAACAAAGGATTATGGGAAATATGCTCATTAGACCTTTTTTTTCGTCTTTTGATGTAAGAAGTGCATGTCTAAAGTTTATAATAAGTATATTTTTTAATAATATTGTACGTGAATGAAGGGCTATTGTTGAAAACAATGCTGTTGAATGGATTTGTTAAACAGCAAAACTACTATAATATATTCCATTGCATTTTCATTCACATTCTCTATAAAAATTGAGCTCCAAGTTTTTATAATGTATTTTTCTTGTACTAAATATTTACATTCTATGGGTGTAATGATTTGCAGAACATAGTGTCCAAAAGTTAAGAATAATTCAATATTTTATTATCAGACATTCACAAATGTACAAAAGCTATGCATAATATAATATGTTGTTACCAATTCATCACACATGATCTGGAATGCAATAAAGTGAGAAATAGCAGAGAACTTTGACCTTGGGATACCTATTTACACAAGCACAAGATTTAACAATCACTTCCACAATGACATTGATGGTCCTGAGTGGTTAAAAAAGGCTGTGGTGACTCCTTATCACTACACAAGCCTTGCAGTGCTGAAGCACGCTCTCTATAAGGTGATTCAAGGACTCTGCAGATAGCAGTTCCCATTCCTCATGAAGAGCATGTCAGAGGTCTGGAAGTGACCTCGGTGAGGGCTGCCGGGACATCACTGGCCAGTCCATGCACTGGATATCTTCCCTCTCAGGGTAGTCGTCCACCAGATGGACTCTATGCGGATATGCATTATCGTCCATTAAGATGAAGTTTGGACAAATTGCACCTCTGAAAAGTCGACATGTGGTTCCAGTACCTTGTCTCTCTACTTCTGGGCATTTACATTACCACCATCGCAGATGTGCAGATCTATACATCCAATGACCATTATGCCTGCCTACATGAGTATGCCACTGCCAACAAACAGACATGTTTTCACGATGTTGGTGGGATGAAACAGGGATCCACATTCTCTACAGATTATTGTGCGATGAGAATCATTGTCCAAACTGAATCTGGACTCATCTGTAAACAGCATGTTCCTCCATTCATTCAGGTCCAATGTTGATGTTGCTGACTCCATTGTAGACGGGAACATATGGTATTCGGTGAGTGGGGCACACACTCCTGGATGTCTGGCATAGAGGCTGATTGCCCTGAGCCTCCAGTATACAGTTTGCCTCAAAACTTGAAAGCCTGAGTCAGCTGTAAGCTCAGAAAGCAGTTGTCTTGTGGGCAATGTTGTCTTGATATTATGGTCAAATATCAGTCCCATTGCAGTATTGTGAACTGTGGGCGACTGCATACAGGGATCTGACGAAAACCTTCTGTTTCTTGGAACCATCGCCAAAGCCTGGAAATTACACTTTATGGCACATTTAGGGCCTGAGAGACTGTTATATGTGTTCTGACCTGTTTCTAGAGTCCAATGATACTACCCTTCAAAACAGGATCCAGTTGACGTCTTTGTGGCATGTTGGTGACATCTTGTAAACACTTTGCGAAGCAACTACTCTGTCACAATGGGAGAACAATAACAAATGAACCATGTACTAGATCTGATACTCTAGTATTGATTTGCTGCTCTGGGTTTGTTGATCTTTGAAGTACGAACCTTCTTACCTATCAGACCACCAGTAAGGGGAGGTACACATTGTAATAACGTTTAATGGCGCTCACTCACCGTTTTCCCTTTCAGTTCTCTATTTTTCGAATTATGCTTAACTTTTGGACACTAGTGTATATAATGCACAATTATATGATTCTGGTATAATTTATGAAATGAAGTAGCATCTGTAACCAACTATGTGACAGAAGCACATATTTTTTTAAAACATCTTACTTATTTATATCTAGTGCATAACAGTAAACATGTATATAAACACACCTTCATATTAATTTTAGAACTGTTTTTCTGCTAAAACCATAAATCATATGTTCCTATAAAATTGTCCTTTAAAGCTTACAGTTTTACATTACTGTAACACTTTGCCATAAACACAGTACAAATAAAACTAAACAAAAAAGTGATTCAAATACACCAACAAATGAGAGGAGGAATGTATCAGTGGCAAATAATATGACAATGCTAAACGGCAGCCATCTGAAGTAAATTTTACTGAAATAAACATAAACAAGTACTATATGAAACAAGCCTGCTGAACTTTTACCCCAAAAATTAATTTATTATAAATTTTATGCACCATGTTTGTTTACTATACCTGTTATTTCACACATAATTAAAATTCACTTGTACCTACAACAATATTATTTGTAGTGCAGTTAAAGAAAATGTTAATTGAAAATATTCCCTGTTATACAGATGCTCCACATACTCTATTACAAATTCACGCATTTTCTTATTTACTACTAAGCCAAATTACACAGGTGACAGGTTTTTGTCTACTCTATCAAGATAAGTTGAATAAATAAAGCTATTTTTGGAGTGGCAATGTAAACATAGTACAACACGAGCTTTGAAGTAGTTTGATCTGATGGAAGTTTATCCAAAAATAGGAATTCTGAGCTACTTTACACATTAACAATGCAGATAATAAACTGATTAAAATCTTATCTACTTATTCAATGATTATTTACTACAAAGGCATATACACTACTTTTGGTTACCAGCATAAACAGCAATACATGCATTTTTGCTCATATCTCTCGATTTGAGAAAATATGTTTACATACATTAATCAGTCATTTCTGATTAAAAAATTAAATCTATGAAAGCAATAAACTCTGTTTTGGCAATGATAGTGTGATACATTTGCTTCTCTGGTTTTTTAGAAGCCAAGGGAAGACCAGCCAAAATAACAGTATTATGTAGCAGTAAATTAAAAATTAACATACATGAAATGTCAATTCTCCATCATTTGCTTAGTTATTATTAGACTAATTAACCATCTTTTTTTTTATGGAATGAAAATTCCCTGCACTAGGCAAATATTAATTTGGTTCACTCCCTGGTAACCATGACAACAAACTTAATTATTTAATACAACCTAAATATGTACTCTAGTTCTGATGCCTTCAGTTGTGTATTACATTTTGGTTTGAAATAAAGTGGCCATGCATTTATGTCGGTAATAGTAGTATAATTAGAGTAGTTTCCTAGCATTTTACCCACAAAACTGATGTGAGTGAGCAAATGCAGACACCTATATTGGTTTTATGAAACAAAAGTCTGTTACCTCTTACCACATAGCCAACGGTCAATTTTATTGCATTTTGCGAAACATAGGAGATGTGTATTTACCCATAGTGAGCTCTTTTTGGATAATCGCCTATTGTTTATATTAAGATCTGTCATTTTTAGTTAATGATTAACCTGGCCCCCTTCATTATTATGGTTTATTCTGCACTTGTTAGGTTTATTACTTTAAAAAAAAGTAGAAGGCAGAATTTGCTATACATCTCTTTTCCCTTCACAAATACAGCTGATTCTCTTCTTAAGTTTCTAAGTTTCTTTGGTAATAAGACGGAACTGAACCACCTACTTTATAAGTATACATATATAGTAGCATACTTACAGAAAATCTGCATTGGTACTGTTATTGGTAAGTTAATAGAATAGGTTACCTTGTGCCAATACATATGCTTATTAGAAGGATATAACTCTATGCCAATATTTATATTTTTAATGCCAGTTATAAATCTAACTTTCAAAACTGATAATACCTTGGCTTGTGTTTTAACAAGAACATTTAAAAGTTCTTATAGTTTAACATCTTCGGTTGTAGGGTGGTCGAAGTGTCCTCACGGAAATCTGATGGTAACTGATTGCACGTGTAATGATCTGTTACAAATATCAGCTATAGCCTGCACTATGTAATCGATATATTTTTAATCACTATATTTGGGACTTGTTTATATCACAGAAAACTGTTAATTGAGTTTATGAATATCATATTTATCCAAATACAAGACCAGTTTTATTTTTCAAAATATTAATATTGAAAACTAACACTGGTCTTACATTCATGATAAAAGTTTATAAATGTATGAGAAAAAAGGAAATTATCAAATTTTTGCGAGTACTATATTTTTTTAGTTAATATCCTCCAATGTTAAGTTGTATTGAATAATGAATGAATCAGGCCAAATGATGTTCAAATGAGCCCAGGGTCCAGAGAGCTTAGTATTACCCGACAGGTATCTTCTAGGGTAAGCTAAAACCCTAAAAAGATCTTATCCAGATAACACACCCTGATCAAGATTCAAACTCGGGACCTCTTGAACGTGAGGCATACATGCTACTACCTACACTACGAGGTAGACACAAGTACTTGATGGTGTCAGCAATGGCAAAGCATAGATAGAAAAGGTTAAGGTGTGACATGTGCAAGAGATTTAGCATGTTGCACTTCAGCCATAAAGTTAGGTGTTAATAGATCTAGAGCTACACTAAACTCTGGCTAATCCAGCCATTCCATGCAGACAGGGGTGCCGGATTATAGAACTACTGGATTATTGATAATATTTGGTTATACATTGTACTTTATTAATCCAAAGATACATTAATTTTTATACAAAACTTAAACATTTGATTTGCACATTCATGATCACTCACTATGAAACATGTTCCAAATTTTTAGTTGTCGCAATGATGATATGCGATGGCAGCATGCTTTATCATGCAATCACTTTGCAAATGTTACATTGGTACTGTATGCATCTGTTATTTTAGCTTATCCAAAATTTTGAGTTTCTGTTTGAGGTCTAGCATAATGTGTTTCCTTTTAAAAGTCATTGTAAAGGAATCCACAAATTCAATAAGGAACAATAATAATATACAATAACAATAAAATCGTTAATCTATTGCCGGGCGTCATTTCTGCTTTTAACATTACCGACTTACATGTGGGCCAGATTACTGAGAGCTGGACCACTGAGGGCCAGATTAGCAAGAATTAAGTGTATTGTAATTCTCATTGAAGATAAGAAAGATCTTTCCAACACTAAAGTAAAAATACATTTCCTTTCAAATCATGATTGTGCCTAATGTTGTATTACTAGCCAATTGTGAAGCAGAGAAGAAAGATTTAGCTACACAGTTTTCATTCTTTCCTCTCTCTCTCTCTCTCTCTGCTCACCATAGAATTTCTGTGCATAGTCAAATTGAGTGAAACATTTTATGTTATATTAGTTATATTGTGTAAATAAAAATCTTATCCACCATCATCGAAGCTGCTACCATTGCTGTCATGGTCATATCTCATTCTGATAAATACAATTTTTTTAACGTATAGATGGTATGCTAAATTCCAAAGTTAAGCAAGAGGGGATCATATTGCATCCAAGCTCGTCCTGTATTTGGATAATGATCATTTTGGATTTCCATGGCATTAATAGGTTTAAGAAATATAGTTCTATGCAATTCTGTTGATTTTTCAAGTTCTCTGCTGTTTACTTTGTAAAACATACATCTACAAAAATACTAAAAGAATATTAAATGCTTCCACAACTAGTTTTGGTTCTATAATGATTGTTGAGTTTTCTTGTAGCTGTATATTTTCTGGTGTAGCATACCTGGCTGTGTGATTCTTTATCACTCTACACATGGTTTTATTTGGGATAATTAATGTAAACATAATTTGCCATCACTTTTGACTGAGGTATCAATCTACCTATAATTAATTTATTAATTAATGATTTGAAACTTTCCCGGCATTGGTTTCTGTGATACTTTCTCAGCCTAAGAGCCAGGTCAAATTTGGGTAACTGCCTAAGCCTTCAGCAACTAACTCTGCCACCCTCCTCAGGTCAGCAGCATGTCTTTCCACCACAGTGGAAGGAAATCCCAGCAGTCACCTAATTGGTTCTCCATCCTTGGCAGTCTCCTTGGAACTTGTGTCTTCACTGGCTAGTGCTTGACCAATGAGAAGAGAGTAGACATTTCTTATTCCACACTGACTGGCTATACATATTGTTACATCAGTAGATGGCGGCAGAGTTAGTCACTGGACTAACTGGACTAACACTGGACACCATTGGACAGTAGCCGCCAAAACATGGCACCTAGCATTATCACCCTGGAAGTAACAAGGATCTATTGCGTAAAAACATGACAATGTAGGTAGCATTTCATTATCCAGAACTGTACATATGCCTATGGGTTTAGTGTGCCATGAACAATCACCAGTGGTCCCACACCATATAATGAGAAACACCCCGATACCATCACTCCACCACAAAATTTCATAGTAGACACTATACTCTGGTAAAAGCCATTCCCCAGGTATCTGTCACAACCATACACGTCCATCAGACTGAAATAATGTGAATCTAGACTCGTCACTCCATAGAACCGATTTCCACTGCTCCAATCTCCAGTTGGATAGTCCAAACACCACTTGAATCTCTGAACTTTATTTATCTTCCTAATATGAGGCTTATGTGCTGCTGCTCTTCCAGAATATCTGAGTTGGTGGGCCTCTGCTCACAATCTTCCAAAGGAAACAGACACGTTTGTCGTTGCTTGAAACGCATGTCTGATGGCAGCCATCAGTTGTGCCCTGTTCTTCACAATTTCATGCTTTAGGGTGATGTCATAATGCAGAAGAAGAGCCCCAAAGAATTGTTATTTCACTCATTGTATTCCTTAAGACTATGTTGAGCTTCCACAATAAGTACACACATTAATAAGTATTACACAAATAAAAATATTTACCACTAAGGCTTCACTTATCTTAAGAAATTGGTGTTGATACTTCTTTTCAAATGGAAATCGATTTTGCAAACAAATCGCTTGCATCCTCAGTCCACAGATAAACTCTGTTGTTTTTATTAAACAACATAATAAGTATTTTGTAAATTATTATAAATTATTGCAAATGCAATTTTCCACATTAAATGATTAGCATTGAGATAAACATTTGACTTTTAATAAAAAAATGAATAGATTCTTCAAAAACTATCCACCATGGATAATGATCCATGTCTCAAAGCTAAACATTATGAACATATGAGTTATTTAATATTCAAACAACATTCCTTCATTTTCATTAAATTATGAGTTAAGATTGGTATCTACCTCTAAGTTAGGTGTACAAACGACAACGGTAAATAAGCAAAAATTTGAGACTGGTATTTTATGATATATTTCTGTGCTAAGAGTACATATATACATCTGTGATATAGCTTTTATTGTTTTCAATAAAAGAACAACCAAACAATCATATACATAAACAACAGTGCTAGTAACTATTTTATTTCTAAGTACGAATATGGTTACTGATTTGTCTAAAGCAGATCACCAACAATGTGTAGTCTGACACCCAAAGGTCCACATTAGAAGATAATTGACAATAGTTGATATTTGTAACTTAAAGTGTACAACTGTCACACTTAGGTATTAGGTATTCTATTGTGAAGTCAAATGTACTTAAAATGCAGAAGGTTGCCGATTGCTGGTCTAAAGGAAATATCACATATTTCACTGTCTTTTTACTTCTCTCTTTTATGTGTGCAAAAAAAAAAATAATAATGATGGCTGTCTATAGTTCTATCACAAGAACAGCCTTTAACTATACTCTATGTAGCAGAACAAAACTCCCCCTTTGTGCTAACTGAAAAAAATTAAGCATTTTTAGATGTTATAGGAGTACTTATGAATAATAATGCAAAACTATGCTGAAATGTAACAGAGTATTTAAAACACCTAAACTTGTGCCAAAAGTGCATTTTTCCATAATATATATCCCAGTTTTAAATTCAGGTACTCTCCTGCTGATACATAATGTAATTAATGTATTGATAATATCATAAAATGTTTAACATACATCAAATCAGTGTGTCAAAAATGCCATTAATAAGAAGAAATATAATAAATGACTGTTAATAAAATTATCACATTGTATATGCATTTTGCCATCTTTCAGTTTGGAACTCACTCCTTTGGTATGTTTTGCAAAATTTATACTTTATGCTTTATTTTACTATTTTAGGTTTATTTCACACTAACATATAAGATGTTGTGGTCTTTCTTATGCGAACTTACATTTTAAAGCGTACATTCATTTTGTGTCTTTGAAATTCATATTATAATCTTATATAATTTAGTATTTATTAACATTTAGTTTACAATATAAACAGATGTTGCACTATTATGCTACAAAATATTAACGCACATTGATATAATTGCAGATGTTAACTGCATTTTTATACATAACATTATAATATTGTATGTTAAGAAACTTTTAACTTTGCTAGATGTGTTATAATTGAAAATAAACAAATTATTACATTCTTTACATTATAATTTTGAGTAAATAAACACTCTTGAGTATGTTATTTAGTATTTGAAAAGAGCAAGGTTAGAGGCAGCATTCCATATATTTGTATACACTAATTTTATAATTCATATACAATACAAAGTTACCTATTCAATGCCACTGAAAGCATTATTATCACTTCTGTTTATCTTTTGAAACAAAATAAATAAGAGTTGTATGATTTTTATGTGCTGCATTAAGTTTTTCTCATTTTAGATTTGTGTCAATATTTTCTGCTAACAAATGTGACATGCTTTAATCTCATGATATTTGCACCTTCATTTAGATCATTGCATGTAGTCTAAAGCCATTTTGTTTTAAATGGAAGCCACTGAAAAGTCAAGCAAGTTTAATAAAAACAAAGGTAATAAAATGTCAGATTATTTTCTCTTTTCATTAAAATTCAATCATGCATAAAAATACTTCACAATGAAAGAAAATGACAGGTACATAAATGTTTACAAGAAAAGCACTTCAAATTGAGCCTTTGTGTTAGCACGGATGAAGTACCTATCCAGTGGTACAGGAGAAAGAGAAAGAGAAAAAAATCAGATAAGAATTATATACATGAAAAATAGGTAATAATAGCGAATACTCTTACATCTGCATATTTCTAAGATAATGAAAGCAAGCAGATCAGATGGCACTCTGATTCCATCTGTTCGACATGTGTGGAAGTAGAGATACACTGGCATGCGCTGTGGTTTGTATGGACATGTGTCAAAACTGTGTGTGTGTAGTGTTTAACGCCCGCTTTTACTACATACGGCACCGCAGGTGATGACACTGATGATAAATGAGATGAAGATGGAGCACTGGTGGAATGAGATGGCGGGGGAAACCGGAGATCCCGGAGAAAACCCGCCCCAATGCCGTGTTGTCCACCACAAATCTCACTTTGCAGTCGCCTGGGATCGAACCCGTGCCGCCTTGGTGAGAGCCAAGCGGTCTAACCACTGAGCCACGGCGTGGCCGTGTCAAAACTGCCATCTACCATGAAGCAGAGGGACAGATGCAATGCACATGCCTCTGTAGATATGTGATGAAAGTAGACACTATGGCACAGGGTACAAATACCAATGCACAAGGTACCTCATAACAAATAGTTGATATCATCATGCAGTTAAGGTGATGTAAAATAAAGAAAATAAAAACACTAACACAATTTTTCTACTTATTATAAATTCACATGCCTTACTTAAGTACTATATTATTTACACAAAATGACTGTCTTATCCATATTGCATTTACCATAAATATATGCCTAAAATGATTTCAAATTAAGAAATTATCCCTAAGCTACAAGCAACATGTCGAGATGACATTTCAATGTTTAAATCATGATAAAAGAAAGAAAAAATCAAACTTTCAGAACATGTTCCATAAAATGATCCCCTAACACTTTAGACAATGCAAAAATACAAAATATTTTTTTTTTAAAAAAAAACTAAGATAACAAGTACAATTTTTCTGTTATGATTTCCCACGAACAGAAAAAAAAAAAAAAAATAATAATAATAATAATAATAATAATAATAATAATAATAATAATAATAATAATAATAATAATAATAATAATAATAATAATAATCATCATCATCATAATCATAATACTAATAATAATAATAATAATAATAATAATAATAATAATAATAATAATAATAATAATAATAATAATAATAATAATAATAATAATAATAATAATAATAATAATAATAATAATAATAATAATAATAATAATAATAATGAGGATGACGATGACGATGACGATGATAATAATAATAATAATAATAATAATAATAATAATAATAATAATAATAATAATAATAATAATAATAATAATAATAATAATAATAATAATAATAATAATAATAATAATATTAATAATAATAATAATAATAATAATAATAATAATAATAATAATAATAATAATAATAATAATAATAATAATAATAACAATAATAATAATAATAATAATAATAATAATAATAATAATAATAATAATAATAATAATAATAATAATAATAATAATAATAATAATAATAATAATAATAATAATAATAATAATAATAATAATAATAATTAATAATAATAATTTCATATCAATGAAATTAGTCTTTGTAAACCATTGCCTGAGAAATATCATGGAATCTGGTGACCGGAAATTATAACCAACAAAGAACTATGGAAAAGAGCAGATCAGCACAAAATTTCTAAAGAAATTAAATTTAGAAAGTGGAAGTGGATCGGGCATCTTTTGAGGAGAGAAAATGATATCACAAAAATGGTATTTGACTGGAACCATCAAGGACTAAGTAGAGGAAGACCTAGAACAACTTGGTATAACACAGTCAGAGATGAAGCATAACAGGGAGGAAAAGCTGGCTTGAAATTAAAGCAATGGCAAGAAACAGAGTTTGATGGTGTGATTTTATCAAGGCCCTATACTTTCCTGCAGAATGATCAGGACTATTACTACTTCTACTTCTATATCAATGAAATCATGCATTCTAAATTTAAAGAAGGTAATCATTTAAACTAAGATCTGAAGCTTTCTTGGTGATGAATATGTTTGAGATCTCCTTGGGAAGCAAACCGGATGAAAAGACAATTAGGGATCAACGTTTTGGGAGCGTACATCTCTTCCATCATCAGGATATTTTAAAAAATATTATAACCACAAATGCATCACTGGATATAACATAAATATAGACAAAGACAAAACACTATCAATACTTGCATCACTGAACAGAAGACTGTTTTCAGTAAATTAAATGCCAGGCCTGGAGATGGCGTGAGTATAGTATTAGTATTGTATAGTGAGTATTATGTTTATAAAAGTTAATCATTTATCTTTTAACAAAAGTTGTCTTCATTGATGTGCTTGCAATTGACACTTTGCAAGTTGGATTGCAAACAGTTACATCACTTATTTTCAATCTGCACGAAAAGAGTATCAAATTCACAATAGAAAAGGAAACAACCAATGGAGCATAATGTTATAAGGAATGACACAAAAATAACATTTTTAATTTACGGAAAACCAATCAGTCTGAAAGTTACATGAAAAAATTTCAGCTATAACCCAGTTACTCACAAACATGCAACAATAAAGAATCTTTCACACAGACTAGTCAACCTATGAATAAAGCACAATACTACAAGGAACAAAAAACCATTTTTCATACAGCAAAAGAAAATAAATACAGTAAAAGTCTGTAATGAAGAAGATTTAAAGAGCTAAGCTATAGAAAACCATTAAGGGGGCAAGCACATTCACCAAGAAAAAGAAACTTAACAGCGCATTCAAGGAATTCACCTACCACCCAAACACTTTTAGCAAATTTCTATAATTTCCTTTATTGGAAGTGTTGAAAACAGTGTTGTTGTAATAAATTAAATTTAAGGGTGTTCCAGGAAATTTAAAAGTAAGAATTGTTTAGTGCCTTGGGTCATAATCACCCTAAAATTTATCTTTTAGCAAATTTGAAATGATCTTTAATCAAATTGTTAAATTCAAAAACAAAGGATAAAATGCCACCGATTAATAGATTGAAAATATACCAAATAAATTGTGAGGGTTCTGGAAACTTCTACATAGGGTAAACCAAAAGAAACCTAAAAACCTAAAACAAGAACATTTTATCTACATAGGGTAAACCAAAAGAAACCTAAAAACCTAAAACAAAGAACATTTTATAAGTGTCAAACTGAAACAAGAAAACAGGTAAGTAGTCACATTTCATTTTTCAATTGAAAAGCATAACCTTGATCCAAATTCAAAATTATTTTAAAGAGTGATGCACCACAACAAACTCGTAAAGTGGGAGAATATCTTAATATGAAATATAGACTAACAAATTTCTAAATCCCCCCAGTCAACAATTTAGTAAAAAAGTTCCAGCACCAGAAAGAAGACAGCAGGCCCCTACAATCAACAATAAGTCATACCTTCGAGGCTGAAAATGGAAGCAACTATTACCAAAACTAGTCCCCAAAAAATTAAAAAAGAGACTTAATAATATGAAGAAAAAAACTACCAAAGCTTATTAATTCCTAAGAGTCATAAAATATGCAATAGGAACTACACTGAACATACTTCCTGAGAACAAATTAACCATTTCAACTGTTGAATGAATTTAGTTATTAAAAAAAAGAAAAGGAAAAAAATATTTTACTGAAAACCACTATTCTCACTCATTTAGTTTTGAGCTATTTTTATAAAATGTGTGTTATTTCACACATCTTTCTTATACAAAATGTAAACTTTTCAGTGGTATCCAAATGAGTATCTACAAACAAGTCAATGTCTGACTAAAATTTAATTTCAATTAATTTTAACATAAGTTTGCAAGGTTAATTTTTGTGCAACATTTCAAATAAATAATAAATCTGAGCTTTTGAAGCATTATGTCACTACAGAAAATGAAAAGTTTTATCTCAAACATCATAGATTAAGGATTGTAATCTTAAGACTTACAAACTAATTAAGATGCTTAGTTATCACTTTTATTACTTTTTATTGCATTTGTTTTGCTCGTTTTTGACATACTCTATATACATATAATTAAAATGTTGATAACTGATATTTTTATAACATAATGTAATACTGTATTCATACTTCAGGTTTTATTCATTCACTTACATTGTAAAATTATTACTATTATTCTTTCTGGCATATTGTACATAAATAAATTATTTGACTTGTTTATATACTGATTCTTTCTAATGTTCTATAGGGGCAGTCATAAAGTTTGTATATTACTATTTTTATTACTATTATAATCATTTTTAGCAACACTGACGATTTGCATCACACATTTCATTATAATATACTACAAAACTCAGAACAGTGAACCTTCTGAGGAAATTGAGCCCCATATTTATGATTTTTCCTGTTTTTATGAGGGATATCTTGGAGGGACAATGCCTTGAAGTATCAAAAAAAAAAAAAAAAAAATGAAAAAGGTTTAGCTCTCATATTGAAATGTTTGTTTAAAATAGTTCAAATATTTCCAAAGTGGGAAAATAAATCTAAAAAACGAACTAGAGAATAGGCACCCATCTTTCAGTAAGGAATCAAAATATGAACACAAATGAAAGACTTAGACCTTGAAGACTGGTGTATTTCTGCTGAGTGTTAATGCAAAATGTCCACTTTTGTTCTGTGTCTGTGATAAACAGGATGCAATGAAAGTTAAATCAAATTTCGAAAATTCAGTGTCACAATAATATTTCAAGCTGGCTCCGTAGCTCAGTTGGTAGAGCACCTGCCTGCTGTGCAAGGGGTCCCGGGTTCAATTCTCGGCTGGGGTGGGGGTTTTTCTCCAAGATGATTCTCCAACTTTCCCAGAGTCTGGAAGTATGAATGAGAATGTGAATGTGTGTGATCTAATGATTAAAACCCAATGCAAACGAGTTAACACCTTCGATATGTTCCAAAAGAGAACGGACGCCAATATGACCACTGCAGTTAAAGGCAGGGTATAAATGAAACAACAAAAAGAACATTTCAAAAATGAACCAATGAGTTTCTGATAAACTTTTTCAAGTCTTTATTAAATACCATATAATGAACCTGTCTTGCACAATCATTCATTCTTTAATATTTTCACATTTGACAAAAATACTCACCCGCTAGGTTTTGTGCTTGTTTATAGCTTAGTTAAATTTGCAGCCAGATTATTATAGGTTTGCCAAATTCAATGACATTTTTAACCATTTAATGACCATGAAAAAATGTCAGAAGCGTGATTACCACAGAAAGCACCATAGTACACAGTGGAATTACAGAGCATCATAATTCTCAAACATAGTAAAGACATGGCAAGAGCATGCTTGGTGTTTTCTGGGACTGAGATTATTGAAGGCCACTAAGGCAGAAAATGACTAAGGCACAGGAAATCAGGAAAATCTTGCCAGCAGAGCAGTTAATGGTCCCAAAAGAATAAAGTGCCAATGAAGCGTTGGCATCCTCCATAGAATAATTAATTGATACATAAATGTAAATATGGTCTGCTTAAATATATTCCATAGGATATTAGTCATTAATAATATAGGTATTGAATTAATAAATTAATTAGTATTAAAATATATATAACCGAGAGGGATGGCTCAGGCAGTTTCATCTGTGGTCTGCATTCGGGAGGTTCAGGTTCACTTCCTGTGGCCAGCCTACCTTATCCATGGGTATTTCCAGGGCTTTTCCCAAATTTCCAGGTGAATGCTGGGTAGCTTAATTGCATTCCCCCAATTTCTTGTCCCTCCATTTCATCTACATTATCATTTCACATCATCTCTCATCTGGTGGTATCAGCAGGAGTCTCGACACTGCATGGCAGGATGATATGCTCCTGGTAAAGCACCTCCTCCAGTAGGATGATCTCAGGGCTGGCCTGGTGAGCCATTTCAGGACCACGGTGGGTGGGATGCTGGTTGAACTGGCTTGCCAGGGAGTTTCCAACTGGTCAATTTTATTGTATGGACCCTGCACTCTTCAATGTCGTAACTGCTTGGTCAGCTGCCCTCTGTCTCCTCGCACCTTCTCCTTCCTCCCAGGGATGCCCTACTTGGGGCATGGACACAATAGATCAGTATGGTCGACGTACCAAATCCCCTCTGTAAAATTCTATCCCATCTTATACTAAAATACCAGCTGATATTGGAATTACTGACTGGTAAAATTATTAACATTATTAAGAATTGATACTAATATAAACAATTGCAATAAATAATATCTGTATGTTAAAATCAATGTATAATGCAAAAAGTACCTAAGTGTTAAAATTTTCTCAGGGAAAAATAGGTCACTAATTATACAAGTTCCATCTTAAGCAAAAGCAATTAGTTAGGCCAGAATAGCAAAGGTCATTAGGAATTTCATCAAAATCAAAGAAACAAGAAATGCATTAGCTAAAGGCTTGCCCAGAATTAAGAATGTTCAGAAATCAGATTTGAATGCAAGAGCATACATAGCCAGTTTAAAAAATAAGAAAGGCATTAGAATTTATCAAGCTACAAAGTAAAAATTATGTTTCAGTTGCAAATAAGAAATTAATATTTAGCAGCATGTGGTATAGGAGCTTTATTGGGGGATCAGGAAGTAGGCAGGACTTAACGTTGATAAAAGACCATGCACTTCTAAAGTCCATGGCTTTTCCTTCATGTATTATAGTTTTATAGAAATGTTTTACTGTGATCGATTATCTACAGTCTGTAGCAACTAAAAACCATGTTATACAAACTGGCAGTTGCCAAAAGAGGATTTTCCGCAACTCATAGGAACTTACACTTCTCATTGTTACTATGCAAATGATTATTTAAAACCATAGTTTGTCGACACATCACAATTCCCGATTAGCACTGTCCACATCTTCGCTCGGGACAACCTCGGATGGAACACTTCATCACTGATCCTCTCCTCCACACAGTGGGCCTTGCTTCAGTGGATGAAGCTTGGGACAGCGCTCCTTTTTCTGGATAGGACGATGCATGCAATTCCGCATGCAGCCTCTGTTGTACGCTCGCTATTCGTGCGGGACCAACCTCCAAGCGCTATCTGGAGGTGATGACGCTACACAGGGTTCCATGTCCGCTGGCCTCTTGATGCGTCTCCGCACCTTTCTCGTTCCTGGCTGGACCAGCCGTAGCCTTTGCCAGGGTTACCTTGCAAGCTCCAAGAAGTCCGTTGTGGCTTAAGAACATAACATCGTCTCGTCCAATTCGCAGGATCCTCCTGCCAAATCTACCGTCGCCTCGTGGCTCTTGTAGGTCTCCGAACCAAGTATCATATCTTCGCCACCCTCGCGACGAACACCCACAGACTTAAGCTTCCGCCCCAAGGTCATCTCAAGCAAAGCCATCTTCTCCACAGGCAAGATGTTGTCCAATGCTTATTTGGTAGGGCCGATCCAGATTGCTTTATGGCAAACTTTCCGTCACGTCGGATCTGATTACAGCAACTATGTCTGATAGTAACTGGTGCTACTTTCCCTGTACCCTACTGTCCACGATAAGGATATCGTCAACTCTTATGTCCAAGGCATACACTGTCACTCGTGGAGACGGCTCCGACGTACCACACATCACGCCAGTCCTTAATTATTTCCTCCCGGCTCATCGGCTTGGACAACAAGGTACTTCACTACGCCATACATCGCTCGACGTCCGCCCGCTTGGTTGTGGACAGTCTCTTTCCAGATGACCCGGATGGCCGCATCCTCAACACACTCTACTTGGGAGTTTTCACAGACTTAGTTTACTCTCCATCTTCGATTGATCAAATACTCTCGTTCTTAAAAACGTGGGTATCGGTTATTATTGTGCTGCTCGAATGGTAACCATATATTTATCTTTGGTAACACAAACCTCTCAGATAACGCACTGATTACTCCGCTGTGCTGCTCGAACAGTAACCATATATTTATCTTTGGTAATACAAACCTCTCAGATAACACACTGATTACTCCGTGTGGACATAACATATATGTCATTTGTTATTCCTGCTCATTCCATTGGATGAAGTGATGCGTTTATTGGTGCTTAGAACAGATCTGAGAACTGCGGCAGTTCCATTCTCACTCTACAATAATAATCAGTGCGTTATCTGAGAGGTTTCTATTAACAAAGATAAAGCCATGGCAATGCTTTGTTAAGCAGGATAATACCTCTACCGAGAATTGCTATCTCCTCAGGCTTGCGCTATTCCGTCCATCCACTGGCAGTTCGAATCTCAGGTTTCGATAAACCTGGATAAGGTTTTTTCCTGGGTTTTCCCTTATCCTTCAAGACGAATGTCGGGTAACTCTAAGCTTCATGGAGCCTGGACTCATTTGAGCATCATTTCACCCAATTCATTCACCTTCCGATATGACTCAACGTTGGAGGACGTAAATTGAAAAAAAAAAAAATCCACTGGCACTGCCATGACTTGACATGGGCAGCCCTTTGCTAGGTGACCTGGCCAGCCACACCTCCAACACATAGGTCTCGAAGAACTTACGCTGCTAAGGGTCCGCAGGCGCTGCGGATCCCTAGCACTCGTGGTACCTCTGACGTTACTAGAGGAACCTCGGGCCAAACATTCGAGCCCCTCCCTGTTGGGGAGTTGTTCGGAATGGGTTGGATTCGAGGGGGCAGTGGTTCCCGATATCCGTGGGAGATCGGGTACGTCTCCGGACGGGGTTGAAGGAAGCCATTTATACTCCCGCGTAATAGCCAGCATAGCTAGTACAAGGTGTGCTAGATCACCAGGCGACCCTACCGAGGTTGTTCGGTAGCCTTCCTATTTTGGTGTTGGCGCGCGTAAGCGCTAGCCTTGCCATTTTTGTGCTGGAGCGCGTAAGTGGCGTCTCCACTTCCACCCCGTCTTAGAGTCCACAGGACCAGATGGGGAGGCTTGGTAAAATATAAGGTATTGCCCTATGGAAAGCTCCACGGAGGCGTCGGGCCTCCTTTTAGGACAGCTCGGTAACTCCCTGGTTCAAGGAGGCCCGGGTCCTTGTCCTAAGGGTCCAGGACTAATGGGAGTAGAACCTCTGGTGTTAATGTCCCTCCGTCCCTGGTATACTGAATACTACAGATTTTCAAGGTAGGAAGAGCTGTCATCTCGGCCGCCTCCATCCTCAACATAAGCGTTATTACCTCATGGATGGTCTTGTTCTCGCCGAGCATCAGGGCAACCCTTGAAAGAATAGGCAGCTTCCTGGGACACGTGACGGAACGAGGGCGGAATCCTGAAGAGTCTTCACTCATAATTGCAGCCTCAATTTTAGCTGGCTACGATAGGCTGAGGTCAGATGGTGCTTTTCTAACCGGTTTTTGAAAGCCTTTCAGATGTATACCTCCATATACTGCCGCTCGTCCAGGACTTCTGCTACCCGTCCCTTTAGGCCGGATGTTAAATGTGCAGCGTGTGTAGTGTTTAACGCACGCTTTTACTACATACGGCACCGTAGGGTTAGATGTGCAGCCTCTCACTCTGTAGAATGAGATAAGCGATGGCGGCGAATTGTCGGTTAAAATTGCAAAGATTGACGCACCATCTACCTATGGAGGTTTGACGCGCTCCTCGTGTCTCGACTTTCAATATCTTTAAGTCTCTCGTTAAGCGTCTCTTACACAAGGCGTCCATTTCTAGGGCACTGCTGTCCTCTTCCCTTCAGCTCTCTTAACCCATTCCCGGACATCCTCGAGGGCCCTGATCAGTCGAGTTCTTTCATTTATTTTTCCACACCAGACATACGTTTGCCAATTTTAGTCAACAGCTCCAGCATCACCCCCCTCATTTCTGTATTTATTTATTTCTTCATATAGTCCAAGCCGAATTCCATTTTATCTGCTGAACTTCAATTCGGATTTCATTTCCAACTCTATCTTGCCCTTGCTGGATTTCCCTGTGGATATTTCTCTCTTCATTTCTATCTTCATTCTTTCCTTCACATTTCATTTTTTATTCCAACTTGTCCATGGCAGATTTCATTTTGAACAGTCGAGATAATTTTTTGAAAATTCGTTCCATCACCATTCCTTATACCACCCCTGACATGAGTATCACTAATACTCACTTTAACACTCTTGCCAAGTCTCGAACCTCTGACTGGCTGTAGTGTTTCCTTACTGTTCCATGGCAAGAAGTTTCTCAAACTTTCTTGAAGCCAAAATTTCTCAAGCCAAAGCAGCATAACTAAATAGTTGATATCTACTTCCCAGCTCATGATGTCAGCAGCAGTTATCCTGAAAAATTCAATATTGCACTTCTCGGGTCAGTTCATAAAAATGTGACACCTTCATAACAACATGCTGATTAGATTTTGCAGTTCCCTCTGAAAAATAGCATCAACTTGTGAATGTTATTTTTAAGTTCATCCAAAATGTGCAGATTAGTTTTATACAATTGATCTTTTAATGCTCCCAGGGGATTAAATCAGGGGAATGAGGGGGCCATATACTTTTAATGTTTTGAAATACATAATGAATTTTCTGTAATGATGTGTCTCTATGTGCCATTGCATAATCCTGCTGAAAGGTCTTCAAAGCATGTTCTCCCTCCGTTAATTAGCCATAAAATGCTGCAAAATGTTTTGCACATACCTCTCGCTGTTAATTTATTCTAGAAAATGATATTCTCTCTATTATTCTCTCACTACTAGTAGCAAACTGTATTTCTATTTTCTAATGATGCATAGGTTTCTCATATATTACGTTACACTTTTCAAAAGTCCAATTACAATTATTTTGTGAATGTCTAAGGGCAGTTTTTCCATCTCTTTGCTTAATATATATGAGTAATTTACTTTTCCTTTTTAAGTGTTTGTGTCTAATGCTCAGAATTTGATAATAAAATCATTCTTCCCAGTATTTAGACTACATCTTGGTTTTGAGCATTTCACATAGCTAGGTGATCAATGTTAATTAACTTACAGACAAACCATACTATTCACTAAGACTTCCTGTCACCTGCAATGCCAACACATCAGCAGAATCACCACACACCATAAGACCAGCTGCATAAAGAATTGTTCATCCAGTACAATATATATTAATGATTACATACCTCACATGGTCAGATCTTCTAATAAAATACATTTTATTTATTTTAATTTAATTTTTTACTTCTCTTTACTAATCATCTGCTGTTCAACTTTACCTTACTTAAATTCTATAACTGATATTCAAAAATCTTTCTTAGTGTAACTTCCTTATTCTTCATTAACCATTTCTTGCTAATCAAACTCATCCTCCATACATTTCTTCTTGCAATATAAAATAATGTGTACCTACCTCATCTTCCTTCAACCCACAAATAAGCCACATACTTGTAATAAGAGCCCGCTTATGCCCTTACTTTTAAACAGCTTCAAAACCAATCTTTCTTCCCAATGAAAATATACTTTGCCGTACCTGGACCAACTTTTAATACCTCATGATAGCAATGAGCCATATTTGCCTTTCTCATAATTCAGAAGTAAACTGTGCATGTACATATCTTCTAGTCTTTATCTCACTTCTCTCCAGAATCCTCTTCTAAAATCAATAATTTTAACCCGGAAAATCTCCTTAATCATTTTCATACAACTGCTCTCGTTCTCTACAAAACCATGTAAAATTCAAAGTTTCTGTTTGATATACCAGATATATTTTTCCAAAATATCCATATAAGGTAACTCTAAGGTCATTCAAATATTTAAATTACTTTTCCATGATTATCTCCCTCAAATTAACTTTCATAAATCAGCCATGACACTCTCTCTCTCCTTCCAACTCTCTCTTCTATTTTTGTATTGTCACAGCCATTCTGCCTTATGCCGATACCATTTTATTATGCTTTTTATCAAACTCTGTTACTACAAAATTTTATTATCAAATAAGAAAATTCACCAAGAGCATGAAATCCTTTATCTTCTCTTAATTTTTCAACTTTATGTAGCTTATTATTCTTAAAAAAAAAAACATAATTTTAGTTTTATCCTGATTCACTTTTAATTCCCATTTTCCACAGCACCTCTCATTTTCATCCATAGCTAACTATAAACTAATCACTGGTTTTATATGTACAAGCTCATCATGGTAGAGTAACAGTTCCTTTCATTACGTAGAAAATGAAGCTAGTTACAGTGAAGCAATAAATATTACACAAATATAAATATTTGCTATTAAAGCTACACTAATCTTAAGAAAATTGATGTTAATACTTCTTTCTTCTTTCCAATGGAAATCGATTTCAAAAGCAAATGGCTTTCGTCCTCAGTCCGTCAACTCCAAATCAAATCATTGTCAAGGAAATCTCGGTTACCATGTTTTTTCTTATGTTTTATCAGCATTACCAACATCTGAAGACGAAACAAAGCTAAAAACTGAATCAACTGCTGGTATGTCAAAATTCAAAAAATTGGGAAAAGATATTTATTTTATTTTTATTTTATTTTAATTCATCAAATTCTAACCTTAATAAAAAGAGTTAAATTTTTTAAATCAAGATTTAAAAACATTGTAGATTTTCCAAACAATATAGATGATTATATTACAGATATAGAAATTGCTAGTCAAGATTTGAGTGAAAACAATAAATCATTGATTAAATTAAAAAGTAGCAAAATATTACAAAATTTAGATATATACCAACCTAAGAGAAATAATAATAATAATAATAATAACAACAACAATGATGATGATAATAATAATAATAATAATAATAATAATAATAATAATAATAATAATAATAATAAATAATAATAATAATAATAATAATAATAATAATAATAATAATAATAATAATAATAATAATAATAATAATAATAATAATAATAATAATAATAATAATAATAATAATAATAATAATAATAATAATAATAATAATAATAATAATAATAATAATAATAATAATAATAATAATAATAATAATAATAATAATAATAATAATAATAATAATAATAATAATAATAATAATAATAATAATAATAATAATAATAATAATAATAATAATAATAATAATAATAATAATAATAATAATAATAATAATAATAATAAACATATTATTAAATCATTAAGTCAAAAAGATTTAATTTTCACTAAAGCGGATAAAGGTAATTTTAGATATTGTAATTTTATTATTGTAATTTTTTAATATAATTGTAATTTTAGATAAATTAGATTCTTCACCTTTTATTTCAAGGTGAAGATTTTATAAAAATTAATAAAGCCCCTTTAAAATCTTGTATTACAAATTTTAATAAAAACATAAAAACATTTTGTAAAAGTTAGTAATCCCGCTTTACCTAGAATTTAT
Source organism: Mantis religiosa (assembly GCA_030765055.1). NCBI lineage: Eukaryota > Metazoa > Arthropoda > Insecta > Mantodea > Mantidae > Mantis > Mantis religiosa. The sequence goes on along the minus strand of CM060954.1, from coordinate 107,849,590 downwards.
GCCCTTCCTAAAATTCATAAACCTGGAAATAAAATGAAACCTATTGTTAATTGTATAAACTCACCAACTTACAATTTAGCTAAATGGTTACATAAAAAATGTAGTAATTTTGATAAATTTGAAAGTTTAAGTATTAAAAATTCTTTTGAATTAATAAAAAAGATTGACAGTGTTGTATTATCTAAAACTGATAAACTTATTTCTTTTGATGTAACTGCCTTATTTCCTAGTATTCCTAGAGAAAAACTTAATTTATTTAAAAAAGTGGTTGAATTCAATAAATTTACACGAGGACTTAATAGTTGATTTTGTTAAACTTACTGACTTTTGTTTGGATCAAAATTTGTTTCACTTTTAATGGTGAATTTTTTTAACAAACTTCGGGCTTAGCAATGGGTAATCCTTTTTCACCTTTCCTTGCCTACCTTTTTATGAGTTTTTTTTTTCGAAATTCAAGTCACTAAAGCTTTTCCTTTAATTTTTAAAACATGGTATAGATATGTTGATGATTTTTTTGCTACTGTTCCTGAAAAACAAATTAACTATGCTTTAAAATTACTAAATTTACAAGATAAATCTATAAAATTCACATTAGAAACTGAAATTAATGGATTTCTTCTTTTTCTAGATTTGAAGATAATAAATAATATAAAATTAGATTTTGGTATTTATAGGAAATCTACTCATATTGATAATTACATAAAAAATAAACGTTTTAACCCTTTTTCACATAAATTTCCTCTTTTTGATAGTTTGATTTATAGATTAATAAACATACCCCTGAATGAAGAAGAATTTAATAAAGAATATAAACATATTATTAATACTGCTTTAATTAATGGTTTTAATCAAGATTTTATACAAAAGAAGATTGAAAAATTTAAATATTGTAACTTTGTGGGTTCGTAGAATTAAAAGGCAGAGTTGCAGATATTAAAAATCTCCTTTATTATCGTCGAAATACACTATTCCATTCTCACGTAAGAACATTAAATCACATATACACAGTCTTACAAGGTCGATCACAATAACAAACAGTGACAGCAGATTACATCTTTAGCTCTCGTTACAACAACACAGCTGGCTATCTCTCATTTCACAACTGTTTCACAACAACTGTCCTGCTAGCGTGTCACAATCCCTTTTATATCTCCATTCATGATTACCAGACTGCTCTGTCAATCACTAGAAGTTTCTGGAAACAAGGCATCTAGTTACATAATTCGAACATTCTATCACCTTCCAGAAACATAACTTACTCTACCCGGCGAGGCTTTTGACTCAGTTATCGCTGCCCGCCGGTGCCCGCTTACAATAGCACCGCTATCATTAACTGCTCAGCAAGGCTCATTATTACCATGAAACTATATCCGCCGACTGTCCTCTTATTTGTGCCGAAAAGTTTATGCCCAGCGCCGCGACACTGCTCCCTCCTCAAGGCTGGTCGTCCCGAACAGCACCATCGTAGCGGGCCAGACGATCCAGGTGTACCACCAACATCTTCCCTCGGGGCACCTTCTGGATGCGGTAGACCACGTCGTTAATCCTCTTTACAACCTGGTACAGTCCTTGCCATAGTTGCTGGAGCTTCGGGCATCGTCCCTTGGTCCGGGTAAGGCGTTACAACCAGACTAGGTCACCCTGCTGGAACCCTTGGCTGTTGGCTTGCCTGTCGTATCGGGTCTTCATGCGATCGCTCGCCTTCTGGATGTTCTGACGAGCCATCTCATGCATGTCGTGGAGATGGTCCACTAGGTTCTCCACATACTCGGTTGCTGGCTGTTTTGCGTCCGGGGGGGGGCTTCCAAAAGCCAGATCACAGGGGAGGCGTAACTCTCGGCCGAACATCAAACTGGCTGACGTCACCCTAGTGGTATCGTGTGTTGACGAGCGGTAGGCCAGTAAGAACAGTGGCACCTTGACGTCCCAGTCTCGTTGATGGCTGGCCAGGACCTTCCGCAGGTGTTCCTCTAAGGTCCCGACGTGCACTTCCTCCAAAACCTCTGGGACCTTACTTCGGGAAAGTGCTAACTGTTCTCTCTGCGTCTTCCCAACAGGTGATTCCCATACCCGGAACAGCACGCCCTCTCTTGTCTTCAAAGAATCCCATTGGGCCCAATACGACTTGTAGGTGGCACTCCTCGGTGCGATGTCCTCTCAGGTTGGTCTTTTCCCTGCCTCCACTTCTCTCAAGAGTGGCCCCAAGTCTGCGTCCGCCAGCTGCTCCCTCCTAAGGCTTGCGCTATCCCAGCCATCCGCAGGCACTGCCGTGACTACTCGGACTGCTGCGGCACGCTCCTTCTCTTCCACTCTTGTGCATTGGCCGCACTTCTCTGGACAGGGCCTTCGGGACATGGCATCTGCGTTGCCGTGGCTCTTCCGTCTACGGTGTTCAGAGTTGAAGTCGCACTCCTGCAGCCTCTGGACCCAATGTGCTGTCTGGCCTTCCAGGTTCTTGAAGCTCAATAGCCAGGTTAGGGCCGAGTGGTCAGTCCTCAGGTGGATTGGCTGACCATACAGGTACTTGTGGGAGTACTCCAATGTGTTCACAATCACCAGTAACTCTTGCCGGGTGACGCAGTAGTTCTTCTCTGCCTCGGCTGAAGACGCGCTGGTATCGTCTCAGCAGTTGTCGAACCTTCTCGAGCTGTTCTGCGGTCAGGTGATCGGCCGCCATCTCCAGCACCGGCTCCTGTGTCTTGTCGATTGCTGTCACGATGTCCACGGGCTCGCACGTCCCCATCTCCATTCCGGCCTGGAAGTCGTGATCGATGTCCGCTAGGTTAAGCAGCCTCACTGGCACCTCTCGGCACGGCAACCATGTTCTTAATTCGCTGTCCTTCCAGTCGCGCCGTCACCACCACCTCCTTTCTCGCGGGGACCCACGTCTTCCTTCAAGATGACCCTGCAGATTCCAAGACGTTCTTCGGGTTGCCGGAGTATGACCTCTTCTCCATTGAGCCGCAGGACCTTCCTGCCGTCGTCGACCGTCGACTCGTGGCTCCTGAGGGCATCCATTCCCATTATCACCTCCTCAGCCACCTCCGCGACGAACACTCACTGACGCACGGCACTCCGTCCCAAGGTCAACTGCAGCAGAGCCTCCCTCTCCACGGGCAAGGTGTCGCCCACTGCCATCACTAGCTGGTATGATCGGCTTGGTTTCCTCGACGGCAAACCCTTGGCCACGTCAGGTCTGATGATGGTCACGGCTGCCCTAGTGCCTGCGAGTATACGGCACGTCTTCCCTCTGACCCAACCGTCCGCGATAAGGCTGTCATCCTTACGCCGGCTGACGGCGCGCAGTGTCACTCGAGGGGATGGTGGTGATGACACCGACGTGCTCCTCGCCACGCCGGTCCTTACTCGTTCCTCCGGCTGCTCTTCCTGGTGTCGGTCATCTTCGCGGTCATCGTCGCACCCAAGTTGTTATTTGCAGCTTCCGTCTTCGTTGTTAATTCGATCATTTCTTCCATCTTCTGGGTGATCGTTGTCGTCGTCCCGCTTCCTGACACTAATTGTAACTTTGTGGGTTCCTAGAATTAAAAGGCCGAGTTGCAGATATTAAAAATCACCTTTTTTATCGTCGAAATACACTATTCCATTCTCACGTAAAAACATTAAATCACATATACACAGTCTTACAAGGTCGATCACAATAACAAACAGTGACAGCAGATTACATCTTTAGCTCTCGTTACAACAACACAGCTGGCTATCTCTCATTTCACAACTGTTTCACAACAACTGTCCTGCTAGCGTGTCACAATCCCTTTTATATCTCCATTCATGATTACCAGACTGTTCTGTCAATCACTAGAAGTTTCTGGAAACAAGGCATCTAGTTACATAATTCGAACATTCTATCACCTTCCAGAAACGAAACTTAATCTACCCGGCGAGGCCTTTGACTCAGTTATCGCTGCCCGCCGGTGCCCGCTTACAATAGCACCGCTATCATTAACTGCTCTGCAAGGCTCATTATTACCATGAAACTATATCGGCCGACTGTCCTCTTATTTGTGCCGAAAAGTTTATGCCCAGCGCCGCGACAATATAAAAAAAACTGTTAATGATATTTCTACCCTTAAAAAAATAAAAGACGATTATAATTTTAAACCATTTACTTATCATCCTTGGGTTAATAAACATTTCCATTTTTTTTTTTTTTTGAAGAAGTTGGTATAACTTTAGTTCCTCAACATAAATATAGTATTAAAAATTTACTACATTTTTCTAAAAAAAAAAAAGATAAAATTCCTAATAATAAAAAATCTGGTATTTATCAATTTTATTGTTTAGATTGTGATCAGGTTTATATAGGAAAGACGAAACATAATTTGGAAACCAGAAAGAAAGAACATTTTCATAACATTAAGTATAAACAAACTGATAAATCAGCCGTAGCAGATCATGTTTGGTCATTTAACCATGAAATAAATCATGAAGTGAAATTATTAAAACAATTAAATGTTCTGATAGATTTAATAGTGTGGGAAGATATATTTATTTTAAAAAATAAAAACTGCGTAATGAATTTTGACATACCACCAGTTGATTCTGTTTTGGTGTTTATTTCGTTTTCACATGTTGGTTATACTAAAAAAAGAAAACACATAAGAAAAACAGGGTAACCGGTATCCTTGACAACGGAGTTTATCTGTGGACTGAGGACGCAAGTGATTTGTTTGTGAAATCGATCTCTATTTGAAAATAAGTATTAACACCAATTTCTTAAGATAAGTGCAGCCTTAGTGCCAAATATTTGTATTTGTGTAATCTTCTCATGAATTAACCTGAAGTAATGTCATTAAACAAATTCACGTTTTTTCACCTTCCTTCTTTTATAATTTACACAATCACAAGCTCTCCTTCAATTGTTACTTAATCTTGTAAATTTTCTTTGAATTTTTAAACATTTTATGATGAATTATTTTCAATAATTTAAAATAACAAAACCAATACAATGAGAATTCCTATGAAACTTGTTTTAAAATAGCTGCTTTAGAATGCAAAGATTAACACCATTAAGCGAGTAAACATCATTGTTGATGAGCAATTGTTTCCAATGTAAAAAGCTGTTGATACATTAGATGTTAAAGGTGGCAAATAGAAATAACTGAATTCAGCATCTTAACTAAGATCTCTGTGTTCCGTAACTGCACTCTCATCTTCAAAAGCACATTTAACAAATCTTCTGATCTACATATTTCTTAGTATTCCATACACACCAACAGCTAAATCTTCAAAATGGTTGACCAGTTGATTAATACTAAACAATACTTTGAAGATGCTTCAATTGCTAGTTTCTTCCACTTATCAACTGGACATCTATTGAACTTATTTGTAGATACTGGTCGTTCTGTATATTGCTCTGGCAGTGATTCTAAGAATTTGTAAAATGGGTTGCTCTGCGGCATATCAAAATCGAATACTCTGACCTTGTTCTTCCACATGAAGATCTGTTTCCATGTTGACAATTCTTGGTTTCCTGATGTGTTATAATAGTTTTGGTTCTTAATGTTGTGATATTCCTTAAAAAAATAGATGTTGCCTGCATCTCTAACATTTGTTTTAAATTTCCTCTTAGTTTTTCCTTATAACCCTATTTGCAGTTATAGCATTCTGCTTGATATATTCCAGATTATATATACTTGCTGGAATACTGTTTTTAGTGTTTGAGCCAAGTTAAGTTTTTTTATACAGCATCTGCTGATTAGAACCAACTAATGTTATGTTCTCTGCAAATTGTTTCCAATTTGTCAAACATCCATAGGTGATATATGAATTTCCTTCTTTTCTGACGGTTGTTACTTTTAACATCATAACAAAGTTACTTTGCCAAACCAAGCTGTTTATACCAGCCATATTATTTCTAGTTTCAATACTGTAAGTGTTAGGACATAAAACAAAACTGAAGACCAGCACTAAGTGGTACGTGGCAGTATGGCAAAACCATTACTGAAGGTACTTAACACCTTCACTGTTACGGATAGAGTGCTTTTGTGAACACCTGAGCCATGTTAATTTAAACAAGAGACTTTCCTGTTCACTAGTGATTTATATGAACTTAATATTCATTAAGAGAGTACTGTCATTTCTCATAGGGAAGTGCAAATGGTAATAGGCAACATTCCAAGCAGATGCCAAGGCACATATTGGCACATCGAAAAAACCTAGATATAAAACTTTTATTATAAAACATGAAGTTCATAAAACATGATGGAAGGCAGTTCCAAAATATCCATGCCTGATATACAAGATAAATTCAACTTTGCAAGTGCTTATATGAGGAGGTCCGGCCGCCCGCCTGTTCGTCCGTCTCTCGCCACGTGTCTTCTGGTATCGTTACTTGTCTCGTCACGTGTCCTCTTGCCACGTGTTGTCAAGTGTCGTCTCGCTACGTGTCCTCTCACCAGTATCCTCTACCCACGTGTCGTCTGGTCACCTATCCTAGATTACGTCTCATCACGTGCGGTATCGTTACGTGTCCCTAGCCACCTGTCTTCACGGGTAGTCCCGCCACGAGTCGCAACGTATCCTTTATTCTCATGCAGTTACGCGTCGCCTTGTCACGTGTCTTCTCGCCACGTATCGTCTCTTTACATGTCCACCCGCCACGTGCGGTGTCACCTCTCGTCAGGTGTCGTCAAGTACCATTTCGTCAAGTTTGGACTCGTTATGTGCCCTCTCGCCACATCATCTCGTCAAATGTAATCTTGCCATGTGTCAAGTGTCGTCTCATCACGTGTGGTCTGGTTACGTGTCCTCGCGCCACCTGTCATCTTATCACGTGTCCTCTCCACGTGTGGTATCGTTAACTGTCCTCTCACCACTTGTCTATTCACGTGTCGTTACTTTCGTTTCGGCACGTGTCTCACTACGTACAGTCTGCTCATCTGTCCCCTCACCACGGTCCTCGACGAGTGTCGTCAGGTGTCGACCTGTTACGTTCCCTCTATACATGAGTGGTTCCGCCACGTGTGAAATCGCCTTGTCCCGTTCCGTCATATTTCGTCTCTGTAGTCTCGCCACGTATCGCACGTTTCGTCCCATCACGTGTCCTTTCGTCGCGTGTCAACTGTCCTCTCGCCGTGTCTTTATCTCCTTACGCGTCTGCACCACACGTGTAGTCCCGCCACAGTTCAAAATGTGTCTTTTCTATATGTCGTTGCGTATCGTCTAGTCACATGTCTCAGCCACGAGTCACTTCCTCACCTGTCGTCTGGTCACGTGCAGTGTCGTCATATCACCGCGTTCTCTAGGCACGAGTCCTCAGGCCACGTGATGTCCGGCCATGTCATCACGTGTCGTCTCTTCACGTGTCCCCACGCCTGGTGTCGTCTCGGTTCTTCTAGTCACGTGTGGTCTCGATATGTGAAGACAAGTATCGCCTCGTCACCTGTGGCGTCCTAACGTCTCCTCTTGACACGTGTACTCACGGGTCGACTCGCCAGGTGTACTCTAGTGCTCTCTTGCCACGTGTCGTATATTCACGTGTCAATATGTCCCCCCTCTCACGTCATTTCTAACCACGTGTCGTCTAGTCACGTGCCCAGTCGTGACGTGTCATATCGAACGTGTAGTCTCGGCACGTGTGCTCTCGCCACTTTTCGCCACGTGTTGCCCGGCCAATGTCTCGTCACTTGTGGGCCCCATCACGTGTCGTTTTCGTTACGCATCCTATCGCCATGAGTCCTCTCGTCCCGTGTCAAGTGTCTTCCTGTCACGTGTAGTTTGGTTAGTTTCTCTCATGTCGCCTCGTCACGTGTCCTCATGCATATACCCACCACGTGTAGTGTCTTCATGTGTCGACAAGTGTCATCTCATCATGTGTGGCTTGGTTAAGTGTCCTCTCGCCAAGTGTCATCTCGTAACTTGTTCTCACCACGCGTTCTCTCGTCAGCTGTTGTCACCTGTGGCCTCGTTACATGTCCTCTCGACACGTCTCACCACGCCACATGTCACGTGACCTGGCGTGTTGTGTCATACACCCGTGTTTTCTCAACACGAGTCCTCTTGCCAATTGTCGTGACGTCGTACCGGCGCGTGTCATCTCGTCAGGTGTGCTCCCGTCACATATGTTTTCATCAAGTGTCCTCTCTTTACGTTTCTGGCCGCGCCGTGGCTCAGTGGTTAGACCACTTGGCTCTCACCAAGGCGGCCCGGCTTCGATCCCAGGCGACCGCAAAGTGCGATTTGTGGTGGACAACACGGTGCTGGGGCGGGTTTTCTCCGGGACCTCAGGTTTCCCCCGCCATCTCATTCCACCGGTGCTTCATCTCATGTATCATAGGTGTCACCGCCAGCGGTGCCGTATGTAGTAAAAGCGGGCGTTAAACACTACACATTTTTATTTCTCTACGTTTCGTCCCGTCACCTGTGAACTCGTTACGCGTCGTCACGCCAGTGTCGAAACGTATTTTTATTAACGTGTCGTCAGGTGTCTCCTCGCCACGTGTCGTGTTGTCTCGTCACATGTCCTCTTGCCCAATGTCGTCAAGTGGCGTCTCGTTAAGTGTCCTCTCGCCACGTGTCATCTCGTAAATTTTCGTCACGTGTCCGCACGCCATGTGTAGTATCGCCAAGTGCCCTCTAGCCACGTGTCGTCAAGTGTCGTGTCGTCTCGGAACATGCTGTCTCACTACATGACTTACCCACATGTCGTCTCGGCACATGTCCTCACGTGTACCTACGCGACAAGTTGTAACGTAAAGTTTAATACCTGTCGTCTCGTCACGTGTCGTCTCTACGTATCCTCTGGCCACTTGTCTCGCCAATTGTCCTCTCGCCACGTGTCGCTACTTGTAGCCTCTTTCAAGTGTCCTCTTGCCACGTGTCAAGTGTCTCGTAACGCGTGGTCGCGTTACGTGTTCCCTCGCTACGTGTCGTGTTATCACATGTCCTCTCGCCACGTGTCGTCTCGTTACTTTCGTATTGTCACGTGTCCTCACCTCAGTTGAAGTCTCACCAAGCGTTCTCTACCCACGCTTCCTATCGTCACGTTTGGTCTAACTACGTGTCCTTTCGCCTCGTCTGGGCACGTCTTCACGTGTACTCAAGCGATGTTTCGTAACGTATCGTTTATTCACGTGTCGTCTAGTTACATGTCTCTTCACGTGTCTTCTAGTCACATGTCAAGTACCGTCTCGTCAATTTTGGGCTCATTAGTTGTCCTCTTGCCACGTGTTTCCTCGTTACTTTTAGCTACATGTCGTCACGTGTCCTCTCGCCACGTTTCCTCTACCCATGTGTCGTCTCGTCACGTATGGTATCGTTGCGTGTCGTCTCTTCACGTGTCGTTACTTTCGTCCCGTCTCTCGCAGCGTATCGTTTCGCGAGGTGTCATTAGGTGTCTTTTTACGTGTCATCTTGCCACGTGTGGTTTCGCCACGTGTTCACCCGCCACGTGCTGTCCCGTCAAGTTTCGTCTCTATTCTCGTCACGTGTCCCCTAGCCACGTATCGTCACGTTTTGTTCCGTCACCTGTGGTGTCGTCTCATCGCGTGTGGCCTCCTTACGTGTCGTTTCCACACGTGTCCTCTCACCATGTGTCGTAACGAATCATTTTTTCACGTCGTTACTTTTCCCCTCTTCACGTGTCTTCTCGCTACGTGTCGCATCCTCATATGTCGTCTCGTCACGTGGCATATCGTTACTTGTCATATCGCTTCGTGTTGTCTCGGCACGTATCCTCTCACCACGTGTCGTCCTGTCACTTGTGGTCCCGTCACGTGTCCTCTCCCCATGTTTCCTCACGTGTCGTCTCGTGTTCTCTCTCCACGGGTCTCATCATTGTGGCTTCGTTATGTGTCCTCTCGCCACATGTCGGCTCCTCACGTGTTGCCAGATGTCTCACGTGTTGTCTTGCTACGTGATTCGCGTGTCCTCTCGCATGTGTGGTGTCGTCTCGTCACACGTCTCACCACGCGTCCTCTAGTCTTGACGTGTCGTCTCGTCACATGTCCACTCGTCACGAATCGTCTCGCCACATGTCGTTTCGTCGGTCGGTCGGTCCGTCCGTCTGTGTGTGTGCCTGTCTGCTAGCCAGCCAGTTACATGCCATAAAACTAGTCCATTGAGAAATGTTCACTCTACATTACAGTACTAACTTTATAAAAATTAGCTTCCTAAAAATATATTTACTTCAGAATACATTTTAAAATTCATTTATTCAAAACATGCTTAATGAGCTTATTCAGATGAGGTATTTTTTCCATAAGATTTTTTATAACCATTACAGTATTAGAAAAACAGACAGATCAAATCATAAGTTTTTATTTTTTTTTTATTTTTTTTTATTTATTTTTTTTTTTTTTTTTAGTTTTAATTTTACGTCCTCCAACGTTAAGTCATATCGAACGGGAAGTAAGAAAGGATACATGGATAAAGGAGCTAAAACAATAATTCTTTAATAACAAAGGTTACTACAAACTCTTAATTTACAAAATTTAGGGTATTGCTGTCTTCACTTTTATTCTTTTCAAAATTTATGTACCAAACATATTTGGGACACAATTAATATAACTATAAAATTTAAGATAGCCACTGAAAACAACTAAAATGTCTTCCACAAAAACAGGTACACTTACAAAAGTCCATATATAACTCATGAAACAGTTCATTTATTTTTAAAAACAAGTATGCTGCCATTTTGTGGAAATTCAAATATACACAATAATGGAATGTCCGCATATAGAAGATAAAAGTTCAAATTTACCAATGCACATAAAATATCTGGATACTCACTGGAGTTCGAAAATTTATATAACAATGCCTTTAAAGTGGAATTTTAACCTTTGAGAAAAGGAAAAAGACATTGTATCACACGGTTTACATTTTCAAGCCCCAGGAACACCACCAATTATCTTTACAATACACTTCCTGAAGGCTAAATTTCATATAAATGTGCATTACATATAACTAAAGGCCAGAAGGATGTGCATTCGCATGCAATACAAGTTAGCTGGACACAGAATATGAATGAAGTCAGATGTACAGCACAGTAATCAAATGTGCAAGCATAAAAAAGAACATAACTTAGTCCTCTGCAAACTAGTGTAGCACTGCCTTGCAAGTTTACATAGATGCAAGGTCAAGGTGTAGTATAATGCGACTTTTGTTTCCTCTCACAGTGAGGTGGTTGTCATGGTCAGGTTATACCTGCAGTTGCTTTTATGCACAAGTGATAATAGTACAATCCATGTGCAGTATACTTATGGAAAAATGCACACGCTTCCAGCCTTTACATGAAATATAAATGGTTAGCACAGTTACATTTCAAGCTACTGCAACCACTTGTACCCAAAGGTCTTTAAAAGAATCCTTGTGATATACTGATACTTCATAATTATTTCATCTCCTTAGTATATTACAAAAATATAATCAGTATTGATTTGGAATCCAGAAAAATGTCAGATTCATTGATGTCCAGAAAAACAAACCAATTTATTTTATTTTCTATCACTCTAAACACTAATGCAATGGCATAAAATGAAACACTGCTACAAAAAACATAAAAAGGCAATTTAGCAATAATTGCTTCAGTCTGTAACCTTAAATATGATTAGATCAGTTTCCCATGCTGTTGCCAATTAAATAACAGTCAGAGATGATAATGCTTGACAGTTGTACTTCACTAATCACCAGATGCTTTTATAACACAAAACTACAACAGAGAGTAAAATGAGAAAAAGTTACACTGGCTATTAAAGTACTTTCACTTCTGCATAACTTAAGCATACCTATGAGTGAGTTCTTCAAAATAAATTCAATGTTTATTTTATTTTAAAAAAAGGACCGGAAATATTACTCACCATGTTCCAACATTTTTTAAGCTCATGGACAGCTTTGTTTTAAAAGGTAATTTTTGGCACCCTTATGCATTACATGCCAACTGAGAGCAATCCCAACATGACATGTCAAATGGTGAAACATCTTGGTATTTCAACAGAAGTATGCTGAGGAAAACTCATGGTTATGTGCAACAAACTAAGGTCGACAGTTATTATGCCTTTGGTTACATTTTCTCTCATAAACAATTTTAATTTCATTGTTACATCCGAAAAATATATATTGCATTGTCTATTATTATCTGAAGAATTTTAATGAAAATTTTAATGGGAGCTGCTGAAAAGCAACAGCAGTGAAACAATAGTATATTCAGCAAGGCTCAGGTCAACTGATCACATTATGCAAAGAAAGAAGAAGAAGTAGAAGTAGAACAAGAAGGAGAAGCAAAAGGAGAAGAAAACTGGAACTCTGACCTACCTACCAACAGGGTGGATTTTAAGTGAATTTGGCAAAATTTTTAATCATATTTGCGATCAACAATTTCAGCATATTTCTTCCTGTAAAATATTTATTACAGAACACTTTTTGTGATAGAGATTTAAGTTCACAGATGTGCAATGAATAAGAATTGCCTTAGGTTTTGTTGCAAGATACATTTTTTTCAAACCCGAAATGTCCAACATTTTAGGGCACAAAATATGTATTGAAAAAAAAAAAGTTTAAAATTTAGTTCCCAAACTGTATTAGGTGAGATGCACCATGGAAAATTTTAAAAAGTATATATACTCTGAACCTAGGGTTAAAATATCGGGTCAAAATTTATGTTTTTTTTTTTTTTATTTCCCAAAGGACATTTTAAGTGGCGTAACAAATTTACCCATGACATTCAAACCATCACAGCAAAATTGAAAGAAATTGTAACACGGGCGCTGGAGCACCCTGTAAAGCAGCTGGCAGCGTAAGGTAGGGGAGGTTCGGTTAGCCACACCTCCTCCTCGTTTGTCTTGTGGTGGTGACAGACTGTGGTCAGGGAAAAAACATGACTGTGTCGCCGGTTTTCTCTACACCTGTTTCTCGATCTTTCTGTTACTAGAACAATCCTGTAAACACGAGAAACCGGCGATATTCCTATATAAAGAGAGTTACAGACAGACAGAGGGAGTTAGTGAGTTGAGTTGGTTTTGGTTTAGTCAGTCAGTGAGTTGGTTTTGTCAGTGAGTGAGGAGACAGTCGCAGTTCTTGGTGTAAGAGTTAGTCAGTGACGTGTTAATGAACGATAGGATTGTGCAACGGAAGACTGTACGAACTGTGTACGTGTATCGGAGTTTATGTAATCGCGAGGACAAGTGAAGTTGCAACGGACGAACTGGTGAATTGTAATTGTGTGCAGCACGTAATACTGTGTAATTGGCAAGTGTTAAACTGTAAGTCGGTGGAAATAAAGAACATTTTGGAGTGGTGTAATTGGACTTTTCATTTCACGAACCCACAAAGTCACACTGGTGTCAGGAAGCGGGAAAACATCACCGAACATTACAACCATGGACGCGGCATTGGAAAAGATTTTGGAGAAAATGATGGAAATGAAGACGGCCAACGACAACCTCACCGCCGAGTTGAAACAAATGAAGACGGCCAACGACAACCTCACCGCCGAGTTGAAACAAATGAAGACGGCAAATGAAAACCTCGCTGCAAAAATAGAAACGGCTAACAACAACTTGGCCACGACAATGACCTCAAAGATGGCCGAACTGACCACGGAAATGAAGGTGGCGAACGAGGCTCTCGCCGCCAAATTTCAAGAACAGTTGGCCGGCGTGAGGGATGACGTGACGGAGCTGGGCAAGCGGATGGGCCAAGTAGACGACCGCCTTAATGATTTAGAGGAAAAGGCCGACAACATCGCAAAACCCCTCACCCGCCTGACGGAGGAAAACCGGCCTTATGTGTGGACGGAGGACGCCGGAGACGCTTTCCAGCACCCGAAAGGGACCCTGTGCAGTGCTCCAATTTTGGGTTTCCCACAACCGGGTGGCCCCTTCATTGTGGACACCGACGCTAGCGACCATTACATTGGAGGTGTCCTATCGCAGATCCAGGACGGCCATGAGCGCACAAGAGTGGAAGAGAAGGAGCGTGCCGCAGCAGTCCGAGTAGTTGTGGCAGTGCCTGCTGAAGGCTGGGATAGCGCAGGCCTGAGGAGGGAGCAGCTGGCGGACGCAGACTTGGGGCCACTCTTGAGGGAAGTGGACGCAGGGACGAGACCAACCTGGGAGGACATCGCACCGAGGAGCGCCACCTACAAGTCGTACTGGGCCCAATGGGACTCGTTGAAGACCAGAGAGGGCGTGCTGTTCCGGGTATGGGAGTCACCCGATGGGAAGGCGCAGAGAGAACAGTTGGTACTTCCCCGGAGCAAGGTCCCGGAAGTCTTGGAGGAAGTGCACGCCGGTACTTCAGGAGGACACCTGGGAGCGAACCGAATGATTCACAAACTACGGCAGCGCTACTTCTGGCTCAGACTCCGGGCAGATGCTGGTGGTACACCTGGACCGCCTCGCACGCTACGATGGGGCTGTTCGGGGCGAACAGCTTTGAGGAGGGAGCAGTGTAACGCGGGCGCTGCAGCACCCTGTAAAGCAGCTGGCAGCGGAAGGTAGGGGAGGTTCGGTTAGCCACACCTCCTCCTCGTTTGTCTTGTGGTGGTGACAGACTGTGGTCAGGGAAAAAACATGACTGTGTCGCCGGTTTTCTCTACACCTGTTTCTCGATCTTTCTGTTACTAGAACAATCCTGTAAACACGAGAAACCGGCGATATTCCTATATAAAGAGAGTTACAGACAGACAGAGGGAGTTAGTGAGTTGAGTTGGTTTTGGTTTAGTCAGTCAGTGAGTTGGTTTTGTCAGTGAGTGAGGAGACAGTCGCAGTTCTTGGTGTAAGAGTTAGTCAGTGACGTGTTAATGAACGAAAGGATTGTGCAACGGAAGACTGTACGAACTGTGTACGTGTATCGGAGTTTATGTAATCGCGAGGACAAGTGAAGTTGCAACGGACGAACTGGTGAATTGTAATTGTGTGCAGCACGTAATACTGTGTAATTGGCAAGTGTTAAACTGTAAGTCGGTGGAAATAAAGAACATTTTGGAGTGGTGTAATTGGACTTTTCATTTCACGAACCCACAAAGTCACAATATGCATTGTAACATACTGTAACACACTTGTAACAAAATTCAGAAAGCTAGCATTATTAGCTTAGAATTTGAAACTTCATTCCCAGGAATCCTTTTAAACACCTTCTTCAACCTTTATATTCATTTATACTGGGTGAAGGGTTTAATGTCCATAGTTTAACAGTCATATTGTGTCAAATTTAAGACATCTTTATAAACAATTTCATTTGGACATCTGAAAATTATTTAGGAGTGACCAAAAAATGTTGTTATATAGTTAATAATTTTTGATTATCACAATGTCATAAATTTACATTTTAATGTGATTTTATAAAGATCCTATACGACCTGCAAATATAAACGGATGCTGATTTCTTTTACAACCTTCTGAATTTAAGAATATTCTACAACAAAGTTTACAAAGGTTAAATAAAACTTAGAGCACTGATTGTATTAATAGCAAAGAAAGCATATAAATATATAAGGCATCATGCCATTGATTGTAAGAAAAATATTTTCTATACTTAGTTATTTTCTTTGATAATATACATTCTCACATGCAGTCATTAAACACAAGTGTCAAAGAGCAACTTTGTAAATGTAATTACACAATTGTCTTTGACAGCAAAAGTGTGTACATAAGTAATTTTATTTTATTTGATTCTATAAAACAATACTTCGACAATCTGATAGCCTATATTGTGTACAGCTTAAATATGATGCATAACAATGCCTTTTGTGTAATATACCTTTCTTACATCTAAGCACTGCATTTGGATGTAATTATTTATCAATCAATAAATATACTCTATTATATTTACATATACTCTAAAATAAATATTACTTTGGATACAAGATTAGGAAGCCTAATGTACAAATAAAAAACATGTAGGTAAAACAGCACCCAAAATTACAATATACATAAATTAACAAAGTGTTAAAAGGCAAACGGTAACTTGCCATCACAGTTTCCAGTATATGAGATTACTTAATGTGTAATTAAATCACTTGCAAATATACTTTCTAATCCACTTCATGTAAAACATTCAAGAGAAATGTGCCAATAGGCACTCAAAACAGAACATTCTCAACTCATAGAGAAATCATTGTAACTCAGTTTCAAAAATTCTAAAGCAGAGAAATAAAAATTCAAATGATATCAGCATCCATCCAATTCAATTTCCTGTATTCCAAAGATATTGGTCAAAATCATAAGCAATGAAAATGCTGGACATTTCATTATTTCATCTGGACGGATCACTGAATGTCATCAACAGCCTAAAAGTGGTAAGTTCTATCAATAAAATAATAATTTCCATTTTCTGCTATTAAACTAACAGTGTGTCTCTGCTTGCATAACTATACTGGCAAATGAATGAGAATATTAATGATTTAAAAATCAATTTTAATTTATACATTCCGTCTACAATCACAAGAATGAATGCAGCATATTGTTTTCAAAGAGCTAAAGTATTATGACTTATGTCTCTTATTTTTATTTCAGATGAAGAAAGCATTCAACTTGAGAGCTTAAGAAATTCAAGGATTGCACACAGATTAAATTGTACAGTTTGTCATCTATACTGAATGGCTTACTAGAAAGTTCAATCACAGTTAATAAAGTTAGCTTTCAATTCAAAATAGAGCAACAAAAGTGAAGTTCCATCAATATTTCTAAATCTTTCTCAACTGCATTTCTGTCTCAGTTACAATACTTAATTATGGTTTTCAGTTATAAATTACACTTTTGATAGATATTGCTATATACACACCTTCCCATTCAGCAGAAAGCAGCAAACACCTGTAGTTATTTGTATTTCTACTTGAGTGCTGTAAGTGTGGGCTACTTATCAGAGCATGACATTTTACATGTATATGTCTTACTTAGAGGATTCTGACTTGCATATTAGTTTTCCCAACTTACAGATCCTCCCTTTTAATGTTCATTGGAAATTCTGTAAACATGTGCAAGAAACAAGCTTTACATTAGTTAAGTCCTAAATAAAAGGTTACCATCAATAAAATGCACTTTTCAGAAATGCAGAGTAATTTTTACATTAGCTTCACAATCACCTTTTTTTTTTTTTTTTTTTTAGAAACAAAAAGTGCACATTCTATTAACTGCTCATTTTTAATGTTCAGACAAATAAGATAATTTAGGATACATTGTAGTCTACTGATAAAGACAATACAAGAGTAAAATTTACGTAGTTATTCACTTTCAACATTTTTAGTCTTTAGGAACAAAAATAACCCAATCAATATAGAGCAATAAGCCATTTTGATAACTTGCAGAACCTCAACAATATCATTAAGGAAATTATTGCTACGCAGTACATTGTTGCATGTATCTTCATCTACTCCAGATTTTATTCTTTTAACACAGAGAGAAGGGATGTTAAAAGTATGGATAGTATCTGCTTTCCTTCCAAGCACTATTGGTTCCTCTTATCTACAACAGATGCAATTTTGATGTAACAAACTACATCTCCAATGGATAGAGTCAACATGAAAAATTCAATGCCATGGCCGGGATTTGAACCACGGATCTCCTGGTTTCCGTCCAGTCGCTCTTAACCAGGAGATCCGTGGTTCAAATCCCGGCCATGGCATTGAATTTTTCATGTTGACTCTATCCATCAAATATCTTAGCCTATAGACGGCTAGTGTGGAGAAATGATTAATTTCCATCAATTAACTAAAATACATCTCCAATGTTTGGTTATGAGTTATAGGGAGGTCTTGACTTTAATAACATAAGCCAATCTTTTAAAAACTACTGCCAGCTTAGTCAACATTCAGTTCTTCCAACTCACATAATTACACTGCAGAAGTTATGATCACCCTTTTTACATAAACAGAGCTGCTGATATTAAAAGTGCACTTCATTTGAAAATACCAGGAAGATTTGAAGACAGTACAAATATGAAGGAAGTATAAGACTATTCACTTGAAAACAAGTGAAAGGAAGGCCTACGAAGGTGGTTCAATAAATACCCGTGTTTCAAAGTATATGGTGCTGCTAAGGGAAGTTTGTGTTCTGTACTATCATTTCTTACACTTTGTCAAAACAAATTTGGTACTGATTCATTTGTTAGTTTGGATTTTACAGACATTTCAAGAAGTTGTTCAACGTGTTTTTGCTAAATGGAAAACGTTCAGTATCATTCAGTGATTCACTTTTTACTTTTAGATAGGAAAACTTGTGAGGAGATAAAAGCAAAGTTGAATGATGTTTATGGAGATCTTCATCATCTATGACAACAGCTAGATATTGGTACAATAAATTTAAACATGGTCGAACATCTGTTTTTGATGAGAAGTGCCCAGGATGCCCTGCACATGTGGTTACCAAGAAAGTTATTGAAAAAGTCCACGATATGATTCTCACTCACTGTCAAACAACGGCTTGCAAAATGGCAAAGACCATAGGTGTATCAAAAGGAATGGCAATTCATATTTTACACATTAAGTTGGAGATGAGAAAGCTGTCGGCCCGATGGGTGCCACGTTTGCTCCCTGTGGACAAGGAGTTGGCTTTCAACTTCAAAGCTGTGTTTGGAGCTATTTACGCGAAATCCAAAGGACCTTTTGTGTCAAGTTGTCACTGTCGACCTGAATTCATCATTATACCCCGGAAATCAAGCAACAGTTAAAACAATGAGTTGCTTTTGGATAATCTGTTCCAAAGAAGGCAGACGGTATCATCGACCAGAAAAGTGATGGCAACAACTTTTTGAGTGGTGCAACTGGACACTGCGCCCTCCTCAAAACTGGTCGTCCCGAACAGCACCATCGTAGCGTGCCAGGCGATCCAGGTGTACCACCAACATCTTCCCTCGGGGAACCTTCTAGATGCAGTAGACCACGTCGTTAATCCTCTTCACCACCCGCTATGGTCCTTGCCATGGCTGCTGGAGCTTCGGGCAGCGTCCCTTGGTCCGGGTAGGACGGTACAACCAGACCAGGTCAACTTGCTGGAACCCTTGGTTGTTGGCTTGCCTATCATACCTGGTCTTCATGCAGTCGCTCGCCTTCTGGATGTTCTGGCGAGCCATCTCATGCATGTCGTGGAGATGGTCCACCAGGTTCTCCACATACTCTGTCACTGGCTGCTTCGCCTCGGGAGGGCTTCCAAAAGCCAGGTCACAAGGGAGGCGTAACTCTCGGCCGAACATTAAGCTGGCCGGCATCATGCCAGTTGTGTCGTGTGTAGACGAGCAGTAGGCCAGCAAGAACAGTGGCACCCTGACGTCCCAGTCTCGCTGATGGCTGGCCACGACCTTCCTCAGGTGTTCCTCTAAGGTCTTGATGTATCTTTCGACCATGCCATCCGATTGGGGATGTAGAGGCGTCATGCGGGTCTTGTTCACCCCAAGCCTTTGTAGTGCCTCCTTCATCAGGTTGGACTCAAAATTGGTACCCTGGTCACTGTGTAGCTCTAACGGCACCCCAAATCGACAGAACGCTTGCTCCACGAGGCAGTCTGTGATTGTCTTTGCTTCTTGGTTTGGGATGGCATACACCTCCGGCCACTTGGTGAAGTAGTCCACGACCACCATTAGGTACTTGTTGCCTTGGTCAGAAACTGGGAACGGTCCAGCAATGTCAACGGCGATCCGTTCGAATGGCGCTCCGACGTTGTACTGCTGCATGCGACCCCGGCTACTAGTCTGGGGGCCGCGACTCGCCGCGCACACGTGACACTGACGGCACCATCTCTCAGCGTCTGCTCGGAGCCTCAGCCAGTAGTAGCGCTGCCGTAGTTTGTCAATCTTTCAGTTCGCTCCCAGGTGTCCTCCTGCACTTCCTCCAAGACTTCCGGGACCTTACTCCGGGGAAGTACCAACTGTTCTCTCTGCGTCTTCCCATCGGGTGATTCCCATACCCGGAATAGCACGCCATCTCTGGTCTTCAACGAGTCCCAATGGGCCCAGTACGACTTGTAGGTGGCGCTCCTCGGTGCGATGTCCTCCCAGGTTGGTCTCGTCCCTGCCTCCACTTCCCTCAAGAGTGGCCCCAAGTCTGCGTCCGCCAGCTGCTCCCTCCTCAGGCCTGCGCTATACCAGCCATCCGCAGGCACTGCTGCGACTACTCGGACTGCTGCGGCAAGGTACTTCTCTTCCACTCTTGTGCACTGGCCGCACTCTTCTGGGCAGGGTCTTCGGGACATGGCGTCAGCGTTACCATGGCTCTTCCCTCTACGATGTTCCGAGGTGAAGTCATACTCCTGCAGCCTCTGGACCCAACGTGCTGTCTGGCCTTCCAGGTTCCTACAGCACAATAGCCAGGTTAGGGCGGAATGGTCAGTCCTCAGGTGGAATGGCTGACCCTACAGGTACTTGTGGAAGTGCTCCAAGGTCTTTACTACCGCCAATAATTCTCGCCGGGTGACGCAATAGTTCTCTGCCTTGGATAGCGTCTTGCTGTAGTAGGCTATCACCCGCTCATGGCCGTCCTGGATCTATGATAGGACGCCTCCAATGCAATGGTCGCTGGCCTCGGTGTCCACAATGAAGGTGCCACCTGGATGTGGAAATCCCAAAATTGGAGCACTGCACAGGGTCTTTTTCTAGTGCTGGAAAGCGTCTTCGGCGTCCTCCGTCCACACATAAGGCCGGTGTTTCTCTGTCAGGCGGGTTAGTGGTTTGGCGATGTTAGAGAACCCCTTTATGAAGCGGCGGTAATAACTGCACAGCCCCAGGAAACTGCGCAACTCTTTCTTATTCTTTGGGCGAGGCCAATCTCTCACAGCCTGTCTTCTCCGGGTCTGTGGCCACTCCGATTGCTGAGACTATGTGGCCCAAGTAGTTCACTTCCTTGCGGAAGAGCTGGCACTTCTTCGCCTTCAGCTTCAAGTTGGTCGCCTGCAATCTCTGTAGCACCTTACTCAGATTCTCGAGATGATCTTCAAAAGTCTTACCGACGATGATGTCGTCCAGGTATAGCAGGCAGGCGTCGTAAGTCAGTCCTCTCATCACTGACTCCATGAGGCGTTGGAAGGTAGCTGGTGCGTTGTAGAGGCCAAAGTGCATAACTGTGAACTGCCAGAGCCCTTCGCCTGTCGAGAATGCGGTCTTCTCCTTGTCTCTCGGATCTAGAGCTACCTGCCAGTAGCCCGACTTCAGGTCCAGGATCGAGAACCACGGTGCACCAGCTAGCGTGTCCAGGGTGTTGTCAATCCGGGGTAAGGGGAAACAGTCCTTCCGGGTGACAGCGTTCAACTTTCTGCAGTCTACGCAGAAGCGCAGCTCGCCGTTCTTCGTCACCAAGACTACAGGGGAACACCACGGGCTGTCGGACTCTTCAATCACTCCCCTGGATCTCATGTCCTCCAGCATGTCTCGTGCCGCCCCTTGCTTCGCCAGTGGAACGCGTCTAGGTGGTTGCCGAATAGGCCGGGCATCCCCGGTGTCAATGCGGTGAAGCACTTTGTCCGTGCGGCCGTAATCACTATCACCTTGGCTGAAGACGCGCTGATATCGTCTCAGCAGTTGTCGAACTTTCTCCAGCTGTTATGCGGTCACGTGGTCGGCCGCCCTCTCCAGTAAGCCTTCTAGCCGGGGCCCCAGTTGTTGTGTCGGCACCGGCTCCTGTGTCTTGTCGATTGCTGTTACGCTCACCACGGGCTCGCACGTTCCCAACTCCGTCCCGGCCTGAACGTCGTGATCGGTGTCCGTTGGATTTAGCAGTCTCACTGGCACCTCCTCTCGGCACGGCAGCAATGCCCTGGCTACACACAGTCCGTGTACAGGCATCTTCTGGTCCAGCATCATATTCCTGGTACTCTGGCCTTCCAGTCGCGCCGTCACCATTACCTTGCTCCTCGCGGGGACAAGCACGTCTTCGTTCAAGACGACCCTGCAGATTCCAAGGCGCTCTTCGGATTGACGGAGTATAACCTCTTCTCCGTTGAGCCGCAGGACCTTTCTACCGACGTCGACCGTCGCCTCGTGGCTCCTGAGGGCATCCAGTCCCAGAATCACCTCCTCAGCCACCACCGCGGCAACACCCACAGACGCACGGCACTCCGTCCCAAGGTCAGCTCCAGCAGGGCCTCCTCCACATGCAAGGTGTCGCCCGATGCCGTGACAAGCTGGTATGGTCGGCTCGGCTTCCTTGTCGGCAAACCCTTCGCCACGTCCGGTCTGATGATGGTCACGGCCGCCACGGTGTCCAGCAGCACGCGGCAAGGCTTTCCTCTTACCCAGCCATCAGCGATGAGGCTGTCATCCATCCGCCGGCTGATGGCGCGCAGTGTCACTCGAGGAGATGGTGTGGACGGCGCCGACCTGCTCCTCGCCACGCCGGGCCTTACTCGTTCTTCCGGCTGCCCTTCCTGGTGTGGGCAGTCTCTCTCCAGGTGTCCGGGCTGTCCACACCTCCAACACAGGCCACTGGGTCTTCGCCGGCGTACTTCGGCTAGTCCTCTGTCTCCGGTGTAGCGGACACTCCTCGTTCTCGACGTCGGGATAGCTGTTACCTTGGCCGCCTCCATCTTTAATGCTGACGTCAGCGCCTCGTGGATGGTTTTATAATCGCCGAGCATTAGGCGCTGACGAATCTCCGTGTCTCGTACCCCGTCCACGAATGTGTAGGCAGCTTCCCGGGATACGTACTCTGGTGGGAGGTCGACTAGGGCCTTGGTAGCCAGTTGTTCAACTGCCAGGGCGAACTCCTGTAGCGTCTCCCCTGGCTGCTGTGACCTTGCCTTCAGCTGGCTGCGGTACGCTGCGGCTAAGCGGTGGTTCCCAAAACGATTCTCCAGGGCCTCCCAGAGGTCCTTGGGCGCCGACGTTGTCTGTACCGCGTTCAGGACTTCCGCGGCCCGTCCCTGGAGGCTGGCTATTAACTGTGTGGCCTCCTCCTCTGTCGACTATTTGTTGTGCTTGGCCACTGTGTCGAATTGCCGGCGGAAGACCTCAAACGTTGACGCGCCGTCATATTTCGGAGGTTTGACGCGCGCCGATGTTGTGTCGCGTCCCGGCGCGTCGGCCTTCAAATCCCTCAATCTCCTGCCGACGACGTCTTCCACCATGGCGTTCAGGGACTTGACGCTGCTGTCGGCCTTTCCTTCCAGGTTGTTAACGCGGTTAGCACGACGTCTTCCACCATGGCGTTCAGGGACTTGACGCTGCTGTCGGCCTTTCCTTCCAGGTTGTTAACGCGGTTAGCAAGGTCTTCGACGTCTTCCACCATGGCGTTCAGGGACTTGGCGTTACCGTCGGCCTTTTCCTCTAGGTAACTGCGGTTCGCCAGGTCCTCGTCGCGCTCATCCACTTGGCCCATCCACTTGCTCAGGTCCGTCACGTCATCCCTCACGTCGGTCATCTTCTCTTCGAACTGTACAGTGAGGGCCTCGTTTGCCGCCTTCATCTCCGTGATCAATTCCGTCATCTTCGCGGTCAGGCTGTTGTTTGCCGCTTCCATCTTCGCTGTTAATTCGGCCTTCATTTCTTCCATCTTCTCGGTGATGTTGTCGTTGGCCGTCTTCATTTCTGTCAGTTCCGCGGCCAGGCTATTATTTGCCGCTTTCATTTCCGAGGTCAGTTCGGCCTTGATTTCCATCATCTTCTCCAAAATATTTTCCAATGCCGCGTCCATGATTGTAATGTTCGGTGATGTTGTCGTCCCGCTTCCTGACACCAGTGTGACTCTGTGGGTTCGTGAAATTAAAAGTCCAATTGCACCACTCAAAAATGTTCTTTATTTCCACCGAATTACAATCGGAGCACTTGCCGATTACACAGAATTACGTAATGCACACAATTACAATTCACCAGTTCGTCTGTCACAGGTCCACTGCACGCAAGTACACAGTCCGTTCCCTCACTGGGCGATCCTCACGACTGCTCGACAAGAACTGAACTTCCAGCCCGACGCGTTGCTTATATAGGACCAACTGGCCAATCTAGAAGGTTCCGGATTAGATGAAATATCCTGTATGTTCGAGAACTCAGGGGGAGCGGAAAGAGACGGCACAGTGATGTTTTTTCCAGCCACCCCTCGTTACCGCTGTAAGAAAAATGGGTGGGGGTGGCCGAACGACTCCCGTCCGGCCCCATCGCCGGCCGGCTCCACAGGAAGTCCCGACGTTCGGGTGACAATATTTACAACAGATGGTAGAAGCTATGCAGAAGTTCACAAAGAGCAGGAAGAGCGCAGAGATTGTCTGGAGAAAATGTACAAGAAGTATGTAGTGCCATAAGGTCTCTAGGTAACTCATATGCATTAAATAACTAAGTTACCCAACAAAGACGCAGGCAATCCAGATCCCGACCAGGATCTATCACTACGGACAAAATGACTGATGTACAATGTTCATGCCTCGGAAAAGCAGAATAAGGTAAGTGGTCAAGCAAGTTAGTCACCTCTTATAATTATGCATCATAATGTAGTCTTTAGCAAAAAAAATTGATGATATTGAAGCTCTTATTGCATGTAATTTGATAAATACCTCCATTTTGTGCTTTACTGAACACTGGGTAAAACAGAATTGCCATGAAATGATACAGCCTCCAACTGGAAAGAAGGATAAATAACAGCGATAAACAGCGTGAATTCTACACGAAATGGAGCACTGTACCTGGACAAAAGCAGCGTGTCCTAGCAGCAAGCACAATACTTATCAGCAAGAAGATACCTTCAACAGCTATAACAGATTCATGCTTTTGGCAGATTCTGAATCCAAAAATGAGGTTTCGAATGTGACGTTCAACTCAGCAAATACGGTAAACGAGGTAAGAAACGGATCCGAAATCGTGTACTATTACTAACAGATAGTCACAGAGAGGACTTGCTGAGAAAATAAATCATATGAGACAAAATACGACGATGGCAATTGCTATCGTGAAACCAGGTGCAAATATTAACGAGGTTTGCAGGAACATGGAGATGAAATGTTCAGATTTTACGAAGAACGACTGTGTAGCACTCATCGCTGGCACAAATGATGTAGGCAACGGCGAACCTGAGAATGTTATTCTAAAACTAGAACGCACGGTAAACGAGTTACAAAACACCAGTTTGATCGTTGTCAAACTACCTACAAGATACGACCTACACTCAAATTCCTGGGTAAACAAGAAAATCTGTTCTATAAACTTACACATCACGGAGATGTGTAAAAAATATGACCATGTGAAGCTAATCAACAACATAAGGCGGGAACTCCACACAAGACACGGGATGCATCTGAATAAACTGTGTAAGAAATGTGTAGTGTTTAACGCCCGCTGTTACTACATACGGCACCGCAGGCGATGACACTGATGATACATGACATGAAGATGGAGCACCGGTGGAATGAGATGGCAGGGGAAACCAGAGATCCAGGAGAAAACCCGCCCCAGCGCCGTGCTGTCCACTACAAATCTCACTTTGCGGTCGCCTGGGATCGAGTGAGTGTGTAGTGTTTTAGGGCCCGTCGACAACAAGGTCATTTGGGCCATCGAACCCGGGCCACCTTGGTGAGAGCCAAGCGGTCTAACCACTGAGCCACGGCGCGGCCTCAAAACTGGGGAAGAGGATACTCAGTGAAAGACTAGTGAAAGTTTAAATGGAATTAAAGGTAGACTTGCAGCTCATCACAGACCCTAACGAAGTAGCCGAATCTTAATAATTACTTTATAAACATTGGAGAAAATGCTCGCCCCAAAAATACTTTACAAATATTCCCGTTTGTGAAACTTTCAAAATAATTAATGCAACTATGTATCTGAAGCCACTGACTACAATGAAATAAAGGCAATACTGCTAGCACAAAAACAAAGTTCGCATATGGAATTGATGAAATGCCAGATGCAATATTAAAAAAGTGTGCTTATATTATTGCATACCCTCTGGTAGACATATGTAACAGTTCATTATCAAATGCAACCTTTCCACAGATGCTGAAAATTGCGCAAGTAAAGCCCTTATTCAAAAAAATAGAAACCTCGAACTACAGACCAGTAGCTTTACTGCCAAGCATTTCAAAAGTCCTTGAAAAAGTATTTTATAACAGATTACTAAATTTTATAGATAAACACAAAATATTAACTAATACCCAACATGGGTTTAGGAAAGGCAGTTCCACCGAAACTGCCCTCTTTGCATTTGTTAATCATGTGTTACAATTGCTAGACAAAAACAACACATCGAGTGTTTTCTTAGACTTGTCAAAAGCCTTTGACTTGTTAAATCATTATATATTATTCAAAAAATTGGATTACTTGGGAAATAGAGGTCATGCATTATATTGGTTCAAGTCTTATCTTAGTAACAGACAATTTGTAGAAATAGTTCACAATGAAAATGGAATGCTTAAAACTTCTATATCAGGGCACCATAGCATTAGTCTTGGAGTTCCTCAAGGCTCAATTTTGGGACCAATCTTATTTTTATTATTTGTGAACAGCTTGAAGGAAAATTTACCCTCCTGCAAAATTACACAGTTTGCATACAATACCAATATAACTGTATATCACATAAACAAAGGACACCTAAAAGTGTTAAATGAAACAGTATTCTCAACAACAATATACTTTCAAACTGTCCAAAATAAAAGCTTTTTAGAACCAGTCGTCAGAATTAACAACAAACCTATTGACAATGCTGACCACATAAAATTCCTTGGTATTTGGATCCAGAATAACTTGAAATAGGATAAGCATAGTGGCACTCTACTAAGTAAATTAAATTCTATATGTTATAATTTTCGATTATTATCAGGAAGCCTTGGAATTGACACACTTAGGATAATATACTTTGCTTACATGCGTTCTCGTTTAAGATATGGAATAGTGTTGCGGGTACACTCTCCAGCTTGTAAAGCATTATTCATAATTCAAAAGAGAATATTACGAGTGTAATAATGAATGTAAACCAGAGGAGTCCATGCCAGTCATTATTCAAAAAAACTGAAAATTTTACCTCTTCCATGCATGTATATTCTGGAGTGTGCCTTACATGCAAAAACAAGGATAGGAAGTAACACCCTCCCAACAAATGAGTGTATTCATAGCCACTTATACTCGCCAAAAATCAAATATACTGTGACTTTGTAGGTTCGTAGAATTAAAAGTCCGAGTTGCAGATATTCCAAATGTTCTTTATTTCTGCAGAAATACACTGTGATCAATTCTCACGTAATAGCATTACGTCGCGTACACAATCTACCAAGGTTGATGACCACACAAACAGCATTCTGATTACATCACTTTACAACATCAGCTCTCGTTACAACACTTTGTTTACTGTTTACCTGTTTCACGACTCTGTTTGCCACTTACTTTTGGCGAGTCGTCACTTCCTTAAATATCTCATCGGATAATTCCAGACTGTTCCAGAACAATAAAGAAACCGAATAATCCCTATCAATCCAGGTGTCACAAGAAATTTCCATTTATCTCAGTTTGTTAAATAAAAAATAATAAATACATAAATAAAAAGTAACAAAAAACAATAAATGACAAAAATAACTAAACTTCAAGAGTTAATTTCCTGCTCATGCAGAAACGTTAATCAGCATCTATCAGTTTTTGAAAAAACTCTGCATTTTCAAACCTCAAATTTGCACGTTAAATTACGGTATCTGTTTCTTTTCACATTCAATGAGACAGTTACAGGAAGGAGAATTGAATGATAAATATAGTTGCTGTGCTAACCAACTAGTATTGCCAATAAATGGAAAAAGCCGTTTTTCTCAGAAACACAGTTTGTGCATCTATCGAGTTTTGAAAAAACACTCCTCAATTCCAAGGTGTCTCATTGTTCACACATCTGGAGGCTGATCACAGATTAACTTATCTTAGCACCCACAACCACCATAATATTTTTGCTGAAAGAAACATTATAGTTCCTTTCCTATATAGTTTGATCAGTATTATCCTCCTGCATGTATTCCACTTGGGGGCATAGGTACAACAGACCAAGTTTGAACCTCATGCCAAATCCCCTCTGTAGCAGAGTCCTGTCCAGTCCGCCTCCCTTTGTCTTTCTCTTTTTCCTCCCTTTGCGCTGGAAATAGTTAACTGTAGTTAAAATTGTATGTCCAAGCAGGATGGCTCAGACAGTTTCGTCTGAGGCCCGCATTTGGGAGACCTGGGTTTGATTTCCGTGGCAACCTACCTGACCATTGGGTTTTTTCACGGTTTTCCCAGATTTTCAGGCGAATGCTGGATAGGTCAATTACATTCTCCGAATTTCCTGTGCCTCCATTTCATCTCCATATAACTTCATATTATCTATCATCTGGTCATCTCTTTCATAGTAGAAGTGTCAGCAGGTGTCTCGGTGTTGTCGTGACTCCTTGGATCGGTTGCCTTCTGTCTCCTCTCACCTCATCTTTCCTCGCAGGAATGCCCCACTTGGAGCTTAATGCAATAAATCACAGGTTTCCCCTCCGTAGTAATCCTAATCCTACCTTGTATGAGAGTTAAGGTAGATATACTGAATATTTTCAATAATTCACTAAGTAATGGGCATTAGTTCATATCTTAAAGAACAAAAATATGCACTTTTTGTTTGCTAGAACTTTGTATACTGCACTAGTTATGACTACATACTATCAGAGTCAGAACAGCAAAAAAGGCCACTCTATGCATTTGTAGTTGGCTGGCAGCAGAATTGGGAAGGCTAATATATAGCACATGGTGATAAAAGAATGTACAGTAGAACACCTTGCATTGGTAGCTTTGATGTATTGCACCATAAAAATGCATCCATTTCTTTGTTTATGTCTCTGAGCAATCAACATGCTGTTATCAGTGCTGTTACTTAGCTGTCTTTTTGGGTAGCTGTTTCTTGTATTAAATAATACACAAATATTCCTAGAGTAAGGACAATGAGACTATAAAGCACAAAATTAATATAATTTTGAGTCAAACTAGTACTCAATGCTCCATATATTGCTAGTGTTTACTTAGAATACGTTTCGTTTGGACCTTCCTAACACCCTCAGCTGTTGGTTTCAAACCAACATTCAATAGTCAACATTAGCTGAGGATGTTAGGAAGGCCCTAACGAAATGTATTCTAGGTAAACACTAGCAATATATGGAGCAATGAGTACTAGTTCGACTCAAAATTATATTAGTACACAAATACTTGAAATTTACAGATTCATTAGCTAATTAAAACACTGGCTGTTTTACGCTTAGAATAATAGTAAGAACTCACATAAAATCACTGTATAAAATAAAACATGAACCAAGTTCCTATTTGAGGAGTTTATTTCCAAAAACTCTTGTCCATTCAAGAAAAATGTTTGGAAATAAAAATAACCATGCATGTTAGGGTTCAAAATTATTCACAAATTCTTATACAATGAAAATCTGTTGATTAGTATATAAATTGGTCAAGAAGAAATAAAAATATGAACATCACAAACTTTGGAACATTTTTGAGTTCTAGAGTGTTACTGAATAATATTTTTTGCATGAAGCAGGTCAAGTAAAATAAGGAAATAAAATAGCTTAAGTTCAGTATTTCTGGACAATGGATGTTTGGAAACAAGTCTCATTTATTTTATTTATTTTACCCATATCCAATTTATATGTATATAATTTGTTACCAGAATATATATTTAACAGTTCATTTTACAGGTCTAAGGTGCTTATCAAACAAGTTTTTATCTCAAAATACAACCCAAATTGAACTCGTCACATTTTAACCTCAAGGCCTTCTACACATATTAACACATATATACAAATAAAAGCTGTTTTTCTCTCTGATTATGCTGTGAAATAAATACAATACATTTTCAAATGTAAGGTCACAAGTAAGTTATTGCTTAAAAATAGATAGTTTACTATACACCATCATGCTAACAGGAACCATGCAAACAATTGGTGGAAACCATTGCAAATGATTAGGGGAACAATTTATTTAGCAATATATCATGACAGAACATGTATTTCTATATTCTTTGAAGAAAAAGTATATAATGGACCTAGGTCTATTACAAGAGGCACGAATGTTAATCACATGTCAACTGTTTAGTGTTTGCCACTGCACTCACAAAAGCAGCCCACAAGCAAAGTAAGTTTATAAGAACCTGAAGTTAAATGCCCTTACCTTGAATTTTTTTTTTAATTTTATGTCCTCCAACATTAAGTCATGTCAGACGTTGAATGAAATGGGTGAAATGATGCTCAAATAAATCCGGGGTCAATGGAGCTCAGAATTACCCGACATTTGTCTTTCAGAATAAGGGAAAATCCTGGAAAAGCCTTATCCGGGTAACTCACCCTGACCGAGATTCAAACTTGGGACCTCTTAAACATGAGGCAGACACGCTATCATCTATGCTACCGAGGCAGGCTCTTACCCTGATTTGAGTTATATCTGGATTGGTTAATATTTCTCTCAAATACAATTCTTGGGTTTCTTCAGACAGGTTTTCTTTCACAGGAAAGTCAAAGACTACTAGCACATAATTGATTTTTCTTTTTTTTAAACTTAAAGCAAAAATTCCTAAAATGTTTAGTGTAAGAGTTTTATGGAAATATGAACAGCACTATTGTTAATTATTATTTAATTTGGTGGAGACTAAATGGCTTTTCATTCACTGATTTTTTGAATTAACCAAACTACAACAATGCCAATTTTTGCCATGCCGCAGCTTGAAGCTGCTATCCATATAGGAGTATGTAATTTAGGTTAACGTTCCGTATAGTTAGAAATCCCAAAATCAGCCAAATTAACATGTTTTACATACCTCCTTTGATGTATAACCAATACACAATACACTGAACATCATATCTAATGACTTTTGATAAACTATGTATGTGTATAACAACATATGGGAATAATAAGAATTTTGGATTGAAATTCACAGCTGCATCATTACAATACATGCAGCCCACCTGAGGCATCTTAGGAACATTTTTGTAGCTGTTCTACTGTTGCCGATATTTGCACACAAGAAACATCAAGGAAACATCTCCTGCGCTCATTTAAAATCGTTATTTCTCAAGAACTTTCACAGCAATAGCACAAGTTCCCAGACAAAGAATTTTCAAGTTATAGTAACTTTTAACTATATAGAACGAAAATCATAATTTATTTTTCCATGGTTCCCACTAGTCATTTATGTCTCATCCATTAAGGGCACAATAAAAAAATAATGTTATTTGCATGGTCCCTTGGTATGCTTAGCTATATAAATGAAACTTTTGTTTCCACATTAACATATAGTTAAATGTTTGCACTTCATCCTTTTGTTAAGAACAGGTTAATGACTTGAAAACACTTAACTGCTATTTCAGAGCAAATAAGTCAGTTAAAGTTTGGCAAAACTATTGTAGCTATCCTACTCAATTTTCATAAAAGAAAATAAAAGTAATGAAAACACCCTGACATTTCAATCTAGAACTACGCTAGCATTTGTAAAGCTTATAATCCACCCACCTGCCCACCTACGTTAGCACTTGTAAAGCTTATAATCCCCCCCCCCCCCTTTCTTTTATAGGAAAGTCATGCTGTTACATCAACAAACCAAGCCTCTTGCCACTATTGCACATGCATGAAGGTGAGATGGAGGGAATGAAATCCATTAGAACCAATATTTTCCCTGACTTGACTTCATCGATCTAATGGCTATACTCTGTCACTCTAGGCTGCAATTGCTTCACTCCTCTACTTATAAAAACATCCCTCAATCCTAAATCAGTTATAATTTGCATAAGGATGATGATTTTTATTAGTGAATATATTGGCAGCTCTGCAATTGGAATCACATAGTCAGACGAAGCAAGCACCACCTGCAGGGAGCGCAAAGGATAGATACAATAGTTTCTCATAAAATTTAACTAACTTCAGTTTGGTTATGTCTTTCTTTCATATGTGTGTTTTACATTTTTAATGGCAATAGAAACTTTTATAGCCTTTTATAAAAGCAGTTAGTAAAAATGAACAAATTTTAAACACTCTAAAGTAATGGATGATTATACACCACGTTACAAAGTCACTTTAAGGTATGCATTTTTTAGCATATGTTGGAACTGTCACATTGATATCAAAATCACTTTAACATTATTCTATGTTAGCTCAATTCTTAATTAAATGACTTGACTCTGAAGCTTTAATAAGCATAATTGTGATTTCAAAGTTGAAGCTTACTTATTCAATACACACAAGATTCATACATGATGTACATAGATATACACATTGAATAAACAGGCTAAATTGCCAATATGCAAAAGGGAAGTTCCCTTTCTAGGTTAAGCAGAACAAAAATGTACTTCCTCTATCAATCATTCCCAAACGTTCTGGCCAGAACATTTTGTTTTTATATTTCAAGCATGAAGAAATTGATTCAACTATCCAGGCACACATTACTTTGTTAGAACAGAATTACTATCACAGTCTTTCTTCAATTCTCACATTCTTGGAACAGAACAAACTGGAAATGGGCAACTCTAGGTGAACACAATGCTGTGATATTTGAACTCTGAATATGAAACAGGTTTGTTGCCTCTATTATGTATTTCCTTATAAGGTGCTCTTCATATACTACTCAGGACATTTAGGAATAGCACTGGTTTGATGATGCTTTTATCTTTATATTCAAGTAGCTTTTACTCGCTATACAAGGTCTGTTCAAAAAGTATCACAGATTTTTAATATTTGCAGGCTACGTATATTTGATTTTTGATTGTTTTGTGGCATTATGTTGGTACTCATGTCCCTCACTTATGTTGACAAGCTCGCCATTTTTAATGTTCAGTTAATTGTTGACAGCTATTTTGCTTGGACATGTTTTGGCTCATCTTTGATTTTTGCCTATTCTAAAAAATGGAACAAAGGATCTGCTTCAAATTTTGCGTGAAAAACAAAATTAAGTGTGTGGATGCATTCCAAATAATGACTATGGCACATGGTGAAGCTACCTTGGACCAAAGCAATGTTTATCGGTGGTACAAAAGGTTCTCAGAGGGTCGAGAAAATGTGAAGGATGAAGAGCGTCCTGGACACCTGAGCTCGTCAACAACAGATGAAAACACTGAAGTGAAGAAAATAGTATTGGCTGATTGTCAAATCACCATTAGAGAAAAATTGCTGAGGACCTAAACATATTTCATGCCATTTGATTTTGACCAAATTTGAGCATGAGATGGGTCTTATTACACAAATATAAATATTTGATACAAAGGCTTCACTTATCTTAAGAAATTGGTGTTAATACTTCTTTCAAATGAAGATTGATTTCATAAACAGATGCTTGTATCTTCAGTCCACAAACAGTTTGTCAATAAATCCTTTCATGGAAGTGTTGAAAACAGTGTTGTTGTATAAATTAAATTAATTAGGAGTCAATTTATGACACAAAACAACACTTACTTTTAAATTTTCCCGGAACCGGTTTCTGAGGCCTTCCCTCTATCTTCAGCCGGACATCGACTTGTTCTCATTGGTGTAGCTGGCAATATTTTGTCATTGGTCTCCTCTGGTGGCGGTTTGAGGAACTTGCTGAACAATTCGACATCCCCCAGAAAGATTTGTTCAGCAAGTTCCTCGAATCGCCACCAGAGGAGACCGATGACAAAATATTGCCAGCTACACCAATGAGAACAAGTCGATGTCCGGCTGAAGATAGAGGGAAGGCCTCAGAAACCGGTTCCGGGAAAATTTAAAAGTAAGTGTTGTTTTATGTCATAAATCGACTCCTAATTAATTTAGTTTGTCAATAGTTTGTTTTTGGACTGAAGACACAAGCGATCTGTTTGTGAAATCGATCTCCATTAGGAGGTTTTTTGGAAACAGAAGCTACAAGCAATCTGTGAAATCGATCTCCATTAGAAATAAGTATTAACACCAATTTCTTAAGATAAGTGAAGCCTTTGTATCAAATATTTATATTTGTGTAATATTTATTGTTTCACTGTAGCCAGCTTCATTTTCTATGTAATGAGATGGCTTGCCGCAAAATTTGTGCCAAAGTTGCTCATTTTCGACCAAAAACACCATCACATTAACATTGCTAAGGAGCTGTTGAACTCTGTCCGCAACAACCCAAATTTGCTCCAGAGGGTCATAACTGGTGATGAATCAGGGTTTACGGTTATGATGCGGAAACTAAAGCTCAATCATCCCAATGGATGCTGCCACATGAGCCAAGACAAAAAAAAGTGCTTCAAGTTCGGTCGAATGTGAAGGTTTTGCTTACAATTTTCTTCGAATGCAGGGGCACTGTGCATCATGAGTTCTTGCCACAGGATAGAATGGTCAATAAGGAATATTACCTGCAACTTACATGAAGCAATCTGCCAGAAATGCCCGGATTTGTAGAAGAACAAACATTGTTGCTTGTGCACAAATTTTTGGCCAAAAACAACGCACTTATGATGCTGCAGCCACCGTACTCTCCAAACCTGGCCCTCTGTGACTTTGTTCCCAAAAATGAAGTGGCCCATGAAAGGACGATGCTACACCACGATTGAGGAGAGAAAGACGGCATCGAAGGAGGAGCTGAACCAGATCATAAAAAACTATTTTTTAAAGTGCTTCGAGGATTGGACAAAACGTTGGCACAAGTGTATAATATCTGGTGAGGATTTCAAGGGGATAAAATAGATATTCATGAATAAATAAATACTTTTTGAAAAAATACAAAATTCACAATAGTTGTTTAACCGCTTCGCCGATGGCCATTTAAACCCTTCAGGGGCCGGAAACGGATACCCAATAAACAGAACAGGACATTTAAATTGTTAAATGCTGTAAAAATGCATCATACATACAATTCCGTATCTTCCGTATTTATTAAGTTATTTAAACGAAACAAAAACTGGTTTAAAACTCATTAAAGGCAGTATAAATCTACAGTAACAATAAAGTAGAGACTACATTAATAAATTGTTGAAATTTCACTACTTTGTTTCACTGTAGTAAAAGCCATTCTTTGTGCCGAACGCGCCTAATATGTGAATCATTTTGTTTTGTGTGTATACGAGCCATAGTATGTATGTTTAGCTACGCAGGCGACTTCTCAGGTTCAAGTTTAGTTTATTTATGCTATACCAAGCGATAATATGACGAGAATATATTGCGTCACACACTCACACACTGGAATGAAAACTCTCTGTCAGCATCTTTTATTACAGTGTTTCTCAACCAAGGTTTCTAGTAGCCTTATGCAGCAGTTTTCGCTCTGTATTTCAGTTATTTATACTCTCTCTGTGTTCAGAGTGATTTCTTGTAGCTATCAAGAGCTAAATGTTTGGCACATTTGAAATTCTTAAATTTCAATGTTAACCATGGCTTAATTTCGTAATGTAGCAAATAAATTAGCTTGGGTATGATGTGTACAGGCTTCTGATATTACTGTAGAAAATCTGGAAGATTTGTTGTACAATTATGAAGGAGATCTTTAGGACATACGTAGCAGTGACGTGTACTGGTCTACAGCTGGCATGTTAGCTACTCCATTGTTTGGGGAAATGGCGGGTCAAATATGGGTGTTGCGGATCAGCTATTACTAGCTATCCCTCTTTACGGAAAACAGTTAAATGGTAAAAAAAAGTATTTTTATACCACTGGATGTAACTATGCACAGTTGTTTAGTAATTTTCAGAGCTGTAAAAGACATTCATCTACCTGTACTTGCGCGTATAAAGAGCTCGTAACCTAATTGAGCATTATAATACTCAGAGGCCTCTTTATACTAGGGGGTAGCAAAATTCACCACATCTTCCCTCATACTTGAGAGAAAACACTTTCCTAAAAGTATACCACCCACACACAAAAAACTTGTAACCATTTCGAAAATGTGTAGTGTGTTGCGAAAAAGAAGTTCGCAAGGAAACCAATATTATTTGGTGTGAATCTGCATATATGCCCTTGGGTGTTTATCCAGGTTTGGAGGTGTACAATTCAAAAAGAAACCTTTAAGGATACGTTTACATTCCTTATAGAACTAATTTAAATTTATTGTAAAACAGCAAGATTAAAATAATAAGCGTTAAATGAGCATTAAATGCATGTATGCGCAGGACGTCTATACACGTCCATATCGGTTTGGGGCATTTTAACTTGGACGTCATATGACGTCCATATCAGTGAAAGGGTTAACAGACCTCATACATAACAGGAACAAGCAACCAAAAGGTACATGTCCTAAGTAGTATTTAGTCAATACATCATCACTGTCAATGCAATGTGTTTTTATATTGCAAACACTCAAATATACAAAACTTCTCTTATGAATATATTTGCCAACACAGGTAAAACAGAATTAAGATTATAGAAAAAAGAAAGCAGAATTGGTGTGTTCAAAAGACAGTATAAATGCTGTACCTGGAGTTTGTCTAGCCTTACACTCGCTGTATTTCAAATAGCTTCACATCTGTGTCATACCATATAGGTGGATCAACATTTCTGTAAGAAAACAAAATGAATGGAATCTGAACATTGTAAATGTAGTGAAAAGTATAGCAATAAAATATTGTGCTATTAGTCTCTAAATATTAATATCTTAGTACAAAAGTATAACTCAAAATCAATAAATGCTCTGGAGAATGCTATGATACCACAGAATTTCACAATAGATATGCATCCTTAAAGTAAAATGGAGCAATAAGGATATTATCATAGGTATCACTTCCATTTCATTCACTCATAATGTAGATTCAGGATATCCAATACATGAATTTAGAAGTATTGCTTCCCTATAGTTTTTACTGCTGATTTAGTGCCTGAATTTAGAGCCTTGCAGTTAACACTGACAGTTATTGTTTGTAAGCATCCTTCTTATGAGAAATTGTTTCTGTAACTGAAATGCTAGTCTTGGTATTAAGAGTGTGACTGTTCTATTGTCAGAAAAATATGAACCTTACATTTACCACAATAACTCTTAAAATTACTACTGTTGAAAAATTTACTCCAACAAAAATAATATCTAGAAAATGGTCAATTCAAAAAAATATTTGAAAAATAGCATACTTTAACATGATCTACACTTTTTGTATAGTAAGAACAAAGTCTATTCCCAGAAAATTCAAGATATAAATTTCACTTGTCTTGAAAATAACAAACCAGGAGATAAATGGTTCAAACAGCTTGGCACTGAATTTTTCAGTCTGATTCTACCTTTCCAAATTTTATCCTACACAGGGGTAGTGTAAAAAAACAATTCATTTCCAGGAACTTAAATGTATGGTACTTTACTCAAAATCATTGAGAGTCACTTTTGAAAAAATTAAAATATTTGAACATTTTTCCATGTAAGAGTAGTTTGGGATGGAAGATTTTCTTGATATCTTCACGTTGCATTCTTGAAAGTTGAATTAACCAAGTTTGATATTTAAACAACTTTTTGCTTTTAAGTTATCCATACATGCACACACACATATGCATGCATCACCTTCAAATGCAATTTAATATACTTACTTTTGTATTAATAGAATGCATCAATACAACACCGGATAAGACAGCTAGTACAGATACACACACACAAAGGTTCTTTCTGGTGGAACGTGCATATTATCATGCAGATTTTAGCTTAGTCGCTTTAGAAACTATCAAAAATGGAGAGAAGAAATCCTCACGAATAATGCATGATTTAATGCACCTTGAAAACAATATCTATTTCTTCAATCAAATGTAAAAGAGGATTCTCCCAGATGAAGCTAATTGGCACTACAAAAAGGGCCTCCTTGTGTATAAAGACAATAAGATCATTATTATTTATAAAGATTGCTGAGCTTCTTGATTCTATTTATTCCATAAAGTATGTAAAAATGTGGTTGCTTCAAGAACTCATTTAGCAGCTGACACCATGATCAAGAAGAGGAAATGAATGAAGATGATGACGTCTAAAGTTTGGAAGCTGCTTTAAATTTGATGTATGTAACAATGTATGAAAGCTGTATTGTTTTAATAAGGTCTAACATTTGCACATTTACTTTTCTATTTACCAGCACTTTTTTGTTCACAAAAAATGCCCTCTACATATTATATAATGCCAAAGTACAAACAATTTTCAATTTTGGGAGGAGACTCACTTGTTTTATTTATGAAATTTTCAGTGGTAATAAAAATATAACTAAAAAAAATAAAAAAAAGTTCTGAGAGAATTACAAACAGAAAAATCCAAAAACAACCCATACAGTTACATATTCATAACTTTAAATAACAAATATGCGGTCACATTAAAGCAAATAAGGATAATAAGTTTATAATAATAGAAAAAACACTACATAAACACTGAGAACATGCTTTACTGAGGCATCCCCTAAACAATTCAATTCTTACAGTAAATGAAAGCATAAACAACAGTGTCATAATCCCAGTTGATTACTTAAAACTGAAAGCAAAAAATCCAGCAATTCCCAATTTATGTGGACTATCCAAAATTCACAAAGAGAGCAACAAAATGTGTTTAATCGTATACAACATAAACTCTCCTTCTTACAAGCTAGCAAAATTACTTTCTAAGAAACTTCCAAGCTTCCTAAATACTGCTCTCAATATTTTAGTTCTTTTCAATGTCAATTTCCTTTTGCCGCAA
Organism: Mantis religiosa; assembly: GCA_030765055.1. Classification (NCBI taxonomy): domain Eukaryota; kingdom Metazoa; phylum Arthropoda; class Insecta; order Mantodea; family Mantidae; genus Mantis; species Mantis religiosa. The sequence goes on along the minus strand of CM060954.1, from coordinate 107,811,132 downwards.
ATTAATTCTATTCTTGAATCCATCAAAATGAAAAAAGAAAACATAAGGTTAAGAACTTAATCATTAACAAAACTGACTTCACTTTCCAAGAGAAAATATGCAAGCAGAATTCTGGTCTAATGACGGCAAGTCCCTTTTACCCCCACTGGACTACCATTTCATTATTTCTTTGAAATTCAGATTCTATATTTTTCCCTTACTTTTTTAAGGTATGTTTCTGCTATATGATGATATCCTCACATGAAAAACTAGTAGAAGATGCTCTAAAACTTTTAAATTTGCAGATTTCTGAAATTAAGTATGGAGAAAGAATCAGATTGAACACTTCTCTTCTTAGATCTAGAATTGTCTGAAACAACCGTAAGGTGAGTTCGGTGTATACAGGAAGGATACACATGCAGACATCCACATTAAAGCAAACAGTTTCAACCTTATTAATCACAAACATGCTATCATAAATAGCTACTACACAGATTAATAACATCTAGTTAAATGAAATAGAATACAAGAAATAACTAAAACAAATAGTAACAATGGCAGAGAATAATGGATTCAACAAATCATTAGTGCACAAAAAATTACAGAAATTGAAAAAGAAGAAATATGTATTAGACATAATGCTTTAACAGCAGAAAAACATAAGAAAAAGTTCATAAAATTCATGTACCACCCGAAACTCATGAGAAAATTCCAAAAGATCTTTCAATATTACAATAATGTACTGGTATTTACCCCTATAAAATACGCACATCATAAGAAACTTGATTGAATCAAACAGATCCAAAGTAACACATCCTTCAAAGAAACCAGAAATTTACAAAATCAGCTGTGAAGACAGTTTATACAGGAAAAATTAAAACAAACATTGACACCCTCTCAAGGGCACCTTAAGCACACAAAGTATAAAACACAGAAAAATCAGCAGTAACATACCATTTTTGGAACTCCAGCCACAACATTAAAAATAATGTCTATCTTCAGAAACCAGTGCAAAAACCAAAAGAACTCTATACTTGGGAGAAGATTTTCTTGGAAAAATATGAGTTAATACTAATGAACTTTGAAATTTCTGCCAAAGACAACCAACTTCGTAGGTTCATCAGAAGTCCAGTAGGAGAGCCTTAATACTCCAGAGGGAACACTTCAAATCATTCCAGCTGCAGACAATGTCTGCAAAACATATGTACTATGTAAGTCAAAGTTAGTAAAGCTCAAAGTGTTAATTTTAACTCAATGTTATTCATATTTACATCTTGTTTATGAACTACTTACCTGAGATATATGACCCCCCACATGTAGGTGCGGAACCAAGTTGTTGTTCCAGAGTTTGCTTGGTATTTTCGAATGAGAATAGGGTGAGGCACAGGCAAAAGCCCAACTAAGGTGCCATGTTGAAGGAATTTTAGTATCTCACTCTCATCAGTCAGGCCCCTAAAAGAAACAATGTACTGTTATATCTTTCAGCTCTATTAGCAAAATATTCATTATCTATACCGTATTCTTGTAATGAGGTACCATATGTTAGTCTATGCAATTTTTTCTTGATCATTCAAATAAATTACAGTAAAATAAAAGGAAGAAAACTAACCAGATTTGCTTATCCTCAAAAGAAACTAATAAAATCAACATGTAGCCCTGAAAGACAGAATCTACATGGGCCTTGACAAACCAGTTTGTGAACTAGAATTGCTTACATAGAGTCACATTGAAAAATTTATCCATAGCCGGGATTTGAACCACAGATCTCTGTCTTTGTCCAGTTGCTCTTAATCATTGAGCTACCATGGCCAACATGTCAGCCTGACATTAAATTTTCCAAATGACTCGCAGTATTCGCACTGACTTTTCCCAGTAAACCTCTAGGGGTTCTCATGTACAATGAGACAGGCACCATTTTTGGCAACTTACTATGCTGTAAGTACAAGTTCCAGGCTTCATAATTAAACCACTATTAGGTTAATTGACTCTACCTATCCAAACCTTAGCCTACACATAGCTACTGTAGAAGAACAATTAATTTTCGTCAATTAGCATAATAGTGGAATTGTTTTATTTGAAATATCTTGTTTGGCTTGGGTCTGATGAAAACACAAACAAAATTAATTTATGTCATAATTTCAATCCCTGAATTATAAAAGTTTTAGAAACACACTGCAAGTCATGTGTTCAACATGTGCCCAAAATAGAATTGTCAAGAGTAGGCCTGGGTTCGATTCCCGCAGCCGACCTACCTGACCCATGGTTTTTCTTCAGGTGTTTTCCCGGGTTGCTAGGCAAATGCTGGGTAGGATAATTACAACCCCCAAATTTCCTGTCCCTTCATTTCATCTCCATTATCATTTCACTTTATCTCTTCACATCATCCAGTGGTCTCTTTCAGGGTAGAAGTGTCGGCAGGTGTCTCGACACCTTGGGTCGGCCACCCTCAGTCTCCTCCCGTCTCATCTTTCCTCCCGGGGATGCCCCACTTGGGGTTTAGGCACAATAAACCATAGGTTTCGGTGCCGAATCCCCTTCATAGTAATCCTAATCCTACAGCTGAATTAACATTTTAGTCATATGAGTCCCATTTGCATGGTAAATTATTCTTGAGACTGAAATGAACTGGTTCAGATAAAGGGGAAGGCATTTTAATGTGATCAAGATCATTATGAAACTGAGTTAGTCCAACATGAGAAAACACACACCATATGTTGGCCATACACCAAGTGATTATTTTTCGAACAGTGACCTACTTATGATACTTATCAGTTTAAAATTTTCTTGGTATCCTAATAATAAAGCAACCGAATAACCATTACCTACTATAAGACAGATGGACTAACTGCACCTGATAGCATTCCTATACATGAGCAATAGCACACGATTGTGCATGTTTGCATTTGATGGGAGTTTGACTATATCAATTCCTGTGCTACCATTACAGACTGTAATTAAGTAGGAGAATGATAGTTAAATCCCTCTTGTATTTAATGCATGATATGATGCTTTTGTTAGGTTGATGAAAGTTTAATATAATTTTGTGCTTCATTGTATCATAATCCTTACTCATTAAGAATGATGAAAGTTTGGCAAAATAGGAATTCATACACATGATTATATTCAGTGCTATAAAACTTACAAAGTCCATGTATTTTTGGATATGGCTTGGAATTTAAGTGTGCTTAAACACTGACTGAGAATGGTATACATGCCAGGAAATGTTAGTTCAAACCCAAAATTACACATGAAACCTTAAATGTGATGAAAAGCTAATATTGCAATATTATTATTTTAAACTGACAAGGAATTTAAATTATTTTTAATGACCATAGCATTCAATATGGATAAAGAAACATTGTAGATTGCATCAAAAGTATTAATGAAGGTGTGTTTGTTCAGTGCATCCAATTCATTTAGACCTTCTTAGTAAATTAATATTTCACCATAATTATGCAGATATGTCTGAGGTATAACCTCAAATTTCTTTTTAAAGTATTAGAAAGTGGAGTATTGATATTTCTCACAAACATCTGTTGTCCTAGTTAAGAGTCCCAGGCTTCATTGTTGATCTCTTATTATTTAAGTTAACTGATGGAAATTAATCGTTCCTTCGCATTAGCTGTGTATAGGCTAAGGTTTTGGATAGATAGAATCAAACTGACAAATTCAATGACATGGCCACGGATCTCCTGAGACTACAGTACCTACAATAGTAAGTTGCCACAAATGGTGTATCTCGAATACGAGAGCCCGTAGTGGTTTACTGGGAGAATATATGAATCAATTGGAGAATTTAATGTCATGATGACACGTTGGCCATGGTAACTTAATGAGTAAGAGCGACTGGACAGAAATCAGGAGATCCATGGTTCAAATCCCAGCCATGGCATTGAATTTTTCAGTTTGACTATTCAATTAGCCTATACACGGCTAGTGTGAGCAAATGATTAATTTCTATCAATTAACTTACATAATAGGAGTTTAATGACGAAGCCTGGGACTCAAACACTTACAATAGTAAGTTGCGACAAACGGTGTATCTGGAATACAAGAGCCCCTAGTGTTGACCAGAAAAATATATGAGTCAATTGGAGAATTTAATGTCATGATGGCACAATGGCCATGGTAGCTCAATGGGTATGGTTGGAAACCAGGAGATCCATGGTTCAAATCCTGGCCATGGCATTGAATGTTTCAGTTTGACTCTATCCAAAACCTTAGCCTATACATGGCTAATGTGAAGGAACGATTAATTTCCATGAATTAATCTAAATAATCTGTTGTCCTGAATTTTCTGTCCTTTACATAATTTCCATCACAGATACCATATTTATTCAAATAAAAGACTTTTTTTTGTGCAAGTTATTAATACGAAAACCAGGGGTCACCTTGCATTGTGTTTTCCAAACAGCATAGGGAGGAAAGTATGTTTTAAAGTGTGCAGTACCAGACAGTTTTGATGTGGCAAAGCTTGGTGGCAAATGTTAAAGATTACTGCCAAGGTCATGACATATGCAAGAAATCTTGCATGTTTCATTTCACTCCATAAAGTTAACTATCAATGTATGTAAAGGTATTATAAGGATTCTCACTGGAGAAAAGATCTTTCCGAGATTAAAATAAAAATACATTTCCTTTCATAATCAGTAGTTGGGCCCAATGTATTAGTAGCTAATGTTTAAATGGAAACGAGAGGTTTAGCTGTGCATTTTCCATATTCCCCTCTCTTTTACTTTGTCTTTCACTCATCATGCAAATTTAAATTAATAACACTTTTTACAACAATATATTATACTAAGCCAAGCTGTTAAATAGAAAATCATATCCATCATCATCATACCTGATGTTGTCACTGTTATATTTCATTCTTACAGTTTTTCTTTTTATGTAGATGATATGCTCAATTTTAAAATTAAGATCTGAAAAAAGTGGGCACCTTGTATTTGAGGTTGTCTTGTATTTGGATATATATGGTAATTGTAATATGCAGCTGCAGAACTGTGCTTAGTACAGTACTTACTTATCAATGCATATTTTTTCAACTTGAGGCACAAGAACTTGCAAAAGTCGCATTATGGTCTGCAATGGCAACTTGCTCTTCCATGAATTCACCCACTCTGATGTAGGTACCCACTGTCCACCTGGAGGTCCAGTACCACTCCCCTGAGCAAGAGAATGTGCTTCCGTCACCCGAATGCTCTGTCGCTGTGAAAGCAATGAAGCATTGCATGCAATACAGAACAAAAATAACAGATAGGGAAAAACTAAAGTAAAGCAGTGCTGTGTAAAATGAGGATACAAACAGGAGTAATAAAACATAAAAATAAATATTTATTACACACTGAACACTACAAAATAAATGAACACAATAAGCATGTGTACTGCAAGTAGGTGCATAAGAGTAAAACTACTTCCAAGATGAAGAGAGGTATAATTTAAAGCACAATCAACGAGAAACATAAAATAAACATTTTCATAAAAGTAAATGCAATCACCTTTGTTGTAATAAGGAAAACGAAATATCACAGACCTTTAATAAGTGATCATTAAATCAGGAAAAATTTAATACAAGCATTCTGTATTTGTTATTTCTTGTATATATTACATTTCTTAACTCTTGGTTATAAAGTAAAGTTTCAAACATTCTTCACTTTATATCCTACAAATATTTTTTCTAAGTCCACACTGGAAAGGCTTAAATAATTGGAAAATAATTTCAATTTTATCATTAATAGTGATATACCTCTATTTTTGTTTCAATTAAATATGATAAATAATTTAATTTGGAGTATAAAAATTATTAAATATTTTATTTATTTAAATATTTTTGCACTTAATTTTAAAAGGAACTAAACTTGAAGTTGCCAAGGAATAGCAGCACAGGTAACCTAAATATTTGTCATTTGCTACCAACCTCTGCACCAATGCCCCACGGATATACTACAGATGGTATTTAGTTTTGATACCACATGTGTTACTGTAGAAGCAAATTACCTTTACTGTTTATTGTGTACAGTCCCTTCCATCCAGTAAATGAATCTCATAAGTTTAAGTTGTGTTTCACTACTTTGGCTATATAGATTTGTTAATATTGTTGATCTCGCACCATTTTATCAGGAAGATGAACAATGACTGCAAATCTATATGAAAGAACTATGTTAGGAGCTCCTATGTTATGCCATGTGTGCAATGTCACCCTTCAGCCCATTACAAAACACAGTACCTGTGGTGTCAAGACTGAAAGACAGGAAAGCTCTCAAGATCTGATGGAGGACATCTAGGAGAGTTACCCTGTGGTTTAGTTGAACAGCTTAGATATATAAATGAAAAGTTAGCTTAGCTTAGATAGTAATTTAGTACACTTTAGAATACCTAAATTTAGTGTAAACTTTAATTTGATTTTAATGCTGACAACAAGGTATCTTGTCTGCTACTACCAACATTGGCACACACACAGCAAGTACATTTGGAAAAACTATGTATAGTCAGTTTTTTAACACTTCCGTCACTTAAATTTTTATATTATTGAGGGAATAGTTTCAGAAGCAGTTGCATCCATTATCAACCTTGGTCCAACTATTGTCTGTTGTCTGCAGACAACAGTCTGCAGCTGTCTGTTGTTGTTGGCTTCCAAAATAGTACCTCAACAATATAAAAATGTAAGTGACAAAGTTAATTGATGGAAATTATTCATTTCTTCACACTAGCCATATACAGACTGATAGAGTCGACATGAAAAATTCAATCCTGGCCGTGGCATTGAATTGTTCATGTCGACTCTATCAAGTAAGTGACAAATTTTCAAAAAATCGACTACAAATAGTTTATTCAATTAATTTTGATGCCACTGTTACTAAATTCCTCCAGCACATATAAGTACATTTGGACTTAGATTTTATCTGTTTTATTTCAAATGAATTATGTATTTCCTACTGTTTAAGAGAATATTTGAAATTATTTGCAATTGATGTTGGAATTTATAAAAAAATTGAGACAAAGTGAAGAACAGCTTAAAATTTGTATAATGTAGCATTAGCAAATGCTCTTTTTTATAAATTTCTTTTTATCATATAAATAAGAAGTATATCTGAAGAGATAAAATGCTTAGATAAGTCAATAACTTATTTAAATGCTTATTTCTACTTCTATTTAGAAGTAGAAATAAGCATTTAAATAAGTTATCCATTTATATGAATGACTACTATTCCTGAAGTTGATATGGTCCTACTTGGCATTATGCTGCTTTCTGTTCTTCTGGTTAATCAGATGATATTATTAGCAGGGATTTCAAAATTCACTATTGTTGCATTACTTGTGATGATAAAAATGTAACCTAAGTGCCTAGTGCTAATGGCTTCTTAATATGTTTCACAGCCTGCCTCAGTAGCATAGATATAGCTTGTCTGCCTCACGTTCCAGAGGACCCAAGTTCAAATCTTGGTCAGGGTGAGTTACCTGCATGTTTTTTCCAGGATTTTCCCTTATCCTAAAAGACAAATGTCGGGTAACTCTAAGCTCTGCAGACCCTGGACTCATTGGAGCAACATTTCACCCATTTCATTCACTACTCCGATATCACTCAACGCTGGAGGACGTAAATTAAAAAAAAAGTTTAACAAATTTTATCTCCTGTTTTATGACTTTCGCGTTAGACCATAGATAATTTGGTTCTTCAATTTTTCAATTTTCTTTCACAATCTTGACAAACCATGTTAGATCCAGATAATTTGGTTCTTAGTGTGCTATTCTTGAGTGAGTGTTTCACAGGTTCCCGATGCTGTAACTTCTCTGCAGGATTATTTTTTTATATTGAATTCATTGAAAATCTGTGTTTTGTATCGACAGCTACTGTAGGGAAAATTAAATAGATCTTCACAGATAGATGTAAGTGCAGAAAAACTAAAGGCATTTCCGACCATGGAATACTTATTATACAAGCTTTCCTTCAGTATTTTGCTTTATGAGGGATAATCAAAAACAAAGATTACAAGACCAATATTCCTGGAGCTTGTCCATTGTAGAGAAATCAGTAGTATGAGGAAACTCTAATACATGCAATTGCCAACTGTGCAGAGTTTCAGCCAGTCAGTCACCTACAGTGCTAGTTGCAGATAAATGCAAATGCTGACTTGTTTGAAGAACTTGTCTCCCAAAGAAATCTGCTCAGTTATTCGATTTCTATGGGTGAAACCTGCAACCATGGCTGAAATTCACCAGCAGCTGTTAGAAGTTTACAGAGGTACTGTAACGTCTTGTTAGCATGCTATAGAATGGTGTCTGAAGTTTGAGGCTGGTAGAACGAATGTCACCAACAAAAATCAGTGTCCCACCCAGCATGGCATCAACCAATTTGAACACAGCTTGTATGGAACAGGAGGATCATGTTATGGCATATGAAGGCAGAGTTGGGAATGTTATTTAGAAGGATTCATCACATTGTTTGCAATATTCTGCAATACCAGAAAGTTTGTTTCCAATAAGGAGGGCAAGTGTGCACCTTTTGCAATTGTTCTTTACAGAAGATAATTTTTTTCACCTCATCGTCACATCCTCAGCAGTTATCAACTGAGTGGAAACACCCCTACTTTCCAAAGACAAAGATGTTTAAAGTTACTTCAACTAACAGGAAGGTGACAGTCACAGTGTTTTGGAACAATGCAGGTTTTATACTTCTGGAGTTTTTGGAAAGAGGCTACACAGAGACCAATACTGCAAAACCTTGACACAGCTGTGCAAAGCAATCAAGAGAAAATAATCAGGAGTTCTCATTGGGGGCTTCTTTTTCCTTCAGGACAATATGTGACCTCATACATCCAAAAGACCATTGCATTGCTGAAGCGGTTTCGTTAGGACTTCATCAACCATCCTTTTCACAGCCTACACCTTGCTCCAAGTAACTTTCACCTCTTTCTTCAGTTGAAGCACCTAGGAGACCAATAGAGGAGGAAGTGAAACACTTTATGACAACAAGACTGAACATACAGGGCAGATTTTTACCAGGAGAAAATACTCAAACTCATCCTATGAAGCAACAAGTGCCTAAATCGAATTGAGACATATAAAAAGTAACCTGAGGTACTAACAGTTGGCTGTATTGTTGTATGAAATTAAATGTACATAAGTGAATCGAGAAGATATTGATACATTGTTTCACTCACACTGTTTATTCTAAGGACATATTTCAAGAGCTTTTGCTCTTATCATCAGCTGGTACTCGATTAGTGTAAATTGTAGTGGTTTCCTCTTTCTCCGTATCGTCAATAGATGGTGTGACAAGTACTTCACTCGATTCACTTTTGTGCTTCACTCTGCTTCACTGTCCCTATGCTTCTTTCAAGTTTATACTTTAAATGTACATGTTTCACTGTAGCTTATTTTCCCTTGTATATATCTACAGTAAGTAGAAAAGTCAATATTGGATACCATTCATAGTCACTCCATATGCTTGCAATGATGGTGGATACTGTTGGTTAGAAATTCAGTTGTTTTTTTTTATTTGTTTTCTTCACTCCTCAAAATGATGGACAAATGTTTTAAAAATGCACAATTGGATAATCTCCATGTGTGGATGTATTAATATTAGTAACATTTTACAAGAATGATTGTTTTGTGGCTATCAAGATATGTAGATAAAAACAATATTGTTAAGTAGCATATATTTAATATCCAAGTTTGGTAAATTGCAACAGAAATAATACTTATGTTATATGTGTTTGGAGGAATTTAGTAACAGTGACATCAAAATAATCTCAAAAACTATTTGTAGTTGGTTTATTGATACTCGTCACTTATTTGTTTATATTAATGAGAGACTAGTTTCAAAGGCATTCACCTTTTAAATATTATGATTTTTCAACCAGAAATGACGGGCTATGGCTGATTTATCTGTCTGTTTGTATTTAATACATTGCATATGTTCTTTAAATACAAACAGACAGATAAATCAGCCATAGCCCATCATTTATGGTCAAATAATCATAATATCTCCAAAAACATAAAACTTTTGGTACTGGCAAAAAAGTATTGGGAATTAACAGTTTGGGAAAATATATACATTTTGAAGAACAAAAAGAGAGCCATGAACTTTGAAATTCCAATACTAGATGACGTCATTCAATTCATTGAACAGCGCCAGGAGAGGGAGGCGGTCACCTGAAGAACCAGTTGAACATCAGCTGACGATGGGGACACGGAGTCCTTGAAACATGTCCTAATTTCAAAAGTAAGTGGAGCTTAAGTGTTTTTACAGTTCGAGAAATGATTTAAAAAAGTTTTTTGATTGATGAAGTTCCACTGTTTATAAATACTTCTATTTATAGTTTTATTACAATTCAAATTCCAGACTTTTGCAAACATCTAGCACTTCCACACACATCTACTCATGTTGAGATCACGATGCAAAAGACACTATTATTTCTTATCCAACTATTGATTTTTACCTCTCGTTTCTATAACTACCAAATAAACTTCTTTTCACTGGTCCACGTCAACACATTACATATCATTTTTGCATCTACCAATAATAAAACATTACATCATCTTGTATACATATTGCACCATCTCATGACCCACTGAATTTAACACTTTTCCATATTGATCCTCAAACCACATATTTAAACACTTTTCAACTCTCAGGGCCTAAACCAAAACAGTTACATGGCTACTAGTTATATGCTTAGTATGACAATATATATTTAGCTATGATAGCTGTATATTTATGGTTGCTTCTAATTTTCTATCTTTTTTTCTGCTAAATCGAGGTTGAATATGGAAGCAACAGCTCCCGAAACTAGTCCCTCAAGAAATCAAAATGTAAATGATGTAGTACGAAAAACTGACTACAGATAGTTTTATCAATTACTGGTTACGCCTATATCAGTGCCTATTTTAAACTTGTAATGCCTATTATGCAAATATAAATATTTGTTACTAAATCTCCACTTAAGAAGTTCATGTTAATATTTCTTTCTTCTTTCTAATGAAGATCGATTTCAAAGGCAAATCGCATTCATCCTCAGTTCAAAACAAACTAATAAACTTTTAATAGAGTTAATAATAATAATAATAATAATAATAATAATAATAATAATAATAATAATAATAATAATAATAATAATAATAATAATAATAATAATAATAATAATAATAATAATAATAATAATAATAATAATAATAATAATAATAAATAGGAAACAATGAAAATACAGTGTGGCAAATATATACAGATGGAAGCAAAAGTGACGTAGGAGTGGGAGCAGGAGTAGCCATATACAGACAAAACCAACTGATAAACCAAAAAAAATACAAACTCAATGAAAGATGCTCAAATAATCAGGCAGAGCAACTGGCAATTGCAAAAGCGCTGGAATTATTAGAAACGACGGACACTGAAGACACAGATGACAAAACAGTAACCATACACACAGACAGCAGAATAACAATTGACTCCATAGACGATTGCAATAATCACAATAACCTAACAGAGAAAATACGAAGAACTACAGCAATACTAAGAGCAAAAGATTGGAAAATACAATTTAAATGGGTAAAGGCTCATATTGGAATAGAGGGTAATGAAGTGGCTGACAGACTGGCAAAGAATGCAGCAAAAACTAAGGAAATATACTACAACAAATTACCGATCACCGCAATAAAACAAATTCTTCGGAAATCAACAAAAAACAAATGGCAGCAGAAATGGGAACAGAGTACAAAAGGCACAACCACAAAGGAATTCTTCCCAACAGTGGAAAGCAGACTCACAAACAGGTTCTACCTAACACCAAACATGACAACAATACTTACAGGACACGGAAATATCAACACTTATCTCAACAGACTCAAGATCGTTAGCAGCCCTGAGTGTTCATGCAGGAGAGGAGCCCAAACGGTGGATCACATAATATTCGAGTGCAGTGTGGTGAATAGTGCAAGAGAAACTCTAAAACATAGTGTTCTTAGAACTGATAACTGGCCAACACACAAGTCAATACTAATTAAAAGACATTTAAAATCATTTACAAAATTTGTAAACTCTATAGACTTTCAAGTACTAAAAGGCATTAATGTGTAATACAAGCAAAAAAAAAAAAAAAAAAAAAAAAAAAAAAAAAAAAAAAAAAAAAAAAAACTAAATGGTTCACAAGAAAACTGGAAAAATGTATACAAAAATCACAAAAAGAGTGAAAAGCATGTAGTACTACTTATGTAGTGGAGCATGTAGAGATCAGAAATAAATAAATAAAAAAAAAATAATAATAATAATAATAATAATAATAATAATAATAATAATAATAATAATAATAATAATAATAATAATAATAATAATAACAACAGAGTTAGAGTTAATAATAGTTTGTTTTGAACTGAGGATGAATGCGATTTGCCTTTGAAATCGATCTTCATTAGAAAGAAGAAAAAAATATTAACATCAATTTCTTAAGTTAAGTGGAGATTTAGTAAAAAATATTTATATTTGTGTAATATTTATTGCTTCACTGTAACTAGCTTCATTTTCTATGTAATTTGTAATGCCTATGTTTTTCTGCCTATTTTAAGCTTTTAGCACCTACTGTGCCAAGCTCTATTGATGCCGTAAAACTAATCTGAAATGTAGTGACAATTTTGCACTACAAGGGATCATATTGAGGGATTTACAGTGTTTCTCAAGAAAAAGCTAACCTGTTATTCTCTTATAAAAGATTCAATTTTAATGCTGTTAACACTGTTTACACATTTTTATTTAAGAATCAGTTAGAACAAATACATGCTAAATGATGGAATGCATTTTAACACTGTTATACTAAAAGGGTTGACATGAACAGCTTATGAGACATGCCAAATTCAACTGCTAAGCTAAAACATCAAGTACACCAAATACATGGCAAACAAAGCAACAAAAATAGTGCAGCAAAATATTAGCTCCGAGAACATCTGTTATTCAATAATTAAATTAGTAGCTGCAATAGTTTTAGGTTTAACCAAGAGATTCCAGAATGCAATGAATAATCAGATAATTATATAGATGGATTTCTACATTCTTTATTTCCAAATTAATTCTGCTTGTAGAACAAATGGTATTATTGCTTAGAGGAACTCTAGTAGCATTACCTGTGCAATTGATCTTTGAAGTCCTGAACCTGAAGGATCTGAAGACTTTCGTCTGCTTGAACGAGAACTTGAAGAATGAATGGATGGTGTTGGTGAATTTGGAGTAGTAGGCTAGAACATACAGATTTCTTGAATTGATGGAAATTAATTGTTCTTCCACACTAGCCATGTATACGGCAAGGTTTGGATAGGTAGAGTCAGACTGAAACATTCAATGCCATAGCTGAGATAGTAATAGTTGTTAAACTATGAATCCTGGGACTTAAGTACTTACAGCATAGTAAGTTGTCACAAAATGTAAGCATCTCATTATATATGAGATCTCCTAGTAGTTCACTGAGAAAAACATGAGTCAGTTGGAGAATTTACTGTCATGCTGGCATGTTGCCATGGTAGTTCAATGGTTAAGAGCAACTGTGCGTAGACCGGGAAATCTGTGGTTGAAATCCTTGAATTTTTCAGTCTGACGCTACCTTGGCAAAGATTTCTTGAAGTTTACTGTCAGCAAGCAAGAGAGCACTGCATTGAAACAGAAAAATTATTAGAATAGAATCTCCAGGTAACAGATATTTTGAATAAACTTGTATTTTTTCTTAGTTTATATTTGTTTATGATAAGTTTTTTATTCACACGCCTACTTATTTGACTCTAGTGTTTAACTACTGATAATGGTGTAGTACAAGTTATTTTTGATTGCATCCTTTCCAAATTATTATCCAAGAGAAAAGATAGAAAGTAAGAGCAGCTTCAACATTATTGATTACATTATTTTATATTTTGGATTCTGATATTTTAAATTTGCATAGTTAGATAACTTATAATTCTTATAAAATTAGAAGATGGCATAAGGTATTTTGGAAACAATCTTGTAAACATAAAAGCTTCATAATAGTTACCTAACTGTTCAGAGACATTACTGCAGATTCTGAATAATTTTATTGGTACATTAATTAAATCAGATTATAGCTCTAGAAATGACCATAATTCATTCAAGGGTTATTCTGAGGTACCTCACATTACAAAATAAAACCAAACTGCATAAAAATAAATTTTAACCAAGAATTTTATTTCATTTGACCATGGCAATTATACTTAACCCCTAGAGCAGAACAGATGTACACTTTAAGAAGAAAGTAAATGGTTACTTGGAATAAGCCTCCTTTACTGAACACTGAACATCTCAGATGTCAAGAATCTCCTAAAGAGATAGCACTGACTTATCAAAGGTGTTCATATTACTGGTGTCATTAAAATGTATTCTAAAAAAAATTGAATGCATCTTGGCAGGAACAAGAAAGCATTTATATCGAGATTTAACTGTATTGGAACACCACAGTGAAGCGAAAAATTATTAATATTTAGACGAGTCATATTTATTACACATCTGCTTCACTTTCGTAAAATTTTATATCTGCAATGAATTCATCCGGGTTGCTGGAGTTGCACATCTATTTCTTCATTGTTAAAATTTTGCTTTGAGAGATTAATTACATTGTCTAAGGATGTGTTCTTTGCTGATTTTTTGTTATGTTTTGGTGGCCAATGATTATGATTATGTTTTAGTTTCTTCTTTTGACGATAAACTTTCTCTTTGACTTTATAATTGATATGTTTAAATGATTTGGTTTCTAAATGGTCCCATGCTGTGTTTCCTAGTAATTTTAGCAGTTTCAAATGTAGGTTGTACAATGAGAGGTCTATATTAGTTAGTTTTCTGTAGTGATTTGCTTTTTCGGATTTTAACACTGCTTTTTCAGCAGCTAATTGTTCTCTACTGTTAAATTTTACTATTTTTCTTACAAATTTCAGAGAAATGTTTTGTTTTAGGCAATTGTTGATAAATTTTATGTCCGCTGATATTAACCTTCTTTTTGTCTTTAGTTTCAAATATTGTTTTATTTCTTTGTTGTTGACGAAATGTTCGTTGAAATTTTCAAATGTGAACGTTCTTACCTCCATGTCCGCTGATATTAACCTCTTTTTGTCTTTAGTTTCAAATATTGTTTTATTTCTTTCTTGTTGCCGAAATGTTCGTTGAAATTTTCAAATGTGAACGTTCTTACCTCCATGTGAAAGTGAAGCAGATGTGTAATAAATACGACTCATCTAAAAATTAATAAGAAAGCATTTGTTTTTTAGATCACAGATGGAGTACAATTTATTATAAAAAGGTTGGACTACTGCACTGGATGATAGTTTATTTATTGAATGTTAAAAGAAAATGGCAGACTGGTGATGTAGAATTTAGCATGACCAATCATTACATGGGAAACCACTGAACAGGGAGGCATAATTTGTATGTGCATAAATGTTTTGAAAATACTTTTAATAGCTCTCTTATTTTATGTCCAATACAATGATTAAATACCTTACTTTCATCTTAAGAGTATGCACCTGGAGATACCAAGTGTATCTTAGCATTTCTTGTGGTATTTTATCAAATTAAAGTTGCCATTAAAAGCAACTAAAACAATGGGGAATTCATAGATATGTGAAAACAAATGCAAACACCAAACCTCTAAATATAAATGAATAAGGGCTGTAAACAAGTGAGACAATCTGATTTTAGAAAGTGGACAAAATATTATATCCATTTTATTTTATTTTTATTTTATTTTAACTTGGGTTGTTTGTTTTATTTGAAGAAGATTAACTTTCAGTCTTAATACAAGCAATAGTAACACTCCCTAAAATGAAAAAAATTAAAGAAATCCAAAACATGATTCAACAAATTGGTAAATTAGGAAAAAAAGTTCTATTACAATGGATTCCATCTCATTGTGGAGTAGATGGAAATGAAAAAGCAGACTTTAAACAGAAGCTATTATAAAATTTTCTAATGAATCAATCAAATGCATTGTTAAAAGAAAAATAGATAAAAACCATATAAATAAAATAACACAAGAAAATAAAAACTCAAAATGCCTACAAATTGCACAAAACCCTAAAATAATTCCAAAACAATCACGAAAATCAGCTGTTGCCATCTTTCATCTCATTACTGGACAGGATTTGTCTGAATCTTTATAGGATTGGACTTTCAAGCCCATGATACTGCCTACTGTGTACCAGAGATGAAATTATGAATATGGAACATCTAGAATCATGCAAGCTTTGAAGATGTATCCTGATATTGTCACCAAATACTGTGAGGCTAGATGGAGAGTGACTTGGTTATCAATTTTCGATGCACACAAGCATGCAGTTTTAAGATGAGGTGAAGCCTAATAAAAGCAATAAGGAAGTGCTTGCATATTTTTAATGAACTAAGCTTTAGTCCTAATACTATGTAATAATCATCTATAAAGTTATTCAGGAAGGAAGGGAAGAAGTGAGCGAGCGAGCAGGAGGGAGAAGGAAAGAAAAAAAAGGGGAAGAAAAATGCCCACATATTAGGATACAAACCAGGTGCCTGGATATAAACCAGATGAATTGCACATCAATTCTTTAACATTCATTATTTATAGGTTTTAAGTTAGCAGTACTATGACTATCTTGACAGTTGTTATTTGTTATCAAAATACAGAGGAAAACTAGAATGTTAAAGAGTCTGAGGTGTTCTGAAAATACTCTAAAAGTTCCATTGCACATTATATATTTAGTAAGCTGGTAATTACATAGAATGAATCTCATTGTTTCAAAGAGTTGAGGAAAAATACCATAAGCCTGATAAGTGTGCCATAATTACTTATTTTGTTGCTTACAAGGGAACATCTCTGTACTCATTATTGCTAGATACCTGAAAATTTGAAGGTATAATGCCTGCTGTATATAAACCATGTGCACCAAAAATATGCTCCAGAACAGAACCGTAAAACCCAAAACTCAAGCCTGAAAAGTGCTGCATGCTTTACATCCCTTGTCTACTCTGCTCGGATGTAGGGGATACTGCTCCTTATATATGGCATATGTAGGCCGCTACTTGTCAGGGGTGAACAATCCCTCTCTTAAAATGCAGTGCTACTATGCTTATATGTTACTATGTATTCTGGACTCATTTTTGGATACTTCCAGTTATAGATACGTCCAGCACCCAATTTTTGGCACACAGGCCTCACAGAGAGATTAGAGCAGAGATTATGCCATCAAACTCTCAAGCATGTACAGGCATGAGCACAGTGATAGTTCACAAATGCAAAATTAATGATTTGAATCACTACTGAAAAGGCTGAATCATCCATATCTTCCTGTAATTTAACTGAATGATTTAATAACAAAGTAATGAAGCTTCATAATAAAGATAAAAAGTTGATTTAAATGTACTTCAGCTCTGCCTATACATGCAGAACATAATTTCATGACTTTTCACCCTTACTTTCAAATGCCTCATTCTAACCTTTTAACTTTCTCTACCACATACCCAGTTCGTCCAATATGACTTAACATTGGAGGACGTTAATTACAAAAAAACCACATACCCAGTGCTAGAAAAGGCAACTGCATGCCACCAATAGCCTGATACTGAGATTTGCACAGTAAATACGTAAATTACAAAAAAAAAAAAAACAAAAAAAAAAACACATCCCCAGTGCTAGAAAAGGCAACTGCATGCCACCAATAGCCTGATACTGAGATTTGCACAGTAAATATATCTTTTCAGGGCTCCCTAATACAAAAAACATTTTTAGGAGGGAGAAAAAAACCTCTCTTGTTTCACTTCACTTCCACCTGTCTGTTACCACAACTGAACTTTTTCATGGAGACTGTTCTTATTTCACACGCTTCTAGGTGGTATCTCATGCATTTTTCCAACAAATGCGCACACTCATTCTTTGGGTCGTGGTGTCCTTTTTCTTTATAAATCATATGATGAAAACCATGTGCTAAAGTATTTCATTACAAAATGCCTCAGTTCATAGTTTCGGTCCTTCCATTCTCCCTTGGTCATAATGTTTGTGACATAGAACTCCTCCAAGATTTCTGTTTTCTACATTCGGTATTACCCCCGCTAGTTGCTCATTACTTGTATGTCTTTGTTGCCGGCACCAGCATCTGTAGTCACAGATCTTCTATCCACATTGTTTCTCTGCAAATTTTGTATGTTAACCTTGTAGGTGTGTATCTGGATAGACAGAGAATTTTCTTCATAAATGTTGTGTTCACTTTCTCTATATTCTCTAAATTTCAGAATCCATTGTTTTGACACTTCCTTCCTTTCAAGTATGAAGTGATGGACCCATGTTTCACCCATAATTATGAATCGATGCAAAATCTGAGCTCTACTGCAATGAAACATAGCCAAACACTCAATTGAAACTTCTTCACAATGCTGTTTTTGTTCCTTTGCGAGTAAATGCAGCATTAATCTTGCATATAGCTTTCCCATGTCCAAATCTTCAGTCAGTATGTGCTGTACAGCACTTTTTGAAATGCCTATGATGTCTGCTAGCTTGCACACTTTGGTCATTGGTTGTCCAGTATCATTTTGTGAACTTCCTTGAAAATTTCTGACATGGTCACCGCATTTAGTTGATTACCATGATTTTTATCTTAACAGCTCATACAGCCTCACAAATTCTGCCACCCAATATTTTGCTGTTGTAAAGGAAGGAAGATTTACCCAGATTTAATAATAATAATAATAATCATAATCATAATCATAATAATAATAATAATAATAATAATAATAATAATAATAATAATAATAATAATAATAATAATAATAATAATAATAATAATAATAATAATAATAATAATAATAATAATAATAATAATAATAATAATAATAATAATAATAATAATAATAATAATAATAATAATAATAATAATAATAATAATAATAATAATAATAATAATAATAATAATAATAATAATAATAATAATAATAATAATAATAATAATAATAATAATAATAATAATAATAATAATAATAATAATAATAATAATAATAATAACCTAGTTCAGCTTTATTAAAATAAGTGCAGCTTTATTAGACTAAGACTTTTCAAATGAAAGTATTGTATAACATAATAAACAGTTTTATCCATTAAATTTTTAGATGAGTCGCATTTCTTACACATCTGCTTCACTTTCGTACCTATTTTGAGGACATGTTTCGCAAATCTTCGTTTGCATCTACGGCTCTTGTGCGACTGACGCTAGATCCAGCGGTGTGGGTAATTCTGGGGTTGTTGCTGCCATCTGTTGATTTAGTGATGAACTGAAATGTGGGATTAATAATTTTTCGCTTCACTGTGGTGTTCCAATACAGTTGAATCTCGATAGTTTTATCCATGTTTACAAATTCTCTGAGAGCATTTACAATTAATGACTGCCAAACATATACTAACAATATAGCACAAGCTTCAAACTTAAGCTTTATAAGGATAAACTTTTTACCATAGCCATTTGATTGAAACAACCACCATCTATACGTAAGGTTGTATACTTTTGAGTACTTTTGGAACACCTGTCATATTTCAAATTAACTTTTTATGGCACGAACCATTTAATGGTTTGAATTTTTAGTGCTTTTCAATGTCTTTAAAGGTGTTTGGCAAAATATTAAGGTAGTGATAAAAATGTCAAAATATTAATGGAAAGCAAATTAGTCCAGAATATAAAAGTACCCAGAAGAATCACTGTACACAGATACACACTGCTAAGCCTATAATAGTAGACTGTGACAGAAAATATAAACAGAAGCATAACTTTAGTTAATTTATGGAAATTAATCATTTCTTGACACTAGCCATATATAGGCTAAGGTTTCTGATAGAGTCAACATGAAAAATTCAATGCCATGGCCGTGATTTGAACCACAGATCTCCTGGTTTCCGTCCAGTCACTCTAACCCATTGAGCACTGAGAATTTAATGTCAGGATGGCACGTTGGCCATGGTAGCTCAATGGGTTAGAGCGACTGGACGGAAACCAGGAGATCCGTGGTTCCACTCCCAGCCATGGCATTGAATTTTTCACGTTAACTCAATCTATTAGAAGCATAACTTGTTCTTTGAAATGCTATGAGAAAGCTTAATAGTATTTGGAAATGATTATTTTAATTCTTTTGATTTATCACAATGTTAAGATATATTTTATATTTAACGTTTTTAACCCATTTATGTTTTATAAATGTGTTTTATGCTTTATTCTTTACAAAAGTATAATGCATGCCATCTCAACGTTTCTCTCCCCACAGGATATCTATTGGGATTATTATCCAACACCAATATGGGCATGATTTGGAATCATCATGGCTGAAAACTACGTCATGATCGCCCAACCAATGGATCTGGTTCCTGATTAGACAATAGGTTCCTAACACAGCACGAGCAGTACTGGCAATGTCAGTGAGAACAAGAAGTCAGAGCATGAGCTACAATAGAGGGTGTGTAAGACCATGAGAGCGGAGGGTCAGGTTAGGCCTGAAAGGTTAGGGGCGCCGTTCTGTGTATTACAATGTTTTTTCCTATTCAAAATTCTACCTTTTCCTACAGTTTTTGGTAAGTATTAATTCCAAATTGTCTCTTAGTTGTTATACAAAAACATGCAGTGACAGTGAAGTGGAATATTTATCTCTCATGCACAATTCTGTCAAATGGGCACTATAATAAGATGTAATAACTCATAATGTATTAGAAGCAACTAAAGACATTATTTCTTTATTTAAATCAATTCTGTTGGAAGAGAATTATAAAACTCATGATTGCATTTGCTATCTTCTAATTTTACCTTACCAATTCACTAACCATCCTACACATTTAAAATGGCACAGACAAAAGTATAATGGTACTAACCATGCTCTTTGGTCTCGGTACTTCTTCACCATCTCCCTGCCTTGTGCCACTGTCTATTGTGTTCTGTACTGACTGTTGTTGTTGCTGCTGCTGTTGTGGCTGTTGTTGCAAAACTGGTATGTCATTTGGCGTTATTCCATTTACTGTAGCAGATGTCAATTCACATAGTTGGTGCACTGAAGGATGTGCAGATTCCTTCTCTGTCATTTTGTCAATACCTGATAACGAGAGACAGGCAAAATATAAAATGTAATATTCTAAACATGTTTGCTATTATTGAGGGATCAAGTATATTCATGTTTTACAGTTTTAAATACAACACACCTAACAAAAAAAGTTGTATTTCATATTATTTTGGGAATATTATTTTATAAACATTTTTATGTTTCTTCATATTTTCTAAGATTGATCATATTTTGCTTTTAAAATAACAGCTTAACTCCATCAGACCACGGCTCCAAAGCCCGGAAGGAATCTCTTATATTAAAATAACTTTCGTTAGCAATGAATGCTTTTCAGACATTCCATTTGTACAGTTTTCTGTGAAACAGAAAATGGACATGACATGGACGCACTGGAAACTGTTATACACAGAATGTCCAGTAGAGCTTTACAGTGGTATGGACATGTACAATGGATGCCGGAAGAACAGTTGCCCAAACAAGTCCTAAAGTGGGAAGTACCAGGCAGAAGAAAGCGGGGAAGAGTCAGAAGAACGTGGCATGAGGAAATATATGGCTATATGAAGAAGAGGGGACTGGAAGAAGGACAATGAAACGACAGGAATCTCTGGAAAGCAGGAATAAAGGGTGAACTGCTGTCAAGTGGAAAACCTGTAAATAAATAAAACATACCTAGAATGACATGCACTTGAATGTAACTAATGGGATATTTCTAATGTGTATGTTAAAGTACTATTTTTATATACCTGGAGTGTCAGGAAGAGTTGCTTTCAAAGTGCCTGGTTCAGCTGGTAATGCTGGACGAGACCCCTCCATGCTGGGAAGATCCCCAATGTTTTCTGAGGAGGTTGTGCTAGGCAGATGCCGACGAGTTCGTTTTGTCAAGGACTTGGCAATAGTCCCATAGTCGCATGGTAAATTTGCTAATGAATGGAACACCTGGCGCTTACGTATTATTGTGTAGACTAGGTTAGAATTACCTAAGAAAAGAAGTTAAATATAAACACTTTTTAGAAACAATTGTATACTATATCGAAATTTAATTATGTAATAAATACGACTCATCTATAATTTAATAATTGTATACTAATTTGCAAAATACAACTTTAATTGTACTATCAAAGTTTAAGTACACATTTGCCAATTTTATGTTCATGATTTTTCTATTTAATATTTTAAGTAAATTTCATGCAAACAGCAAGAATAATTAGGTTCTTGATTATGGTTTACAACATACAAATTATAGAATCTATACAATACTGGACTAATTAGAAATTTTGAGGAAATAACATCCAAACATTCACATTCTGAAAGCCAATATGAGTATAGCCGAGTACCTTCTTCTCTACCTTATCCCTAGTAGTACCAGTTACAGTGGTGTTAGGGGATTCTTGCTCCTATGTTCGTTAAGGTTGGGCGTGAGGAACCTAAGCTCTGGATCCAATAGAGAACCAGGATGGGTGATCAGCTCGATGCCTGGTATGAGGGTCAAGGAAGTGGATGATAGTATGAGGCCAAGATCAATGATAGCAAAAAATGATGGAGCAATTGGTGGAATGCTGGCAGGAGAAATCAGAGGGCCTGGAGAAAACCTGCCCCAGCGCCATGTTTTCCACCACAAATCTCACTTTGGGATTGAACCTGGGCTGCCTTGGTGAGAGCCAACCGGTCTAACTATTCAGCCACCGCACGGCCATAGCCAAATACCATGAAATAATACTGTCAATTTTACATTAAGTTTTGGATGTACTGAGCAAGCTGAATTCAAATATTTTGAATGGAACATTGTGTACTGTTTAACATACTTGAGTAGTACTTTTAAAACAGGATTTCGGTTGATCCCATAGCTCAGTCGGTAGAGCACCTGCCTGTCGTGCAAGGAGTCCCGAGTTCGGTTCCTGGCTGGGGTTGGAGGTTTTTCTCCGACCAAGGTGATTCCCCATCTTCCCCAGAGTCTGGAAGTATGAATGAGAATGTGATCTAATGATTAAAAATCTAAAGCACCTCCAACCCAGTGACTACGAGTTATCACTATCCACAGAAGAACGGCCGCTGATATGACCACTGCAGTTAAAAACAGTGGTGTAAATGGGGGGGGGGGAACTTCTTTTGGCTTTTTGCCCCCACCAAGAATACCTAATGGTCAAAAAATAATTATAAAGTTTTAAGTTATAGCAGCTGATTTAGATCTGTCTTCAGTTACAGGAGGTGGGATAATAAACTCTATCCTGCAACAAGGCTGGGGGCAAAACTAGATACTATATAACCAAGATTGCATAGCAAAGAGGAAATTGGCCATCTATCTAAATACGATTCTCCATGGAAGAAGAAATATGACACTTAACTGGAAGTTTCAATACAGTAATTTGTTTAGTATAATTTTGGCTATGTCTAGAAAGTTTTGCAGAAGCATTAACATTTTAGAATGGCTAACTTTAGCATAATCCAACTTTGGAGGATGTTGTATAGCTAAATTTGCCGAAAAAACTACACCATTAGAAAAGAATTTTACACAGTCCTATGTGATTTAAGGAGAAATAATCCACAGATCATATGGCTAAACTTGTCAATTAAATAATAATATTTTATTGCAGCTTAAATAGCTATTAAAGAGAGGTAGATTTACATTAAAATGCATTATATACATATAAATTACATATTTGCATATTCTCATATAGATAGTTGCCTTTTGCTGTGTAGTTCTAAGTGGTAGTGTTCACAAATTTGTCCGCATAGTTTACACACATTTCAGATGGTTGTGAAATGCTTTGTTACATATATTATGGTGAAAACCATCTGCTCCATTCTAGTTAGCACATGCCTCATATCGAAGTTGGCTGCTGTGCACATCTGGTCTATTATGGCTCCTGTGCCATAGAATTCCGGGGGTACTTCTTCCCTTTTTCTTTCCAGTGGTTTTAGTAGTTTCTCTGAGCCTCCTGTGTTGTGGATGCAAATTCTCAGTATCTGACAGACAACCAATATAGTCTTGATTAACCATATATAGGAGAAGATTATTCCTCTCAGGTGTTGATATTAGACCATCAGCATCAGCAAGGATGTCTCCTGTACCACAACAGCCAGGCTCTTCAAGCAGTCGCGAGTTTCATCAGGAATGTGCAACTGACCACGAGGCATGATGCAAGTGGTGTTCTACCCCCATCATGGAGAAAAATCCATTTTATGTGTCATCATGTCTTATAAGGTCCAAACAAAAGTAAGCAATTACCAAAAATGGCTGCTTCAAAAGTGTGAATAGATAAAACTGATGCCTTACATATATAAATTATGTTGCTGATATAAACAATTTTGAAAGTGAAACCTGTGGCAAAATTGTCTTTTCATTCTTATATTCATAATGCATTTGTCAATTAAATGAAATCAGGATATGCAGTTATCATTATAGCAAAAGTCCATATAATTAAATGTTAAGAAAATCAACAGTAGTCATTTGTTTACTATTTTGCTTTTGTTCATTTTAAAAAGTGATGAACTAGCATAATTTGTAATATGTAATATATATGTATTTGTAATATGTAATATTTATTGAGGTACTAAGCTTTTACAATTTTTGGACTGCCCTCTGTTTTGGCCCAGGCCACTGCTACACAGGACAGTCCATTAAGTATATTTACAGACATGTTACAATATGTATTATTACATAATAGTCACTTATTATTCCTTCTCTCTTTTTACAGTCCACACCCACTTGTTTTTAACCTTACTTAAAAACTGACCTATGTTATTATAATTTTTACTTAAAACCTTGATTAAGCTGATTCTCCTATTCATTTTTGATATTTGACATTCTTTCCTCCATATCTCTGTTTCCTTACAATCAAACAATATATGTTTTATATCCTCTTTATCTCCACACAATGGGCACTCGTCTTGTGGGTATCCATTTCTTTGACCTCTTAATCTCCATATCCCTGCTCTTAACCATGCTAACCCCTTTCTTTCTTCACTGTTAGTGCTATCTATATACCTCTCCCTCCCCCAACTATTTTTCAATTGAATATAGAAAACAAGTGATCTCTTCTCTGCTATTTGACTAAACAGTTTCTGGATCTCCATGTCTTCAAATCTTATTCTAGCCCCTTTCCAAAAACCTTTATAATTAGTTTCTCTCTTTCTCCAAATATCACCCATACCATTATTTTCCAAATTATTTCGTAAATTACTTACCCATCCTTTATTTGGTAAACTTAGTTCTTGATACTTCAAGCATTGTTTCAGTATATTGCCCTCCTCTAAATTCAATATCCTATACCAATATTTTAGTGCCCTTTCTATAACTAACCCTTTTCTTGGAACTCTCCCCATTTCAATTAGAGCTACTTCATTTGCAGTTGATATTGGCAGCCCTAGAACTTCCTTACAAAACCCCCTGTGTACATAATCTAAAACTTCCCATCCCTTTTCTAGCCCCCACATCTCAATACCATATAGCATTCGTGCCTCAACCACCGAATTATATACCCTTTCTAACCATTTCATTTCCATTTCAGGTGTTTTATACAAACATCCTCTTACAGCTGTCATTGCTGCTTTCCCTTTTGCCAGTGCGCATTTCTTTTGCTTCTCCCATTTTCCTCCTGCATCAATTTTCATTCCTAAGTAATTACATTCACGTACTACTTTATATTCGATTCCCTCTTTGTACCACTTCTCATGTTTACTCAGTTTAGTACCTTTTTTAAAAACTACAATTTGGGTTTTAGCTCTATTCACCTTTAGGCCCCAAGCTGCACAATATTTATCTATTTCTTGTAAAGATATTTTTAGCCCATTCACAGTAATAGCACCAATCACCAAGTCATCTGCAAACAATAATCCAGGGATTTGTATATTATTAATTACCGGCAAGAAATTATTATTATTGCTTATATTTTTCAATATATCATCTATGAACAAGTTAAACAAAACTGGGCTTAACTTGCACCCTTGCCTTAGCCCTTTTTCCTGGTGTATGTCCCTAGTTATTGCACCTTCTTCATATTTTATACAGAATGTGTTCTCTTTGTATAACCCTTGTAGGATGGTTACCATTTTGTTACTAACCCCCTTCATTAATAATTTATACCACAGCAAATTCATCTCTATTCGATCAAAAGCTTTCTCGAGATCAATAAAGGCCATATATATTTTACCTTTTTTATATCTTAAATACTTGTCCACTAGTGTTTTTATAATAAAGACATTGTCCACTGTTCTCCTACCTTTCCTAAAGCCCATTTGATATTCTGAAAGAATATTGAATTCTTCAATCCATTTTTGCATCCTATCAGCCAGTATTCCTGTAAAAATTTTACCCACATTGGACAGCAGTGCTATTCCCCGATAGTTATTGGGTTTATCCAACTCCCCTTTGCCCTTGTATATTGGCTGTATAATTGCTTTTCTCCAACTTTTCGGTATATAGCCATTTGTTTTCATTGAGTTAAACAATGATGTTAATAATCTAACCCTGTTCTCATCTTCACACCATACTTTGAGAAATTCTCCTGGTATACCATCTATTCCTGGAGCTTTATTTC
The DNA here is from genome assembly GCA_030765055.1 of Mantis religiosa. NCBI lineage: Eukaryota > Metazoa > Arthropoda > Insecta > Mantodea > Mantidae > Mantis > Mantis religiosa. The sequence goes on along the minus strand of CM060954.1, from coordinate 107,784,579 downwards.
TCTTAATTCTTCTAACCTGGTTTATTACTTCCTCTCCTGTTATATCCCTATCTAAAATCTCACTAAAATTATTCTCTATTTCTGGGATTATCTTCCCCTTGTTAGAATTTTCGTATGCATATAAATTTAAAAAGTAGCTTAGCCACCCTTCCTGGCTTATATTATGTTTGGTTACATGTTTTTCGTACAATGACTTTATACCCCTCCATATTTTACTCACATTATTTTCGGCAATAGTAATGATTAAGTTATCTGCTTTCTTTTGTCTCCATTGGGATTTTTTACTTTCCAGTAGTTCGCTGTAGTGGTATTTACTTTGCAAATACTCTTTCTTAGAATAAGGATCTCCTGTTTCCCTCCACTTTACCAATTTTTCGTTTACTATGTTTTTAATCACCCTACATTCCTCGTCAAACCAGCCATTACTAATATTAGAATATCCTTTATTTGTCATTTTCATCCCCTCTCCTGCCCAGGTCATAATAAAACTCAGAATACTAATTGCATTTTCAATTTCATAATGATTTAAACTATGCATTATGCCCTGCTGGCATATTTTCCCTATATCTGATTCTAATGTGTACTCAAATTTTGCTTTGTCTTCTTCCTTCCATTTGTATCTTACTAATTCCCTTTTTATTGCACTAGTCCCTGCAAGTTGTTCATTGGTTGCTCTCTGAGCTTTAATACCTATGTCTACTACTAATGGAAAATGCCCACTTTTAGTGCTTATATTAGCCACTTTAAAATTACTCACCATATGACTTATATTGCACGACCACAACACATAGTCTATTACGCTATGACCATTTGCATTTATAAAAGTATATTCACCAAGCTCATCTTCTCCATATTTCCCATTAAGAATGTCCAAAGCATTTTGCTCACAGAAATTAATGAGTTTTTCACTACCCCTTTCTATCATCTTATCCTTGCTATGCCTAATATTCACATTTTTCCCCCTTATATTGCTATCCTCCCACCAATCTATGGAACTAACATCACTTTCTCCAATTCTTATATTTAGATCTCCTACTAGTATTATCTCAATGTACATATATTTTTCCCCTAACTTCTCTATATCTTTATCGAGGAGATAAAACAGTTCTGGATTATGAAACTGTGAAGAAGCTGGAGGGTTATATATTATTGCAATACATATAATACTATCCACTATCACTTTATCTTCCATTATAATCCAAAGCACTTCCTTACAGCTAGACCATGTTTCTTTTATTGTTTTACTCAATTTATTCTTGATAAAAAACCCTAGTCCTCCTGATGGTCTCCCCCTCTTTGCATACATTTCCCCTTTTCTTCCTAAATAATTAAAGTTCATTAATTTGATTTCTTCATCTTTTAACCACGTCTCTACCACTGCTAGGTAATCCAAATTAACTAATATATGCTGTATGGAACCTGTGCTGATTTTATTTTTTAACCCTTCACAATTCCAAAACCCTAGCTTCCTTATTATTTGCTATTGTGAACCTGTTCTCCCCCTGGAAAATGCAAACTGTTCAAGTGTTTTCTTGCTTCTCAGCTTTATTCCTTCACCATCCGTCACCTGTTTATCTAGAACCAGGATACTGCCATGAGGCGATGTTACAATTTGGTTATCTTCCCCTCCCGCCACTCTTGCATCCCTCCTTCGACCTTGGGTGGTTGCCTCTCCCTCCTCCTTACTGCTACCAATCGGCTGTATCCAGCTTCGTTTCCCTCTCCCCGCTAGACCACGTGATGCTTCTAGCTCTTCCTTGCTCGGTGATACACATTTTTTCTTTGATGCTGCCATTTCTCTCTCGTGTCTTGCTGACGTCACCCCTCTTGTTTCGTCATCTCTTGCTGGCTCATTTCTTTTATCTTTCACTTCTCCCTGCGATGACGTATCATCTGACGTGACTAGTGGCGTCATGGTTTCTGTTGACATCGCTACTGCTTTATCCTGCCGCTCTTCGTCCCACACGTGTCCGGCTCTTGGTGAACTCGAAGTTGTTGCGTTAATGATAATTTCCTGCGTATGGTGTAAATTTTGCTGATTTGTTTCCTCTTGCATTGTCCCGTTGCGCCATACGTCTCTCTTGCCCGTAGAAGTAGCATTGATTCCTTCAATCCATAGTTGTAGGTTTCGTATATATGCTCTCTTCCCTGCAGCTCTCGCCTCCATCATTCGCCGGATTAGGTTCTTTTTTGTGATTCTTTGCGATGGCGTTAGGTCTTTGTTTATAAATATATCGCTCCCTTTCAGCATTTTTGCTCTGCCCAATATTTCATGAATTAATTGCATTGTTGAGAACTGAACAATGATTGGTCTTTTTCCTTTTTGTCTTCCTATGCGATAGGCGTCGATGATCTCCCATCCATGTATCTCTAATTCTAATTTATCTTTCAATATTTGAGATATTTCTTGCACTGGCCAAAAACCTCTTCTTTCTTTCACTCCTATAAACACCAAATTAAATCTTCTTCTCCTCTCATCTGCTCTTTCTATTTTTATTCTCATTTCTTCCATGTCTGCCCGAATCCTTTGAATTTCTCTACCAACTTCATCTTTAATTTCCTTCGCTATCTTATCCAGATTATTCGTTATCCTTTGCTCCATACCATCCATTTTGCTGATTTTCTCCACCAGTTCTGCTAGAATTCCCTGTATTTGCTCTGGGCCTGGGTTTTGCTCAATTCCAGCTATCAGTAACATCATTAGAATTATGATTATCAATAGTAATCCCTCCATCTTACTGCCTTCCATTCCTTTTTTTTGGAGTAATATTTGCCTGAAGAGTCCAATTCTTGCTCTGTAAACTGTGATTCCTACACCCATTGCTGGTTGAGTCACTTTTGCTCTCACACCTCAGGAGCACACTGTCACACGTCCTCCTCCTTCCACTGCTCACTTAGCACTCCAACTAGCATAATTGTTATGTTGAATAATGACAAAACCTTTATATTTAAATGCTACATATAGGTACATATATTACATTATGCAGTCTCAGATTTTGTTTATTTCAATTGGATTGTCATAATTTAAAGCTCTGTTTCTTGTATTTATTGTCTCTGCAAAATACTTTTTGTAGCTACTGTATGCTTGAAATCAGATTACTATATCACTATACTAAACAATATTCAGTATTCAGCTATAGGATTTTAATTTTAAAAATTGCTTACCATAGATATATTAATTTAATTAGCAGTTACTCACCATCAAACTGGTACTGAATGATGTTGTTGAATATTTCCAATAAAAAAAACACTAAGTGATGATTAGTTGGTGATGAGAACAGAAACCAAGGCGTACTAAATGCTTCTAGTAAATGCAGCAATTTTGTGCTAGCTACCATGGAAAGTGTTTTCAAATATGGTGATACTGTAAAAAGCAGAAGTGAAAAACAATGTATTCCAATTAGTACATATTCCAGTGGAATGGGTGAATAGAAAAGAGATAGCTTTCCATGTTTCCAAGATAAAAAGATATTCTGAGTTTCACTTAAAAACTTTAATTAGATAATAGATAACTGTAAAGCTTTCAATGGCTGTTCACTTCCACTATATGAAAAAAGTTTTTAATATAATTGGAAATTAATTAGCCATTATATATACACATAAGGAATAACCTAATTTTTTTAAGTTATGGGAACTTGTGATGTTATACTTCTTTTTTGCTTTCTTTTTTCCTCCTCCCATTCACCCATTTGTTGTATCTGACTTATTTATTTTGTTTTCTTATCTAATGATTTAACTTTTCTTTCTGAACTTATAAGATATAAACACATAATGGCAAGCACAAACTGACAAGATTCCATCATGTGTTAATTAAATCATTGTACATAAAAAGAAACAAAAGTATGATACAATAAAACATGCCCTGACTGGCAAATACAGGGTGTATATAAATGAATATCGGGGTTTTAACTCTTTATAATATTTATTACATTAAACTTAGTTATAAATGATATGTCAAATGAAAAAGCAACTCAAACAGTTTGGTTTGTTGGCACCAGTGCGCATGTGTGTGCAATGTTTCTGCCGCAATCCGCTAGACAGCAGTAGTACCAAAGATGGCAACTAGTAAACAGAAAGCATTTTGTGTTTTGCAGTTTACAAAGACCAAATCTATATTCCATTGTATAAGGACTATGATACAATGAAGCACAAAATATAATTTTGAGTCGAACTAATACTCAAAGCTCCACTTATTGCTAGTATTTACCTAGAAAATGTTCCGTTAGGATCTTCCTAACATCATTAGCTGTTGTCGACTAATGGACGTTGGTTCGGTGAACTCCTTGGAGGTGATAGGTGTGTCTGTCGGTATCTTGATGAACTTAAAATTTGGGTTTTCTTCAAAGGTAGTGTCGAAATTAAACAATTTTCATGTTTCTTTATGAAGATTTTTTCCCACGTGGTTAAATTAGCTGGACCTTGGACACTTTTTAATAAGTGAATTTCTCGTTCTATATCATGATTCTTCTTTCAAAAATGGTATGCTACCGCCGATTTGTCTATTTCTTTGTTCCTAATGTTCCTAAAATGCTCTTTAAGTACAGAAGCTAACATATATGGATTACCCAAAATTCATAAAACAGGAAATAAGATGCGCCCAATCATTAACAACATAAACACACCCTGCTACAACTATCCAAATGGCTAAACAAAAAATTTAAGAAGCTACCAAAATTTAAAAGCCACATTATTAAAAATTTGTTGTAATTCATCAACAAAACTAAAAATCTACAATTTTCTCCCACCGACCGAATGGTATCTTTTGATGTAATCTCTTTTTTCCCAAGTGTTCTGAGAGACAAACTCATAGAATACATGCAAATATGGCTTCAGTCCCAACAATTAGACCAAAACATCATAGAGGAATACCTTCACTTAACTAATATTTGCATTGAACAGTCCTTTTTTACATTCAATAAAAAAAATTTCAAAAAAAATCAGGACTATCTATGGGCAACCCATTGTCCCCAATTTTGGCAGACCTCTTCATGAGCTTTTTGGAAACCCATATCACAAAGGCATTCCCACATCAGTATAGATATGTGGATGACATTTGGGCAACAGTAAATGAGAAACAAGTGGATGATGCATTAAAACTACTTAATTTACAAAATCCTGCAATAAAATTTTCCATAGAAAAAGAGAAACAATGAAATCCCTTTCTTAGATTTGAAACTTACCAGAAAACACAATAAAGTTGAATTTTGCATACATTGAAGGGAAACACACACAGAAAATTTCATAAAATCAGATTGATATAACCCAAGACAACACAAGCATGCTGTTATCAACAGTTTAGCTTACAGGCTTGTTAATGTACCTTTAAACAAGATAGAATATATCAAAGAGTACAATAATATCATGCACATTGCAGAATACAATGGATTCAGTGATGAATTGGTCAACAAGAAAATTGATAAATTCAAAAGACAACAAAGATGCAAACAAGTAACTAAAGATAAGTGGGGAATATTTACTAAATATTTTTATTTGTGTAGTGTTTGTTACTCCACTGTAAATAGTTTCATTTACTGTGTAATAAATAACTACTCTTTCCCCAATCAGCAATGAAACTTCATACAGAAAATTTACATATCATTCCAGAGCTACACACCTTTTTCAAAAAAGTCTTCAAAGAATACAATATTACTTTGGCCCCACAGAACAAATTTAGTGTACAACACCTTTTTAAATCGCATAATACAAAGGAGATACTCACATCAGGTGTGTACCAGATAAATTGCAAGGGCTGTGACAACTTTTACATTGGAAAAACAAAAAGGAACTTGAACATTAGGCTTAAAGAGCATTTTAGGAACATTAGGAACAAAGAAATATATAAATCGGTGGTAGCGTACCATTTTTGGAAGTAGAATCATAATATAGAACAAGAAATTCACTTATTACAAAGTGTCCAAAGTCCAGCTGCTTTAATCACGTGGGAAAAATCTTCATAAAGAAACATGAAATAAAATTGTTTAATTTCGACACTACCTTTGAAGAAAACCCAAATTTTAAGTTCATCAAGATACCGACAGACACACCTATCACCTCCGAGGAGTTCACCAAACCCACGTTCCATTAGTCGACAACAGCTGATGATGTTAGGAAGATCCTAACTAAACGCTTTCTAGGTAAATACTATCAATAAGTGGAGCATTGAGTATTAGTTTCACTCAAAATTATATTAACCGAATCTATAGTTACTGTGCAACGTGCGTTCCGCATTAAGTTCGGTTGTAATCCTCCTAGTAATAACAACATTTGTAAATGGTATCATCAGTTTGAAGATACCGGCTGCCTTTGTAAAGGGAAGAGCACGGGATGACCAATAGTAAGTGAAGAGACTGTTGAGCGAGTGAGACAGTAGTTCACTTGTAGCCCAAAGAAATCACTCCAGAAGGCTAGTCGTGAATTACAAGTTCCTGTGTCAACTGTTTGGAAAGTTGTAAGAAAACGCTTACGGCTATGTCCTTACTATTTACAATTATTACAGGCTCTAAAGCCGACAGACCATGGATTATGTGCCAACTTCGCAAACGACATGTTGTTTCATGACAATGACGATTTTATGGATCGTGTTGTCTTAAGTGATGAATCGACCTTTCAACTTAGTGGACATGTTAACACTCATAATGTGCACATCTGGGGCTCAGAAAAGCCTCACGAGATGGTACAAATGCAACAAGATTCCCCTAAAGTGAATGATTTTTGTGCCACATCCCGGCGAAAAGTTATGGGCCTTTCTTTTTTGATGTAACTGTAACTGGCACTTCTTACCTTGATACACTAGAGCAATGGCTCTTCCCTCAGTTGGAAGAAAATGAGCCAGAGAACTTCATTTTCCAGCAAGATGGTGCAAAACCTCACTGGTATAACGAAGTACGCAATTGGTTGAATGTCACTGTACCCGAGCACTGGATAGGCCACAAGGGCCCCAATGACAGAGCTTGCTATGCATGGCATTCACGTTCTCCTGACCTAACGCCATGCAATTTTTACCTTAGGGGCTTCATCAAGGATCGTGTGTACGTGCCTCCGCTACCAGCTGACCTCCCTGAATTAAGAAACTGGATTAAAGCAGCTGTTGCTACAATTACTGAATACACACTTATCAACGTTTGGGAAGAACTCAGCTATAGACGTGATGTGTGCCGTGTGACAAAGGGTAGTTACACTGAACATTTATAAGGTTCTTGGTAAAACTGTTTGAGTTTGTTTTTCATTTGAAATATCATTTATAACTGTAAGTTGAATGTAATAAATATTATAAAGAGTTAAAACCCCGATATTTATTTATATGCACCCTGTATAAAAATACAGGACGACTGATACAAGCCTATATACATCAAGACTACACTTGAACTCACAAAAAGATGTTATGCTGACCTTGCTTGCTTGCTAGCTAGTACAACTTTTACTGCTGAAATAGACCATTACTGCTATAGTCTATAGTCCAAAGTCCATTCACACAACATACATAATAAGAACAAGTCACATAATCACTCCTAAAACAAAACTATTTGTTACATCATTCAAACTTAACAGCTTAAAATGATATTACTATTTACAATGTTTAAAAAAAAATACTTCTGAAAATAAAGATAAAGTGAAATACTTGAATATTTAAAACAACTAGTTATAATTATTTTTTTTTTTTTTTTTTTTTTTTTTAGTTTGATTTATGAGGCACTATGTTTACACTCAAACTTCACTTACTTGTTGTATAATTGAAATGTTTTCAAGATCATTCGATCTCATCCTCAGCTGTTTGGTGACTAAATGAACATTCCTCCTCTCCCACTACTACAGAGCTCCAATCACTCTGCCATCTGGTGTTTGGGGCACTAAGTTTTAATACTTCATTTAATGCTGGGATTTCAAAATTTATAACTTTATCACGGTTTTTGGTTATGAATATTTTTTCCCAAATATCCAATTACTTAAAGATTTTAACAGTTTAATGTTGTGGCCAATGTTATGATTTTCTGTCCAAAAATGGTGTGATACTGCAGATTTTTCTGTTTGTTTCAACTTAATGTTCCTCTGGTGTTCTTTTTGCCTGGTTAACAAGTTTCTCTTATATCGAGATTTAACAATTATAACATTAAAAACCTACTTCACAGTAATAATACTGATAAGATAAAACCAGAGGAAAAGTCAGGCATTTACAAAATTAAGTGTAAAGACTGTGAAAAAATTTACATAGGGAGGACAAAAAGAAACATAGGCACTAGAAAGAAAGAACACTTCAGGCACTTAAGATACAAAAATATTGATAAGTCCGCAATAGCAGCTCATTTCTGGTCTGAAAATCATGAAATTGAAGATAGCACAGAATTACTAAAATACGTACAAAAACATAGTGAACTCGTCATATGGGAGAGGATATACATAGAAAAACATAAAAACCAACTAATGAACTTTGAAATCCCGCTAGAAGAGAATCCCACATTTCAGTTCATCACTAAATCAACAGATGGCAGCAACAACCCCAGAATTACCCACACCGCTGGATCTAGCGTCAGTCGCACAAGAGCCGTAGATGCAAACGAAGATTTGCGAAACATGTCCTCAAAATAGGTACGAAAGTGAAGCAGATGTGTAAGAAATACGACTCATCTAAAATTTAATAATAAGTTTCTCTTAGTTTTTCCTATGTATCTTTTTTCACAGGTTTCACAATTTATCTGATAAATTCCTGATTTCAAATTGTTGGGGATTGAATTTTTTAGTGGTTTATTTAGCAGGTTCCTCAGACTGAATTTGTTTTGGGGTGCTAGTTTTAAGTTTAGTCTTTTGAAGATTCGTTCAAATTTTCTAAAAGCCCATGGATGGTAGGTGAATTTTCTATATTGCCAATTTGTGTTTTTAAGTGGTGTGAGAGTGGTATTTTTTTATATTATCTTTAGTTTTTCCTTTCTATTCATCATGTTCCTTATGATGGCTGGGTTGAATCCATTTAATACCGCTATGTCTTTTATGTGTTGTTCTTTCAAAAATTCCTCCTTACTTAGTGGGATGTTGTTTAGCCGGTGAATTAGACTTCTAAAGGCAGCTAGTTGATGTGAAACTGGGTTGTATTCATTTTTCTTTATGTAATTATATGTGTGGGCTTCCTATATATTCCAAAATCTACACCATGACGATTTCTAGTTATCTTGAGGTCCAAAAAGGGTAGGGTGTTGTCTCTTTCTACTTCCATCGTAAACTGGATGTGATTATCTTGCAGGTGTAGTAGTTTTAGAGAATCTTCTCTAAGTTTTTCCGGAATGATAGCAAAAACATCATCAACATATCTCTGCCAAAATTTATAAATCTGTGGGAAGGCCTTTACTATGTGTGTTGAGAGTGTGAGTCTGTGAAAAAAATCTTCATTATATTGAAAGAAGGTCGATTTTAAACCAAAAGCAGGTAAGTTGGCCTACTGCTCTGGAAAATCATGTGATCATAGCTTTTGTCAAACTACTCCCACTGCCTCATCCTTGGGCACATTTGTGAAGAGCAATGTAATGTCAAAGCTGACTAGCATGTCAGTTTTGTTCAAATGAAGGCTCTGTATGATGATAAATTCAGTTGAATTTCTTATGTCAGACTTAATGTCCTCTGTAAAAGGTTTTAATTTATCTGCCTGAAATCATGCCAGGTGATGAAGGGAAATTGATAGAACTCATTATAGCTCTGAGTGGAATCTCCTGCTTGTGTACTTTCTGGAGTCCATACAATCTTGGTATGTTGCAGTTATTTCATTTGAGCCTTGGTTTCAATTCCTCTCCCACAGATATTGCCCTGTTAATTTAAGTACTAACCTCTCTACGGGTTTTATTCTGAGGATTTCTTGAAAGCAGTGCATATGTGTCCTATTTAAGAAATTCTTTAATTTTCTGGCAGTAATCCTCAATTGTGTTGTCCTTGTCTGCCTTCAAAATAACCAAATCCTCTCGTTGCTTAATATTAAACAGTGCTAATGTTCCACTCTAGATAGATTCTGACAAAAACCATGACAGGATGGTTGAAAGATTGGTTTTACCAAACATGACATACCTAAAACCAGATAGCCAAGATATTTAGTGAGTAGTTTACCTATTTCGGTACATATAAGCAATTACTTAAGTGTAATAAATACAACTCATCTATAATTTAATAATTACTTAAGTATTATGCAAATTGTTCAGTCTCTTACATACACTACTGAGTTCAGTACTATTTTACCAACTTCTTTACAACTTGTAATTACAGTAGAGTCTCAGTTATCCAACCTTTGGTAAACCAACATTCCATATTATCTGACATACTCTTACCAGTACTTGCTCAACAAGATGTGCATCCTCGAACCTTCAGTAACAGTGTAGGTATAGCTTGGGTGCAAACGATATTAGTTTCATTTCCTGCACATACAATATGGCAAGTAAAAAGAAGAAAGTGGTTGTTTCCATGGAGGAAACATTGAAAAGAAAATATCAGCAACAACTCCATTTGTCCCTGATAGAGGATATGAATAATGGCAAGGACATGATGGAAAAGTTAAGATCTATCAACATGAAAGATGTTGCATACTGGGAGGCTCAGAATTGGGAAGAAATCGAAATGACATTAGCAAAGTCTTGGTACACACTGTTAGGTGACAATGAAAATGAAGAGATAGAACAAGGAGACATGGGTGACATTGTTCCCTTACTGAACCGTAGTCCTGGCTGTGAGGATGCCACCACTCAAGAGGCGAGTAGCTAGTGTGCAGAAGATTAACAGTTTCAACTCACAGACTCTGATATTGATTTCGTGATTCTTAATGATAGTGAGCATGAAGCAAAATGGGAAATTGAAGAACAAAACGAGAAGAAAATGAGTCACGCTGAAGGTTTAAGTGCCTTAGAGATGGAATTAAGATACCTGGAGCAACAGCCAAAGGCAAGAGCAACTGAGGTATTAATCGAGATTTAACTGTATTGAGGTATTAATGTTTCGTCGCTGGCAAAATCTCACAGCAAAAAAACGTCATTCAGCAGGCAAGTAGACTTCACTGATAAGCTTCTTTTCTTAAGACATTTGGAGCTTATTTTTGTTCAACATTGCATGTAGAATTGGTTTGATTATTCAGTGAATACCACAAAACCAACGTTCTGGGCTGTGGCGTAGCAGCCTAAGGCAGCATGCCTTGGTCCCTGGCCACGGAAATCGGCCCAGGTTCGATCCCACCCATGGGGTGCAGATTTTCAGTCCCGGGTATAGGACCGGTGCCCACTCAGCATCGTGATAAAAGTGAGGAGCTTAGACAGGCAATCAGACCTGGTCACAAAAACCAACATTCTGGTTGGGGGATGTCGAGATGCTGACCACATCTCCTCCCCATATCGGTTGGATGATCGCCCACCTGTGCCGTGCCTAAGTGGCCATGAGGCCGGCAGTCGGGTTGGTAGGCCTTGGCCCTCTTAGGGCTGTCGTGTCAGTGGTTAACTTTAACCACAAAACCAACAATTGTTTTAATAATACAGTATACCCACTATGTTTTACTCAATTTTCCAATTTATTTTGTATTATCTGACATTGTTGGTTATTCGACCTTGTCCAGGGCCAATTTAGGTTGGATAATCAAGACTCTACTGTATGTTGAATGCATGCTTTTTATTTTTCCTTCTCATAGTTCCACTAAAATATAATCAGTAATGAATTCCTATATTTAATTTGAGCATTATCTCTGTTCAGCAACTGAGAAACCTTAAGTTCTGAAGTTTCTAAGTATAACAGAATCTGTATGTCTACAATAAGTAGAAATGCAAACCACAACAATTTTGCTTCTTTGCCAATTTTTACTTATTGCAGCATTGTACAGAACTGTAAGTATGTGACATTAAATCTGTGGCACTAAGCTCGAAAAATGCTGAAATGGTGGAGAAAGCTATGAATTCTATGTAGAAAAATGTTTATCAAAAAAAAAAAATCAATATCAAAAGTATACTGACCTCACAAACATATTTAATCATTTAAATACATTACTGTGCTTAGCATTAAAATTAAGCAATTAAAAACTACTATTTAATATACATACCATTTACAAGGATAGTAAGAAGGCAATCAAAAAGTGGCTGTAACCTCTGATGTCCAGTAGTAATTATCTTATGAAACACTGTGATCAGTAAATCAGCATGTGTACCTATGTGAAAACAGTAAAGGCAAGACTTGGTTTAGTAAATTAATGACGTAGTAACATATTGTAGTAAGTGTTCATAAGTTTTGATAATCTAACCGAGTTTAAAAAAGATTTATTATTATTTGATAGCACAAGCTGAAAAGAAATTACATACACAGGTTAAGGAACTACACTAAAATATTTTCAGAGCAACTGGAGATATGTATCTTAAACAAATAATATGAGATACATAAACTCAGGTTAGTTAAAATGTGGAAGTTAGGGCTATAAGTGTCTAAAGTACTGGTACACCACTTCTAATGATGATACTACTTGAGTACACAACACACGAAAATGAAGAGACATGACAAAGCACTCCTTCTGGCGCAAGAGTTACGACATTAGCTTCTAAGTGAAAGGTAAACAAGTTCAAGTCTGCTTCATTTTTTGTCTTTTTTTTTATTATTTTGTTTGTTTGGTTGTCTATTTAATATTTTGTCTAAGCTGTTAATTCTTGTATAAATGTACGCAGTTAAAGTAGTAATTTCACCTCGTCAGTGCAATTAATTATAATTATTTCTAACACAGGTTGAATCAAGGATATCATAGAAGTGTTATTGCACTGGCCAGTCAGATTCATGTTCTTAGTTACAAATCACACCATTTCTTCCTATTGGAATTCACTTATTAAAAATGCAAAGAGAAAAATTAACTACCTGACAGGAACGAAACCAATTACCTTTAGAACACCAATATTTGGCATTACGGATTGGGCTGCTAGAACAGTTACAAAAGCACCACTATGGTGGGCTATGATGCAAGAAGGCAGTTAATTGCTTTTCAGTGTCACAATGACAGGTGATTAGTTTGGGATCTGAGAAAACTTTGAGGCATTAAATCTTGAGAATGCCAATAATAGCTACTAAGAATCAATATTTCTGTACTCAGGAAGCAATTTTAAAGACATTTTAATTCAATAATTTCACCCACCTTGTTTAAATATCAACTTATCAGCATTTGATGTCAATTAGGTTCAACATTTATGTTTAGCTGCAGACCTTGCATTGTGTATCTCAACTTGCTTATATAAGTCATGTCTACAATCGCTGAAATTATTTCAGTGTAGTTCATTAACATCCTGTATAAACATATTGTGAAAATGACATAAAAGGTTCATCTTAAATTGCTTTAATCGTAAAAACTATTTGTAGTTGGTTTATTGACACTCATCACTTAATTTTTTTTATATTATTGAGGGACTAGTTTCAAAGTCCATTGCCTCCATTTTCATTCTCTCTCCAATACAAAATACTTTAGAAATAAAATTCGAAATAAAATTGTACAATTATACAATTTGCATCAAAAACTTACCAAAAAATTAGGAAATATATTTTGGGAAAATTTTGAAAACAATTTATTTGAATATCTTAATGAAAAAATGAAGAGCAAAACAGCAAATTTAAAAAGTTAACTTAAAAATTTATGCCAGAAAGCAAGTACTTTTGAAAAGCCAGCCCAAAAAGCCAAACATAACAATGTTGTTAACCTATCAAACCAAAGTTTCACAAAATCAGAATTGATTGTCGACAACAGCTGATGATGTTAGGAAGATCCTAACGAAACGCGTTCTAGGTAAATACTAGCAATAAGTGGAGCATTGAGTACTAGTTCGACTCAAAATTATATTAGAACTGAATATGCTTAATCTAGGTTTAAAAAGTGTAGACTATTCTAACCAAGTTGAAGATTATATTGCTGACATCCAAATTACTACACAAACACTAAATGAAGAAAATAGAAACACAGTAAAAAACAAATGCTTCAAAATAGTAGAACAAATTAAAAATGAAAAGAAAATTAATTTTAGTAATCAAATCATAAAAGCCCTTAAAAAGAAACCAGTTATTTATACTAAAGCAGACAAGGGAAATAAACTAGCAATTTTGGAACAAGCAGATTACACTAAGTGGATGGAAGACTTGTTAGAAGACAATAATTGCCAAAAAGTAGAAACCAACCCATTAAAGTACTCCATTGAAACCACAAATAAAAGTCTAAAAGAGAGCAAAATAATTAACAAAAAAGAATTTCACGAAATTAAAGTAGATAATTCCATCATTACCAAGAGTATATGGGCTGCCAAAAATTCACAAAATAAGGAAAAGCATGAGACCTACCACTAGTAGCATAAATGCCTCCACATATAATTTGGCTAAATGATTACTAAACAAATGCAATAGTTTCCCAAAATTTGAAAGTGCAAATTTAAAAAACACTTTAGATCTGATAGAAAAAATCAAAGATATAAATTTGGACAAAAATGACAGACTAGTTTCATTTGATGTTACATCTTTATTTTCAAGCATACAAACAGAAAAATTACAGACATTAAAAAAAAAGGGCTAACTACAATAGAAATGGAAACAATAGAAGTAGAAGAATACATTTCACTAACAAAAATATGCATTGAACAAAACTTCTTCAGCTTTAATGGAAAACACTACAAGCAGAAATCAGGGTTATCAATGGGCAACACTTTACCCTTTTTTAGCAAAATTATTTATGACTTCATTTGAAACACAAATTAAAAAGGCCTTCCCATGGATCTTCAAAGTTTGGTTTATATATGTTGATATCTTTGCAATAGTACCGAATAAACATTTAGATGATGCATTAAAATTACTCAATCTGCAAGAAAGGACTATCAAATTCACAATAGAAAAGGAAATCAATAAACAACTCTCTTTCTTGGATCTAAATATCATCAGAAATAACACAAAAATAAAATTTGGAATTTACAGGAAACCAACACATTCAGAAAATTACATAAAAAATAATAGCTACAACCCAATCATACATAAGCATGCAATAATAAACAGCCTTATAAACAGACTAGTCAACGGCCACGCTGTAGCTCAGTGGTTAGACCACTTGGCTCTCACCAAGGCAGCCCGGGTTCGATCCCAGGCGACCGCAAAGTGAGATTTGTGGTGGACAACACGGCGCTGGGGCATGTTTTCTCTGGGATCTCCAGTTTCCCTCGCCATCTCATTCCACCGTTGCTCCATCTTCATCTCATGTATCATCAGTGTCACCGCCTGCGGTGCCGTATGTAGTAAAAGTGGACGTTAAACACTACACATTACACAGATTAGTCAACATACCCAGGGATAAAGAAGAATACGTCAAAGAACAAAAAGCCATATTACACATAGCAGAAGAAATTGGATAGGACAAACATCTGGTTAACTTTAAAGAGAGTCGATTAAAGACACTAGACAACACTTACTTTTAAATTTTTCCGGAACATGTTTCTGAGGCTTTGCCTCTATCATCGGCCGGCTCTCGACTGGTTCTCGTTGGTGTAGCTGACGATATTTTGTCATAGGTCTCCTCTGGTGGCGGTTCAAGGAACTTGCTGAACAAATCTTTCTGGGGGATGTCGAAATTGAATACTTTGTTCCTATTTTTTGAAATGAAGATTTGTTCCCATGTGGATAGTTCTTGTTTTCCTGATGTATGTTTTAGTAGTTTTGGTTCTGGATTTATGTTGTGGTTTTTTTCCCAAAATTGTGTGGCAACTGCTGATTTTTCTAATTGCTTATATTTTATGTTTCTAAAGTGTTCCTTTGCTCTTGTTTCTAAATTTCTTTTTGTTTTTCCAATATAAATTTGACTACAGTCATTGCATTCAATTTGATACATACCAGATTTTTTGTTAGATGGAATGGCATCTTTGATGTTTGAGCAAATTAGGTTTTTTAAGGAGAAATGGTTGACTGGTGCTAGTTGAATATTTTGTTTTTTGAAGACTTTTTTGAATTTATCATAGGCCCATGGATGGTAAGGGAATTTTTTGAAAATCATATTAGTTTCTGTAGCTGAGAGAGTTGTGGTTTCCTTTAGTACCTTCTTCTTTTTTGCTAAGTTCACTTTTTTGTCCACTAATGATTTGGGAAAGTTATTTTTTTGTGCTATTTCAATTATTTTGTTGTATTCTGTTTTGTATTCTTCTGCTGTGAGAGGGATGTTTACCAGTCTGTGTGCTAAACTATTGAAGATTGCCTGTTTGTGGGATCTTGGGTTGTAGCCATTAGCTTTTATGTAGTTGTCTGTCTGTGTTGGTTTTCTGTAAATGCCAAAGTTTAGTCTGTTTTTATTCCTCATTATTTTTAGATCCAAAAATGGTAAATGCTCATCTTTTTCTATTTCTACAGTGAATTTGATGCTTTTTTCTTGGATATTTAAAAGTTTTAGTACATCACTGATGTGTTTTTTGGTACTATTGCAAAGATGTCATCTACATATCGTTGCCAGAGTTTGAACATCCAAGGGAAACCTTTGTTGATCCTTATTTCTAATGCACTCATGTACGGATCGGCCAGAAAGGGTGATAGGGGGTTGCCCATTGCTAACCCTGAAGTTTGGTGATAATATTTTGTTTGAAACTGGAAGAAATTTTGTTCTATGCATAATTTGGTTAGTTCAATTTAGTCTGAAATTTCAGATGATGCCATTCCAAGTGATTTGAGCCATTTTTCTATCAACGGTGGGAGTTGATTAACTGGTATGCTGGGAAACAGTGATTTAACATCAAATGAGACTAGTGTGTCCTCTTCTTTTAGTTCAGTATCCTTAATGTGTTCTATAAGTTCATAGGTGTTTTTGATGCTTAGGCTGTCGAATTTTGGAAATGAATTGAATTTGTTTGTTAGCCACTTTGCAAGTTTGTATGTTGGTGAATTTATACTGCTAACTATAGGTCTCATTGTTATGGATGGTTTGTGTATTTCCCCAAGAAAGATTTGTTCAGCAAGTTCCTTGAACCGCCACCAGAGGAGACCTGTGACAAAATATCGTCAGCTACACCAACGAGAACCAGTCGAGAGCCGGCCGATGATAGAGGCAAAGCCTCAGAAACATGTTCCGGAAAAATTTAAAAGTAAGTGTTGTCTAGTGTCTTTAATCGACTCTCTTTAAAGTTAATTTATCATAACAACACTGTTTTCAACACTTCCAAGAAAGGAATTGCAAACATCTGGTGTTTAAGAAAATTAGAAAAGCTAAACTAAAGAAAATCATTGAGGAAGCAACCACATTTACAAAAGAAAAAGAAAGCAACAGCATATTCAGTTCATTCACATATCACTCAAAAACATTTAATAAATTTAAAAAGATCTTCAAGGAACAAAATATCATCTTGACACCTACTAATGGACACTCAATTTTAAAATTGCTAAATTCAAAAACAAAAGATGAAATCCCATCAGTTAACAGATCCGGAATATACAAAATAAGTTGTAAACATTGTGAAAAGTGCTACATAGGTCGAATTAAAAGAAATCTAAAAACCAGAGTCAAAGAGCGCTTTAGAAATATCAGATTGAAACAAGAAGAAAAGTCAGCAGTAGCATTTCATGGAAATCATGGCAGTGAACCAAATCCAAAATTATTAAAAGGAGTGATAAACCAAAATAAACTAACAACATGGGAGAACATATAGAAAAATAAGGACTGTGTAATGAACTTTGAAATCCCACCAGTAGATAATTTGACAAAGTTCATAGTTTCACCACCAGAGAGAGGAGAGCAGACGACAACAGATGCTAGTTGGAGATAGGTTGAAAATGGAGGCAATGGTCTTTGCAACTAGTCCATCAATAATATAAAAAAGTAAGTGATGAGTGTCAATAAACCGACTACAAATAGCTTTTATGATTAATTTTGACATCACTGTTACTAAATTCCTCCACACACATAATTAAACTGCTTTATTTGTCACTAAATCATTAGCTTAATACTAACATAAAATCTGCCTTTCTTTTACACAAATGCACAACTTTGTAATGTCTCTGCAATGTTCCTTTAAGTCTCTGTACCATGCATCCTTTGTGCTGCTATAATCCTTCCAACCTACACACAGATCCACCACTAACACGGAGCTACACACCATTTTAGTTGATGGAAATTAATGATTTCTTCACACTAGCTGTATATAGGCTAAGGTCTTTGATAGAGTCAACATGAAAAATTCAATGCCACGGCTGGGATTTGAACCACAGATCTCCTGGTTTCCATCCAGTCGCTCTAACCTATAGAGCTACGATGGCCAACTTGCTGTCACGACATTAAATTCTCCATTTGATTTGTATATTTATCCGGTAGACCACTAGGGGCTCTCGCATTCAAGATACACCGCTTGTGGCGACTTATCGTAAGTACTTGAGTCCCAGGCTTCATCATTTAACTCTTATTATTTTAGTTAATTGATGGAAATTAATCATTTCTTCACACTAGCCATATATAGGCTAAGGTCTTTGATAGATACAGTCAACATGACGAATTCAATGCCACAGCCAGGATTTGAACCACAGATCTCCTGGTTTCCGTCCAGTTGCTCTAACCCATTGAGCTACCATGTCCAACTTGCCATCATGACATTAAAGTTTCCATTTGACTCGTATATTTCACTGGTAGTTGTGGCATTGAATTTTTCATGTTGACTATCTATCTACCCACCATTGCTGATCACAACTCTGATATTCACATATAAACTATTTCAATGCCAGTTCCACAGCTTGGTGACCCTGCACTCAGCTCGAAGCACCACAAGGCTTTCACTACTACACACTACCAACCACTCCAGTCCTTACATCGGCTTTTATATACCTGCCAGAAAACGCAGATCTTTCTGGAAATGGATTCTTCTCAAAACATGGTTTAGAAAGGTATTTTGCACAGAAGCAACATAGTTCCACCCTGACTTCATGATGTCAGCTCGTGACTGGCCTTGAAGACGTGCCACTCCCACTCTCCCAAACAATAAGTAAGGAGACGATTCCCATAATATTATTTCTTCGTGATGGTGTCTACGTTATCCAACTCAACTCTTTACCTCCAGAACAAGACACCAACCATGCAAATGCAGATGTGACAATATATTTAAAAAACATTATATCATTACAGAAGGAAACCTTTCTTTGCTAATAATTATTTCATGTGTGAACAGCTAAGTCTCCTCTGAAGAAAGCTAAAAAACATTACAACTAAAAACTTTAAGGTCTTCAAAGATATTATTTAGTTGATCCATGAAACTCATCTATAATTTAATAATTATTTCACTTCACTGTGGTGTTCCAATAGTTAAATTTCGATATTTGTAGTCGGTTTATTGTCACTTGTCACTTTTTTATATTATCAAGGGACTAGTTTCAAAAGCCTATTGCCTTCATTCAACCGAGGAGGGCTAAATGAATATTCAACACTACCAGATCTGTGTAAGCAGCTCATTTTTCTCATTTCCAATCTTTAACATGATCCCATTTTATATTACGTGAGCATCATATCTGTGTAGAGTAACTAAGTATATTACAACTCTCATTTATTTACCATCTGCTTGTAAGTTTCTGGAGTCAAGTATAAAATGCTATTTCAGTCAAAGAATGAAATGAAGTCCCATATTACAGTAAAACTCCTATCCTGACATCCAACACATTTTAATAATCTACCACATTTATATGCACAAAATTGGTCCAAGAGAAGAACAACATATTTCTATTCTGCAAAACCATTGTGTCCTTTCCAGTGATTTAAGCCACTTTTCGAACAATTTTCCAGACATTAAGGAATTCTTTGAGGTTACATAGTACCACAAAAAATGTTTTGTTGCATTAGAAATACTGAAGATTCTGAAATTTCCCTATCTCTGTAAGCTGAAATTTCTTGCTTTCATCAGAGTTGTAGAATAGTGAATCATTACTCTAACCTTACATGTTTTAATACCATGACACTTTTTTTCTTTAAAAACTAAGGTCCTTTTTGGTCCAACACTGAAGACTACTGTAATCAGTGTCAGACCTTCAAGGTTGAAAATGAAAGCAATGGCTTCCGAAACTAGACCCTCAGGAATAAAAAAGGTGATGGAGTATTTTCTTTCTTTTTTTATGTAAGTCCTCCAACATTAAGTCATATAGGACGATGAATGAAATGAGTGAAATGATGCTCAAATGAGCCCAAGGTCCATATCACTTATAGTTACCCGACATTCATCTTTCAGGATAAGGGAAAACCCCAGAAAAATCCTTATCCAAGTAACTTACCCTGACAAGATTCAAACTTGGGACCTTTTGAACATGAGGCAGACATGCTACCATCTAGGCTAGCGAGATGGGCAATGGAGTTATAAAAATTGACTACAAATAATTTTTCCAATTAATAATGAGGTCTCAAGTCCTCCAATCAAACATAATTGTCATCAGTGTTGAAAACATCTTTGATAGTGTAACACTTTGTGATAAAACTAACATTTTCTCACCATATTTTTGCAGTATCAAGATTTGCAGCTGTAGAACCTCCAAAAATAGCCTGCCAATTAATGCTATGTTATTCCTTCAAACCGAAGTGATACTGTAGCATAAGTTTCGATATCATATAATGTTTAAACAATCTTTTCATTAGTGACTATAGTGTTAGCACAAGCTAACTCCAATACTTCTAAATCAATAAGTTTTGATCTTTGGTTCTGCATTCACTTTTCAGTATCTAGACCTTGCTACTTTGAGTTTCTAATTTTTTATTTTTCAATTACTTATGTCAAAACAGTAAACAATAAAATTTAAAAATATTTTGCAATTACTTTTTTGATTTTTGTTCACTTTCCTTAAAGCCTGGAAGTTTTTCACTCTAAGTTTTAAAATGATGTTGTTTGCCTGCAAATACTTCAAAATCCACTTACAATTAAATTCAGGGAAAAACTTTCTCTTGTATGATGCGAGAATATTTTCTAAATTCCAAGGTGCGGGTATATATGCATGCGCAAGCAACCAGCAGGTTCTCGCATTGCAACCAACACGAGAAAGATGTGGTAGCCAACGTCTGCAAAAATGCCCCAGACACCTGTCCAACACTGGTGCAACAGAGACATGTGGATGCAATTACCAGCAGCCCAGTTTTGGAAAATATCGACCCTGTTTCGTCTCAGGTTTTATTGCTTTATAAAAGTTGGCTTGCTGTCCAGCAGAAGTATTGTGCTGTTGGAAGTGCAGGCTGTTCTTTCTGTGTGTTCTTTTAATATTTAAGATTCGTTCAGTGAACTGTTGAAAATTGGAAAATGGCTCGACAAATAAGTAAAATGGACTAGTTCTTTTATTTTAATAATGTGACTTTGTGGGTTCGTGAAATGAAAAGTCCAATTATACAAACTCAACAATGTTCTTTATTTCCACCGACTTACAGTTGAACACTTGCCAATTACACAGAATTACGTAATGCACACAATTACAATTCACCAGTTCATCCGTTACCGTTCCGATGCACGTACACAGTCTTCTCGTCCGTTCGCTAACACGTCAAGCACTGACTGACTGACTGACTCCACTCATTCCAGCCCTTTTTATAGGAATATCATTGTCTTCTAGAAGTCTCTGGTTTCCGTGAATCACCGCGAAAATTCCAGATGGCAGACGAAGGGGGAAGAGGCGGCCAGCGACAAGTGACACCCCTAATCGTCCCCTCAGCCAGTGACTGAGATTAATGAGGGGGTGTGGCTCAGCTGCCTCTGGTCCCCTCTCAGCTGTCGTTCGTCCGGCGCTCCGATAATTGGGTGACAATAATAAGGAAGCCTGCCTTCAATTATTATTCAACAAGGGCCTGCTGAGGACACAGATGTGTGATTTAGGGACAAATAAGACTCTTGGCAGCATTGCATTTTGTGGAGAAACGAGAAGAGTTTGGCTGCACTGAATTCTTCAATATAGCTACATACACAGTAAGTAAATAGATAAACAATTAAGTTATGACTTTGAGCTACCATGGCCAATGTGCCATCATGACATTAAATTCTCCAATTGACTCCTATGTTTTCCCGGTAAACCACTAGAGGTTCTCGTATTTGAGATACACACTGTTTGTGGCGGCTTACTATTGTAAGTACTTAAGTCCCAGGCTTCATCATTAAATCCTTATTATTAAGTTAACTGATGGAAATTAATCGTTCTTCCACACTAGCCACGTATACAAGGACCACTAGTGGTTTACCAGGAAAACATATAAGTCAATTGTAGAATTTAATGTCATGACAGCACGTTGGCCATGGTAGCTCAATGGTTAACAGTGACTGGATGGAGACCGGGAGATCCGTGGTTCAAATCCCAATCATGGCATGGAATTTTTCAGTTTGACTATCTATTCAAAACTATCTACTCTATCTCTATCTATCTAAACTCTATTCCACAGGGCTAGTGTAGAAGAATGATTAATTTTCATAAATTAACTTAATATGGGTTTAACGGTGAAGTTTGGAACTCAAGTACTTACAATAGTAAGTTGCCACAAACAGTGTGTATCTCAAATACACAAACTCCTTTTAACGGGAAAACATGAGTCATTTGGAGAATTTAATGTAATAACAGCACATTGACCATGGTAGCTCAATGGTTATGAGTGACCAAACAGAGACTGGGAGATCTGTGGTTCAAATCCTGGCCATAGCATTGCATTTTTCAGTTTGACTATCTATGAAAACATGTATTTTATTTTTAACTAGGGAGCAATTATTTGATTATATCTTTTTTCAAATGAACCAATTTTGAAACACAAGGTTCATAGTATGTGCATAAAATGCAAAAAGTGAACTCATGGTGTAACAGCCCAAAATGGGCCTGAGCCTGCCAACCCAGCTGCTGGCCTCATACCCAAATATGCAAGGTAGAGATGGGCGATCATCCAACCGATATGAGGAGATGTGGTCAGCATCTCAGCACCCCCAACCAGAAAGTTGGCTTTCTAGACCAGGGTTCGTTATCTTGCAGAGCTCCTCAATTTCCTCACAATGCTGAGTGGGCACCAGTCATACACCCAGGACTTAAAATCTGCACCCCCTAGGGGTTGGATAGATCCCGGGCGCCTTCGTGGCAGGGAACCAAATGACAACACTCTAGCCCACTACGCCAATGCACAGGACACAATATGTCGGTACAGATATTTAACTGGAGAAGTGAAGAAGTGAACTTTGGTCCAGGAGGTGTTATTCAAAACAGACAGTGTCAAGTGTGCACTATCTGTCTAAAATTACAAGTATAGAAAGTATATTAAATAAAAACTAAAGTAAACTAAACAATTACATCAGTAACATTATTTCTTCTACTGCAACAGATCTATCCACTTTTTTACTGTATTTGTATGTTTTTAACTAAGATCTTACCTGTAAAAACTGGTATATCCATAGGTATAGTGGCTGTGTATGGCTTGTTCAGTCTTACACCAAAATTTCTTTCCCCACTGAGAAGCAGCAAAATAAAAACTCCTATGTGCATGAGACCAACTCGTGCTGAAAAATAAGGAAAATAACAGATGTAGATACATAGGTCAGTAACAAATTAAAGTTATACTGGACGCCAAACTACAATGTGATTGACAGTAAGCACATGGAAGAATGCTTTAAATAAATGAGAGGGGATGAGTACGTCATAACAGTTGTCATGGTAACGATTAGAAGGACTAAATAGGAGTTGAGACACTTCCATGGCAACATTAGATGCTAAACCTTGGTTGCCAAAATTCTAACACGTGCTTAGAGAGACATGCAGGTGAGCGAGTTATGCAAACGCTGCAGTAAGCACAATATCTTGATGTTTATTACTCCGCTGACAACCCTGCACAAACAGAATGCCTTCAGGTATATGTTGCTGTTAGTATTTTTTATACAACAGTTAGATATCCTGTACTGGCAAGTTCCTTCGGATTTTATTTGTGGCAACTTACCTTGGTTTACATGTGTCTGAGTCCGTGTACCTGTGCGTGTGTTGTGATCACTTGCAATTGTGTTTTAATGAATGTTTAATTATGTCTAAAATAGTGACAACCGAAAACCTGAACATGCTTGGGAACCAAATAAAACTATATTGATAAAGGTATTCCAATTAAAGGACAGGCACAAGAAATAATATGATCTATGAAAGAATACTTCGAAGAGAAGAAATTGAAGAAGAAATATTATTCCATTCTCTAAGTTTTTGATAGGACTTCACATGCTGTAGGTATCAGTAAGAACATTAAGGTTAAGATTGAGAAAGAAAAATATTTTAAAGAAGAAAGTTAGACATTGGGTCCTAAATTAGAAACTCCTGGAAAAAAGTATGTAAGCGGCATTTCCACACTTCAATAAGAATGAAAATGTCACAGGTATAACTCTTTTGTTACAATCTTTATTTACATTGATGTGTTCTTGCATGTTCTAGCGCTTGCATGTAGATCCACGACTGTACTATTGCCTTTGTGTATAGTATTATTAATAATAATAATAATAATAATAATAATAATAATAATAATAATGATGATGATGATGATGATGATGATGATGATGATGATGATGATGATGATGATGATGATGATGATGATGATGATAATGATAATGATAATGATAATGATAATGATAATAATAATAATAATAATAATAATAACAATAACAATAACAACAATAATAATAATAATAATAATAATAATAATAATAATAATAATAATAATAATAATAATAATAATAATAATAATAATAATAATAATAATAATAATAATAATAATAATAAATAAAGACAGTAAATAAAGACAGTAAATAAAGACAGTAAATAAAGACAGTAAATAATGACAGTAAATAATGACAATAAATAATGACAATAAATAATGACAATAAATAATGACAATAAATAATAAAAATAAGAATAACAATAAGAATAACAATAAGAATAACAATAAGAATAACAATAACAATAAGAATAACAATAAGAATAACAATAAGAATAACAATAACAATACTAATACTAATAATAATAATAATAATAATAATAATAATAATAATACTAATAATAATAATACTACTAATAATAATAATAATACTACTAATAATAATAATAATAATAATAATAATAATAATAATAATAATAATAATAATAATAATAATAATAATAATAATAATAATAATAATAATAATAATAATAATAAACACCCATTGGAGTCGCAACTGAATCAGCTTCGCACACATAATCACATCGTGCTCTCCACATGGCAGTAATAAGCGGCAACATCGCCTCTCTCTCCATACGAAATGTCAATCACTTTCTAGATTGGCGATCAATATAATAGATAAAACACTATCATCTAAGATAAAAATTTTATGAGAAAAGATAATTTTTTATATCATAGATAGGGAAACCCACTGGTGTGCACCTGGAATGATAATGAAAGTAACAAGAGCTTTATGGTAGTTTGAAATTAAAGAATAATGCAATTAACAATTCGTTATGCAGCAATAAGCAGCAAATGAAGTTAATATGTAACAGAGAACCAAAATATACAAATATATATTAATAACTACAAATCTTCACTTTATATTTTTTATTGATAAGTAAAGAAGTAATGTTCCACAAATTTATTATATACATACTCTTTTATATTTCCACTAGATAGTACTAATATCCCAATCAGAAATACATGAATCAAATCCACAGAAAATAAAACGGAATCTAGGAACAGTTGAAGATGAGCATGTTTTTAATTTAATAACCATTAAAATGGTCTTGAAAAAACATTTCGACTAGTTCATTATTCTGTCTTTTCAGTTTCTTGATATGCGACAGTTTTGTAACATTATTACAGCATTTTATTGCTCTATCAAAGGAATGAATGTAACAAATGTTTACTTACACTGGTCAGCTCTTGAATCGTTGAGATGGTACAGAATTGGAACCAAGATATCCAAAACATCACTGCTTTTGAGGACATAATACAAGAATTTCTGAAATAAAATTATATAAATGTATGCATCAGTTGTTTAGCCAGTTGAAATCTGAAGGTCAGATGTTAAAGCAGACAACATTCTTAAAGAGTATTAACAATATGCCCAATTCCAACAAAATATTTATAATATGTATATGTGTTTGGAGGAATTTAGTAACAGTTACATCAAAATTAATCTCAGAAACTATTTGTAGTTGGTTTATTAATACTCGTCACTTACAAGTGGCATTGAATTTTTTAGGTTGACTCCTCCTCCTCCTCCTTCTCCACTTCATGGCATGGGCAGAGTGCCAGTTCCGTCTTACATAAATCGCTCCTTCCATCTCTTTTTAGGTCTACCAACATCTCTATTTCCTTGTGGCTAATATTGGAATGCAATCTTAGGCAGTCTTGTTTCGGACATTATTTGTATATGCTGCATCCATTCCTATTGATATTTTTAAATTTTGCTACTTATCTAGTCTACATTGGGTTCCTTTCTTATGTCTTCATTCCTTATTCTATCCAACCTTGTGCATCCCTTTGTTTTCCTTAAAAAGTTCATCTCTGCACTTTGAATTTGGCTTTTCATTTTCTTCGTGAGTACCGATGCCTTACTTCCATAAAGTAGTGCAGGGACTGCCATTGTTTTGTACAACTTTAATCTTGTATCTCTTCTTGTTTTATTTCTCAACGTTCTATGCACTGTTTCACAAATCATTTGGAATGTTGCAAGCTTTTTGCTCACATCTCTGTCTATTTTCATCATATAATTAAGATTACATCCTAAATAGCTGAACTCTTTTAGTTCTAGTGGTTTGTTGTCTAAAATTATTTTTGATCTTATATGTTGTTTTCCCCAAAAGGCCATTATCTTAGATTTTTCCATCGATATTTTAAGATCATACTGTTGGCATACTTGGTTCAAGCGGTGTACTGCATATTGTAATTTATCCTCTGTTTCTTGTATTAAAACCACGTTATCTGCATATAGTACAGTCAGAAGGAGAAGGCGAATGTTTCGGCTAAACCGGCGGAAGTGGCGACCCTCCATTTGGGGTTAATACAACTGGGGGCAGGAGGAGCTCCAGAGCCAAGGTGAAGGCAGTCCTCCTAAGGAAAGAAACCCCTACAGAAAATCTACTGTGCAAGGGGCTGGTAAACCCTTCACAGGAAATTCAAGTTACTCAGTCTTCTCACAATAAACAGCCGGATGAATTTATTGGTCAACAGTGTTGTTATAATAAATTAAATTTAAAGGGAGTCGATTAATGACACTAAACAACACTTACTTTTAAATTTTTCCGGAACATGCTTCAGAGACTTTGCCTCCATCCTCAACCAGCCATCGACTGGTTCTCATTGGTATAGTTGACAATATTTTGTCATAGGTCTCCTCTGGTGGCGGTTCAAGGAACTTGCTGAACAAATCTTTTTGGGGGATGTCGAAATTCAATACTTTGCTCCTATTTTTTGAAATGAAGATTTGTTCCCATGTGGATAGTTCTTGTTTTCCTGATGCATGTTTTAGTAGTTTTGGTTCTGGATTTATGTTGTGGGTTATTTTCCCCCAAAAATTCACTTACCATCCATGGGCCTTTGATAAATTCAAAAATGTCTTCAAAAAACAAAACATTAAACTATGCAGCACCAGTCAACCATTTCTCCTTAAAAAACCTAATTTGCTCGAACATCAAAGATGCCATTCCATCTAACAAAAAATCTGGTATATATCAAATTGAATGCAGTGACTGTAGTCAAATTTATATTGGAAAAGCCTAAAGAAATTTGGAAACAAGAGCAAAGGAACACTTAAGAAACATAAAATATAAACAATCATAAAAATCAGCAGTTGCCACACATTTTTGATTCAAGAACATTTTCTTTCAATTAATAAAAGTTGTAAGCATTTTTTTTATTTATGAATCCATTTCACTAAATTTACCAAAGAGTTATTTATAATGTAACATTTTATCTTTATTCTTCAAATATCCACAAGAAATCATGGTTATTTCATACTTGTAGTATTTAAATGCAAAAGTAATCTAATTAAACATAATATTGGGTTCAGTCAAGAACTATTTAAATACTTTTTTTCCTCTACTTACATCAACTGCACAACTGTTGAAGAG